>JAEOAE010003746.1:0-199345 GCA_036365155.1 Meriones psammophilus | reverse complement strand
GCAACTTTTCAGGCTGGAAATGGACTGCAGTTTTCAGGTTAGATATAGCAGTAGCATAAAATTTGGTCAGTGGTGAACTATACTTATCTGTGTGCATTATTATAAATATCTAGACTGCAACATGTTTATATTCAAGAATGGACTTACATGTAGTACAGGGATTTTATGTAGATAATTCACAGTATGATTGCTTAAAACTCTTCAAAAATTTACTGTTATTTCATTCACTTCCTTCTTTTATATTTATCCTCCTTCATAATTAGAGTACCTCCCCTGGTTTATCCCAATCAGATCAATTGTACCTGCCATTGTATTTGTTACCCACCATGCCTTCTTGTTTCTACAGTTATTCCATGATGAATACTCACAAACCAACATTTGGAGCTAGATGCCCCAAAGTAGAGAATAAAAGATATTTGTCTTCTGGATATGGGTTACCTAAATTATGTTTTTGTTTTACTTACATCTATTTATATGTATGATATTTATCATGTTAAACATATTTATGACTTTCCGTTTCCTACCTATTGTGAACAGAATAGCATTGAAGGTTACTGAGCAAGTATTGTAGAGTGGGATGTCAAGTCATTTTTAAGTATGTCAAGGAAAAGAAAGCAGAGTCAGGTAGCAAACTGATAATTTCTCTTGAGAAAATTCTCTACTCTGATTTCTGGAATGGCTCAACTGTTTAAAAGACACACCACCAACCCCTTTCCAGAAATTGATTTTCATGCTTGGTCTATAGAAGAATCTCAGATATCACCTAAAGCCCTGTATATAACAGGGCTAAAAACTCCCTAAAATAACAAAGAAAACAAGTATTTGTTCATGTAGTATTTATCTCAATTACTTTCATGTAATTACATTTTGAATATATATATCTTGTCCAAAAATTAATAAATAACATGCATAACTTACTAAAATGTGTTTTCAGCAGCAGCTTCTATTCTAAAATAGATTGTGATTGTTCGACAAAGTGAGGGGATCTTATTTCTGTTTAAATATACATTTAAGAAAAAAGTTTCTGAAAAGTGGGTAAATAATTTAATTTCAGTATACTAATGGGTTTTATTAGAAAAAAGAAAACTAATACATCAAAATGATAATTTTTATTTGCTATTTTTTTTAATACATCTCAAAGAGTTTTTATCGGGTCTTAAGAGAATAATGTAGCACTTAGGGAAGAAGATGCACCCCAGCAGCCCTGCACTAGAGGCCAATATGGAGAAGACCTCCACAGCCATGACGGCTTTGCCCTTGGTGCTTTGGTAGACAGGGATGAAGATGACCCAGACACTGAGGAAGACCAGCATGCTGAATGTCAGGAACTTGGCCTCATTGAATGTGTCAGGCAGGTTCCTTACCAGGAAAGCCACAGTGAAGCTGCCTAAGGCCAGGGTCCCTAAGTAAGCCAGCACACAGTAGAAGGCAGTGACTGAGCCCTTATTGCATAAAATGATGACATGAGCATGTTCAGAGTGTTCATCTGTGTCAATATAAGGAGGTGAGGTTCCCAGCCAGACCGCAGAGAGAATAAGTTGGATCAGGACACAGATAGGAATGACAGCATTATAGATGCCTGAGACAAACAACCTTCTCATTGTTCTCCCTGGTTTCATGACCCTAAAGGCCAGAATTACAGTTATAGTTTTTGCCAAAATGGTGGAAATAGCCAAGGTGAACACAAGTGCAAATGTTATTTGTTGCAGTATGCAGGAGACATTGTTTGGGCGTCCAATGAAGAGAAAGGAACAGAGGAAGCAGAGGAGGATGGAGATGAGCAGGGTGTAGCTGAGAGTCCTGTTATTGGCCTTAACAATGGCTGATTCTCGGTGTTTGAGAAAGACTCCCAAAACTGCAAGGGTGCTGACAGAGAAGCACATAGCTGTGCATGCCAGCACCATGCCCAGAGGATCCTCAAATGAAAGGAAGGTCACTGCCTTGGGCAGACAGTTGTTTCTCTCAGGGTTTGGGTACTCATGACTTGGGCAAGTGATGCAATCCTGTTGGTCTGTATGGAGAAATTGGATCAACATTTCACCTTATATAAATATCTATTTGTTGCACATTTAAAGTGTTTTCCAGTGATGTGTGTATTCTGGTATATTCTGCTTCCTGTTACTGCCAAGTACATGAAATCTTTATAATTCACATTTTTACTGTTTATCTTGTTTAATCAAAAATAAGCTTTCTTCTCAGCAGCTTATCACTGTTTCTCAAGGACAGTAAAATCTATTTTACTTGTATTCAGATAAAGAAATATTGTCAAGTGAGCCTTCAAATCTTTTTTCTTTTACACGTTGAGTTTCTAAGTATGTGTACATTGTATTTTGGTGACATCAATGTATAAATATACTTCATTGTTTCCACCATCATGGATTCTTCTCATTTTTCTTGTTACTCACTGTTTCAGTGGATATTTGTTATCCCACTCCTATAATTTTTCTAAGGTAACATGGGAATAAGTTAGGTCTCACCTCCATGACCTATGAAACAGTTCTGATTTGGTGGTAAATATACAGCCCTTGCATCAATAAACTCCAGCTATAATCTCAGACCAATAATTACCTATATCAGCTGTGGAAGTTTCAAATAAATTTCTATAGTCTTTGACATCCTTTGACTCAGGACAGGACTCTTTGTCTTTCATTATTAATTCCAGAATAATCCTGGGAATTGTTCTAATTTTCACTCTTGTTCTTCCAGTAATATTCTGAAGACTGAAAAATGACCTGTATGTCATAAATACCATAAATCTACCAAAATGTTTTATCACAAAGGGAGAATGACAGAGCCATATTCACTGAAATTGTTGAGAGTCATTTGCCAGTATAGTTGCTTGGTGCTATTCCAGCAAAGCTGAGATTGTTACAATTGTTCTATCTCTAACTTCTGTTTTTTTAATTGTTTGCTGCATTACTGGGGACTTTCTGCACTTTGATTCAATTTCTGTTCTTTTTTTTTTCTACATAAAAATTATGTCTGAGTCTTTTTTTAATTAGGTATTTTTAATTATTTATAGTTTATTCACTTTGTATCTTAACTGTAGCACCCTTGCTCATGCCCTCCACACCTTCCCACACTCATATACTCCCATACCCCTCTCCAAGTCTGTTGATATGGAGGTCTTCCTCCTCTTTCCTCTAACCCTAGCCTATCAGGTCTCATCAGAGCTGGCTGCATTGTAAGGGGAACATGAATGCCTCTGAATTAAACTCAGTGGCTGGCTCTTTGATCACCTCCCCTTAACAGGGAGCAGCCTTACCAGGTCATAGAGGAAGACAATGCAGCCAGCCCTGATGAGACCTGAGCTTTATGAAAATACTAAACTTAACTTTATCTGTCCACTGTTTGAAAATCCTCTTTATGCCCTGGATATTGTTAAGCAGAGTTAAGCAGATAGAGAGATGAGACCATTATTTCAGGAGTTTTCTTGGGGTATGTGCCCCTAAACAGTATATTGGTGCAGGGTAAACAAAGGCAATATGCATACCCTGAGAGGCCTGGAGATTCATGTATAGGTTTAAGATATTTTATTATAGGCTTAGAGCTCCCTGAAAATGTAGTTTAAAGATAGAAGGTCACAGAGGATACACTCCTGATGGAATAAAACTTAGTAAATAAGATAGATTGACTTAAGTAAACTTTTTTTCTAGTTTGTAGCATAAATAATGATACATATAGTAAAGAAGATATTTCTTTGTATTTGCTATGCATAAAAAGACCAGTTAAAGTGTTTTGTTTTGTTTTTGTTTTTTGTTTTTTTGTTTGTTTCTCTGGACTGCACTCATACTGAAAACAATACCAGCCTAAAAGCAGGCTTTCACATATTAAAGGAGACATTCTTTAGATTCTTTAAACTAGAGTTATAGGGCTAATAATGATAATCAAATATGCTTTGTGTGCACTTTTTAAATTGTAACTGAACTTTTATCCCTTGATAATGAAAAAATCAAACACCCATTCTCTACCACTTGTATAATAATTAATCTGTGTTTGTACTGTGAAACTTGTACAAACAAGAAGAGCCTTGTCAACAATAAGTCAGAGCCAAAGAAAGGTCTTAATGTTATAAGTCAGCTGCTAGATTCCACTGACCACATCAGCTGACTAACCCCCTCTCATCATTGACCCGTCATCTGCTCTCTGGAGTGCCCTGTAGGCAAAAAACTCTCCTTTCCATGCTTGGGATTGCCCCACAGAAAGGCTCCTGCCACAAGCTCACAGAGAATGAACTGCCAACAGTAAAGCATGCATGGGACAGATATGGGATTTCTGCATATATATAACATTTGTGCAGCTTTGTCTTTATGGGGACACCTAAGAGCAAGACCAAACTTTCTCTGACTCTTGTCTCCTAATTTGACTGCCTTGTGTAGCCTCAATAACAGAAGTTGTGCTTATTCTTCTTGAAACTTTATATGCCAAGGCTGGTTGATACCCATGGGGGTCTTCTTTTTTTTGAAAGAAAGGGAGGAGGGTACATTTGGTGGGGAGGTGAGGTGAGAGGGAGGGTCTGAGAGGATAGGTGTGAGCAGATGCTGTGATAGTACACAAATTAATTAATAATATATTAAAAAGAAATAATAACTTTGTAATAGAAATGAGTGAAACAGAAACAAAGAACACAATACATATAATTAACCAAAGGAAGATCTGTCTCTTTCTGAAGATAAAGAAAACTGACAGACCTATATCTCAAGTAAATTAAGGAAAAAATAGAGTACTCAAATTAACAGAATCAGAAATTACAGAAAAACTTTACTACAGAATTCAACGAAATTCAGAACATTCTAAGGAAATATGTTTAAAACATACTATATTCTAGTCAGCTTAAAAGAAGTATCCCAGAAGGAGAAAGACAAACATGGAATATACTAAACTTATATAGACCTAAAAGATAGGATAAACATAATGAAATCTAAAGAAGATAATCAAGAAAGCAGACATGGGGTATGATGATCTATCCTCCTTTAGAAAGACAAATGGGATGTGCATTGAGCATTATGGCGGGAGTCTATCATGAAAGCATCTGAAAGACTCTACCTAGCAGTGCTCCAAAATAGATACTAAGACTCACAACCAAACCTTCGGCAAAGTGCAGGGAATCATATGAAAGAAGGGGAGTTTGATGTGGAGAGGATAGGAACTCCACAAGGACCAAACGTATCTGGACACAGGGTCTTTTCTGAGATGGACACTCAACCAAAGTCCATGAGAGGATAAAACCTAGAACCTCTGCTCAGATGTGACCCGTGATAGCTCAGTAATCAATTGGTTTCCCATAGTAAGGGGAACAAGGACTATTTCTAACATGAACTCAATGACTGGCTCTTTGACCTCCCCACCTCCCAAGGGAGGAGCAGTACTGTTAGGCCACAGAGGAGGACTTTGCAGCCAGTCCGGAAAATACCTAACAAAAGCGAGTCATATGAAAGGAGAGGAGGTCCTCTCCTATTAGTGGACTTGGAAAGGGACAGGGAGGAGATGAGGAGGGAGGGTGGGATTGGGGAGGGAATGAGGATACATCTGGGATACAGAATCAACAAAATGTAACTAATGAGAAAAATAAAATTATGGAAAAAAAAAGATTAAAAAAAAAAGAATTCTACTCCTTTTCATCACAGCTTTATGATGAAGTGCTACTCAACAAGTATGTTATTTCCAAACTACACAAAATTAACTCCAAATGAATTTTATACCTAAATGTTAAATGCCAATATCAGAACTTGGAGAAGGCACTAGAGGCCTCTCTGAGTTTGCATCCTACCAAGGGCATTTCTACATTCAAGCCCATGCTGCAAATACTTTGCGAACATGCATCCCCATAATAGGTAAGGAGGTGGCCTCCAGAGCCCAGTCTTCTCCAAGCAACTTTTAAGTTTTGCTCTTTCATTTTATTAGCAAAGTTTAAATAACTTCACATTCCCAAGCTTGCAGCACTATCTCCCACCGAACCCCCAGAAATATTTTCCTAATTATCTGTTAACTGCTTAAATTTACTGTTACCGGAAAAGAGGTGTCTAAATTGTAAAAATATATCACCTACAAAGCCCTCACTATGAACAGAGGTCTCATTTCTTTGTTCCCTTATCACCTTGAACTCCGAACCAAACCTCTAGAGGGAAAAATTCAGACCTTGGATTCCAGATCTAATGTTTTGGAAAATAGTTAAAGGCCTTGAACCCGGGTGTCCTGGATCAGCACATTCTCTGACAAACTCCCTTGCTTAACCCACAATTTTAATTTTGATTGGATGACCCCCACACTCACCAAGGGCACCTAGCTTTGTGGATTTTACCTTTTAAAAATACAACAAAGCGGGGAAGCAAGATGGCGGCGCTGGGAGAGCACTGCGTCTAAGAAGTAGGACAGCACTCTCCGTGCAGCGACCAGGAGATTGAACTCTGGGCCCTGAAACTACATCGATCATGTTTCCCAGGTGAGGAGGCTCCACGGCTTGGGAACCGGTCGGGTCCACTCATGGCTACCCAGCCAAAACTTGGAAAAAATCCCGGGTAAGGGGGCTTTGGGTCTCTGGGCTGGAGCTGCAAGTGTGCAAGTCCCAATAACCTTCCCAGGCTGATCCATAGGCACAAGAGTGCCTGAGACTGGGGTCCCAGTCACAAGAAAACCCCACAGGAAGCAAAGTTGCCAGACTGATCACGGAAAGTCTCTAGGACGGCGGGTACCCACCGCCAACACAACTGAGCTCCTGCCACACAGAGGCTGTGCGCTCAACTCAGCGGTACGGACAAGGTGCACCCCAGTACAACAGGGACTGGGAACCCCTGTCCAGAGAGGACCCCACAGGGAAGGAAGAAACCGTGCTGCTGGGGTCACCTAGGAAAGTCTAGCAGACTACAGATCGCAAACAGGTGAGTACGCCCAGCCATCACAGATCTGGGCCCAAACAGGAGCAGAGAGTGATTGGAAACTCAACTCCCGGAGACTCGCAGGTGGGCACACACTCTGCCAGCACAGAGGCCTGCTTTGTACCAACTACTCCCTTACAGTCAGAACTGTGTGCCCCAAGACACCAAAGCAGTACTCACCCACCACAGATTACCTCTTGGGTTCTGTGGCACAGAGCCCAACCTCAGACCTACAAAGACCAGGAACCCTGGGATCAACCCCAGATACTGCTCTAAGGGGCAACCAGTTATCCCTAACAAAACCAACCAAACTACGGGACACACACAGGTTACAGCAGCTAATCACTAAATTTACATCAAGAAACCCAGAAGGAGGGCAGCTGTCTCCAGACTTCTCCCGGTGAGAGGAGAGCCCTCTTGACTAATCAGGACCACAGTTACCACCCAGGTATCTATGCCTGAGGTGAGCTGTAGCAACTCCTGAACAACACTGGACATCCAGGGACTATACCCAAAAAGCTGGGAAGGCTTCCTTCAGGAAAAACCATCTTCCTGCCAAAGAGATTCTCTCCACTACAAGAGTCCAGGAACAACCAGAAACTAAATTCAAACAACTAAGATAGACCAATGGGTAGAGGACAGCGTAAAAGATCAACCAACAAAAGCCAGAGCAATATGGCATCTCCAGAACCCAGATATCCAGGGCAAATAGCACTAGACACCCCACCATAAATGAAATTCAAGGAGATGACCTAACATCTCTGCTCATGAAGAAGATAACAGAGGAAACAAATAAAATACGAAAAGAAATAGAGGAAGCTGCAGCCAAACAGTCTGTGGCCTTTAGAGAGGAAATGCTTAAATCACTGAATGAAATAAAAGAAACAGTGGATTGTTCAAACAAATAGCTGAAAGAATTGATGAAAAAATGAAAATACAGTCAGACAGGTAAAGGAAACCAACAAAATAGCTCAAGACCTGACGATAGAATTGGAAAACCTAAAAAAAAAAAAAAAAAAAAAAAAAAAAAAAAAAAAAAAAACAAAAAAAAAAATGGAAGAAATTGAGGAAAAAATTAGGGAAGAAAGCAGGAAATACAGAGGTTAGCATAACCAATAGGCTACAAGATATGGAAGAAAGAATTTCAGGTGTGGAAGATACAATTGAAGAAATAGATGTATCTGTCAAAGAAAATGTTAAATCTAAAAATTCCTGAGACAGAACGTCCAAGAAATTCAAGACAACATAAAAAGACAAAACCTAAGAATAATAGGAAGAGAGGAAAAGAAGATTCCCTGCACCAAGGCCCAGAAAATATTTTCAACAAAATCATTGAAGAAAATTTCCCAACTTAAAGGAGAGGCCAAGAAGAATACAAGAGGCCTATAGAACACCCAATAAATTAGACCAGAAAAGAAAATCCTCTCGCCACATAATAATCAAAACCGTAAGTATACAGAACAAAGAAAAAAATACTAAAAGCTGCAAGAGAAAAAGGCCAAGTAACATATAATGGCAAACCCATTAGAATCACACCTGACTTTTCAACAGAGACTATGAAAGCCAGAAGGGTCTGGATGGATATCATGCAGACCCTAAGAGAACACAGATGTCAGCCCAGGCTACTATACCCAGCAAAATTCTCAGTCCTCATAGACGGAGAAAAGAAGAATTTCAATGACAAAAACAATTTTCAACAATACCTACATACAAATCCAGCATTACTTAAGACACTGGAAGGGAAAATACAACCCAAGAAAACTAGCTACACTCAAGAAAACACAGGAAATAAATAACTCCACTACAGTAAAACAAAAAGCAACCAAGCACACAACCGTATGACCACAGCCAACATCAAATTCAAAGGATCTAACAGCCACTGGTCATTAATCTCTCTCAATATCAATAAACTTAATTTTCCAATAAAAAGACACAAACTAACAGAATGGATGCGTAAACAAAACCCAGCAATCTGTTGTATACAAGAAAAACACCTAAGACACAAAGATAGACATTACCTGAGGGTAAAGGGATGGAAGACGGCTTTTCAAGCAAATGGACCCAAGAAGCAAGCAGGAGTAGCCATTCTAATATCTGATAAAATAGTCTTTCAACCAAAATTAATTAAAAGAGATGGGGAAGGACACTTCATGCGCATCAAGGGAAAATTCCACCAAGAAGACATCACAATCCTGAACATCTATGCCCCAAATACAAGGGCACCCACATTTGTGAAAGAAACATTGATAAAACTTAAACCACATATCGATCCCCACACACTAATAGTAGGAGACTTCAACACCCCACTCTCAACAAAGGACAGGTCAACAAAACAGAAATTAAACAAAGAAACAATATCTCTAACAGAGGTAATGAATCAAATGGACCTAACAGACATTTACAGAACCCTACACCCAAACACAAAAGAATTTACCTTCTTCTCAGCACCTCATGGAACCTTCTCCAAAATAGACCACATAGTTGGTCACAAAGCAAGCCTCAACAAATACAGGAAGATTGAAATAATCCCTTGTATCCTGTCGGATCACCATGGAATAAAGCTGGACCTCAGTAACAACAGAAATAGCAAAAAGCCTACACATACATGGAAACTGAACAACTTGCTACTAAAAGACAGCTGGGTCAAGGAAGAAATAAAGAAAGAAATTAAAATCTTCCTAGAACTCAATGAAAATGAAGACACAACATACCCAAACTTGTGGGACACAATGAAAGCAGTGCTAAGAGGAAAGTTCATAGCACTAAGTGCCTTCAAGAAGAAATTTGAGACAGCGCATTCAAGCAAACAATGGCTCACTTAAAAACCCCAGAAAAAGAAGAAGCAGACACACCAAGAAGGAGTAGACGACTGGAAATAATCAAACTCAGGGCTGAAATCAATCAATTAGAAACAAATAAAACAATTCAAAGAATCAATGAAACCAAGAGCTGGTTCTTTGAGAAAATCAACAAGATAGACAAACCCTTAGCCAAGCTAACTAAAAGGCAGCGAGAACCATCCAAATCAACAAAATAAGAAATGAAAAGGGGGACATAACTAAGGACACTGAGGAAATTCAAGCAATCATTAGGACTTACTTCAAAAGTCTATAAAGAACAAAATTAGAAAATTTAAATGAAATGGACAATTTTCTTGATCGATTCCACTTACCAAAGCTAAATGAGGACCAGGTAAATCAATTAAATAGTCCTATATCCCCCAAGGAAATAGAAGCAGTCATCGAAAGTCTCCCATCCAAAAAAAGCCCAGGACCTGATGGTTTCAGCGCAGAATTCTACCAAACATTCAAAGAAGAGCTAACACCAACTCTCTTCAAACTATTCCACAAAATAGAAACAGAAGGAGCATTGCCAAACTCATTCTATGAAGCCACAGTCACCTTGGTACCTAAACCTCACAAAGACTCAACAAAGAAAGAGAATTTCAGGCCAATCTCCCTTATGAACATTGATGCAAAAATACTCAACAAAATACTCACAAACCGAATACAAAAACACATCAAAGATATCATCCACCATGACCAAGTAGGCTACATCCCAGGTATGCAGGGATGGTTCAATATATGGAAATCCATCAATGTGATCCACCATCTTAACAAATTGAAAGAAAAAAAAAACACATGATAACCTCCCTAGATGCTGAAAAAGATCAGGGATACAAGGCACATATCTAAACATAGTAAAGGCGATATACAGCAAACCTATAGCCAACATCAAACTGAACGGAGAGAATTTTAAAGCAATCCCACTAAAATCAGGGACAAGACAAGGCTGCCCACTCTCTCCATATCTCTTCAACATAGTTCTGGAAGTCCTTGCTAAAGCAATAAGACAGTTGAAGGAGATCAAGGGGATACAAATTGGAAAGGAAGAAGTCAAATTATCACTATTTGCAGATGATATGATAGTATACGTGAGTGACCCCAAAAACTCTACCAGGGAACTCCTACAGCTGATAAACACCTTCAGCAAAGTGGCCTGATACAAAATTAACTCAAAAAAATCAGTAGCTCTCCTGTATACAAAAGACAAAAGGGCTGAGAAAGAAATTAGGGAAACAACACCCTTCACAATAGCCACAAATGTCATAAGGTACCTCGGAGTAACCCTAACCAAGGAAGTCAAAGACTTGTATGAAAAAAATTTCAAATCTCTGAAGAAAGAACTAGAAGAAGATATGAGAAGATGGAAAGATCTCCCATGCTCATGGTTTGGTAGGATTAACATAGTAAAAATGGCCATCTTACCAAAAGCAATCTACAGATTCAATGCAATGCCCATCAAATTACCAACACAATTCTTTACAGACTTGGAAAGAAAAATTCTCAACTTCATATGGAATAACAAGAAACCCAGAATTGCTAAAACAATCCTCTACAATAAAAGATCTTCTGGAGGTATCTCCATCCCTGATCTTAAGTTGTACTATAGAGCAACAGTTTTGAAAACTGCATGGTACTGGCATAGAAACAGAATGGTGGATCAATGGAACTGAACAGAGGACCCAAAAATAAACCCACACACTTATGGACACCTGATATTTGACAAAGACGCCAAAATCATACAATGGAAAAAAGATAGCATCTTCAACAAATGGTGCTGGTCCAACTGGATGTCTACATGTAGAAAAATGAAAATAGATCCATACTTATCACCCTGCACAAAACTGAAGTCCAAGTGGATCAAAGACCTCAACATAAAACCAGACACATTAAATCGGCTTGAAAAAAAAAGTGGGGAATACCTAGAACTCATTGGTACAGGGAAAACTTCCTGAACAGAACTCCAACAGCACAGGCTCTAAGAGCAACAATTAATAAATGGGACCTCATGAAACTGAAAAGCTTCTGCAAAGCAAAGGACACCGTCATCAAAACAAAGCGACCTCCTACAGATTGGGAAAGAATCTTCACCAACCCTTTATCTGACAGAGGACTCATATCAAGTATATATAAAGAACTAAAGAAGCTGAAAAGCAGCAAACCAAGTAACCCACTTAAAAAATGGGGAACAGAGCTAAATAGAGAATTCTCTGTAGAGGAATACCGAATGGCAGAGAAGCACTTAAAGAAATGCTCAACCTCACTACCATTAGGGAAATGCAAATCAAAACAACCCTGAGATTTCACCTTACACCCATCAGAATGGCCAAGATCAAAAACTCAAGTGACAACACATGCTGGAGAGGTTGTGGAGAAAGGGGAACCCTTCTCCACTGCTGGTGGGAATGTAAACTTGTACAACCACTCTGGAAATCAATCTGGTGCTTTCTCAGACAACTAGGAATAGTGCTTCCCCAAGATCCAGCCATACCACTCCTGGGCATATATCCAAAAGAGGCTCAAGTACAGAAAAAGGACATTTGCTCAACCATGTTTGTAGCAGCTTTATTTGTAATAGCCAGAAGCTGGAAACAACCCAGATGCCCCTCAACTGAAGAATGGATGCAGACATTGTGGTACATCTACACAATGGAATATTACTCAGCAATGAAAAATAAGGAAATCATGAAATTTGCAGGTAAATGGTGGGATCTGGAAAGGATCATCCTGAGTGAGTTGTCCCAGAAGCAAAAAAAAGACACACATGGTATATACTCACTCATATAGACATACAACATAGGACAAACCCACTAAAACCTGTGCATCTAAAGAAACGAAGCAAGAGAGGACCCTAACTAAAATGTCCAATCCCCATCCGGAAGGCAAAGAGGATGGACATCAGAAGAAAAAGAAGAAAACAGGAAACAACCTAGGAACCTACCAGAGAGGGCCTCTGAAAGCCTCTGCCCTACAGACTATCAAAGCAGATGCTGAGCCTGATGGGCAATTGTTGGGCAGAGTGAAGGGAATTTTATGTAAGAACTGGGAAATAGTAAGAGCTGGAGAGGACAGGGTCTCCACAAGCAGAACAACAGAACAAGAAAATTTGAACACAGGGAACTTCCCAGAGACTCATACTCCAACCAAGGACTATTCATGGAGATAACCCAGAACCCCTGCAGATGTAGCCCAGGGCAGTTCAGAGTCCAATTGGGTTACATAGTAATGTGAAGAAGGACTGCCTCTGACATAATCTGATTGGCCTGCTCTTTGATCACCTTCCCCTGTGGGGGAGCAGCCTTACCAGGCCATACTAGAGGACAATGCAGCCACTTTTGATGTGAACTGATAGACTAAGATTAGAAAGGAGAGGAGAACCTCCCCTATCAGTGAACTTGGGGAGTGGCATGCATGCAGAGGGAGGAGGGAGGGTGGGATTGGGAGGGGAGAAGGGAGGGGCTTATGGGGGGATGCAGAATGAATAAAGTGTAATTGATGAAAAATTAAAAAAATAAAAATTAAAAAAAAGAAAACAAAAAGGAAAAAAATCCTGCTTAATGAAATTCCACCTTTTGTGTGTGTGCCCAAGAATTTTTTTATTATTTATTTTTTTGTGTATTAAATATTTTTTTATTTTTTTAACTTTTATTAACTACACTTTCTTCTCTTTGTATCTTCCCATAATCCCTCTCCCCTCCTAATCCCACCTTCCTTTTTCCTTCTTCACTTGTGCTCCTTCGCAAATCCATTGATAGGGGAGGTTTCCCTCTCTTTCCTTCTGATCTTAGTCTATCATATCTCATCAGGAGTGGCTGTATTGTCTTCTTCTGTGGCCTGGTAAGGCTGCTCCTCCCTCAGGGGGAGGTGATCAAAGAGAAGGCCAATCAGTTTATGTCAGAGGCAGTCCCTCTTCCCATTACTATGTAACCCACTTGGACTAAACTGTCATGGGCTACATCTGTGCAGGGGTTCTAGGTTATCTCCATTCATGGTACTTGGTTGGAGTATGAGTCTCTGGAAAGCAACCTGTGTTCAAATTTTCTGGTTCTGTTGCTCTCCTTGTGGAGTTCCTGTCCTCTCCAGATCTTACTATTTCCCACTTCTTTCATAAGATTCCATGTACTCTGCCCAACATTTGGCCATAAGTCTCAGCATCTGCTTTGATAGTTTGCAGGGCAGAGCCTTTTAGAGGCCCTCTGTGGCAGGTTCCTAACTTGTTTCCTGTTTTCTTCTTCTTCTAATGTCCATCCTCTTTGCCTTTTGGGATAGGGATTGAGCATTTTAGTCAGGGTCCTACCTCTTGATTAGTTTCTTTAGATGTACAGATTTCAGTAGGTTTATCCTATATTATATTTTTAGGTTGTGTTTATGTGTACATCCTTTCATCATATTTACATATATACTCTAAACGCTTGCTGAATAATGGTCTTTCAATGTCTTTCCCACATTTCAACTGAATTATTTTTGGGCACTAAATCTAAACCTAATTCTTATCAATATTTGGAGGTTTTACTTGTTTTGAATGTCTGGTTTTATTTTTTTAGTTAAAAGTGTGTACACAGTCTCTTACACCAGAGTCATCATATTAGGGTCTCTAACAAAATAATGAAAAACAGTAAATAGTACTAATAATGTTAATGACTAAAATGAAAGTAACAGAGTGCATTTTACAGTATTCTCAGATGTTCTTTTCAGACAGGACATTTTATGATGAAAATTTTTCATGAGGCAAAAATGCCTGTTAAGCTTAAGACTTGTTTATAACATTCTCTTGAAAACAAGGTTCAAGATGCATCCTGAAGTCATAACATCAAATGATGTACAGAGAGGACATAATCACCTTTGCAGATATGGTCTCCTAGGGATAAATATGGTGGGATTAAAAGCTCAGGACACTTTCTGAGGATATGACTTCTCATAAAACCTAATGAAAAAAAATGATTCTTCCTAGAAAATGAGCATGTACATAAAACCAACTACATATAAAGCAGTTACAGAGTAAATGTCAGGAGAAGGACCAGGTTAAAAACTAACACCAAATAAGTATCACTGTTGCTATATCTGGAAATTCTACCTTATTTGGAATGCAGAGATAAGAAGACTGTTAACCCCTGTATTTAAGGCAGTGCATCTGCATAAAGAAAAGCATGTTTCGATTCTCCTGTTCCTTTTTTTCTCCTCCCCTTCCTCCTCCTTCCTTACCTCCTATATGTGAAGCAAATGTTCTACCTCTGAGTTGTATTCCTGCCTTCTGTACAAAACAGGCAGAAACAGATAGTCTTTAGATATAATAAAGCCAGATGCTAAAGCTCACTAAAGCTTAAAGGAAGTATCTTGTTATGGGATAAATTAAAGAGAACACAGAGAAGGCAACAGGCATAGAGGAGGCTGTCCTAGTAAAAGCAGTAACAGAACAAGATAAAAAGAATTCAGGAAACGTTTTTTATAGGTGGCACAATGGCTGGCATTAACAAATAAAATGCTACATGCTCCCATCCTTTAGGTGGGAATTCTGTATTACTATCAGATTATGAAGACTTTGTTAAAGGAATTTACTGTTTAAAAGGTTATTTGTCCTTCCACAGATAGTACTGTGAATTAGATACCCAATACTGTGCTAAGTCCTGAACACACAAAAATGATTGATGTAAACACCACTCTTTCTCTATAAGCTTACAGCCTTGTGGGGTAATCCACCATAAACAAACCCATAGACCATGCATAGAAATGTATACATCACATAAATTCCACTATGAAACCTAAAGGAAAGCAAGAGGTACCTAACACCCCAGAAAGGATAAAGAACATTCATATTCAAAGGCTGAGAGGTGAGAACATTTTAGTTCAGTAGGGTAAATGAAAGAAGGTGAATTTTTTGAAGTATACTAGGGAAGAAGAAAGGAATGATAATGATGATGATGATGATGATAATGATGATGATGGTAATAATAATAATGATAATAACAACAATAAAAGATTAAAGAGGGATGATAGCCATCCCTCTCTGCTGCTGCTGTTATTTTCATCATTGCACCCTCTCATGTGCCTCTTTGCCCTCTAGTGGTGACGGGAGGCAACTTCTCCATCATTTCTCTCTGGAACTGTTGCAGAGCCTGCAGGGCTGGTGGCCCCCAGGGAGATCCCATGAGGGGGAGGCTTCGGCAGGTTACTCCAGGAAGTGACCATGCTTCCTCAGCATTGTTCCAGGTGGAACTCGGAACCCTGGTTGCCAGGTAACCAGACGCCAGCAGCAGCAACAGCTGCCTGGACAGACCAGCTGGTCCAGAGGAGCTGGAGAGAGGAGTCTGTACTTCTGCTTCCAGACCTCCAAAGGCTTAGGTCTCTTGGAAGCCAGCGGTGGTCGCCTGGGCCACTGCTGGAGACATGTGTTGCTCTCACTGTCACGTTTCTGGCCTGTTCCCCACCGGGAGACCAACATAATCAGGGCCGCTATGTGGTGGGGGAGCTTTCTGGTCCACTCCCACCCCCCATCCACCGCGGTCGAGGCCTGGGCAAGTGTTCCTGTTTGATCACAGAGGAACACTTTTCAAGCCCGCTTTGGTGTAGGGAAAGGGGTCGTTGGTGCCCCTCGGGGTTTGCACAGTTCAAGCCTCCCTCCTGCCCTGGTCCTTCCTCGGAGAGAAAGGAAGCGAGCCTTCCTGCATGGTATCCCCATTGCTCAGCAATGATGGCATGAACTTCGTGGAGAAGATGATCCCCTATTTGCCCACCGCTCTTTCTGGCCCTTTATCCAAAGTTTGCGACCAATGGGGTGATTCTGGAATTGATTCTGAAAAGGCAGGCAAGTGGTTCCCCCAGGGATCCAACCAGACCTCCTCATGCTGGTTCCCAGGGCTTGTGTCCTCACAGAACTGGGGCCACTGAATCCCAGCAGCCTGGGCCCGGGCCTGGCCCTTTAAAATGATATGTCCGAGCATGGGCGATTGGGACAAGGGTGGGGCTCTACCAGGTGCCAGTCCCTTTACCCAGGGAGTGTCACACACCACCCTTTCTCACACCATGAGCATCCTTTCCCTGTTTGTGTAAAGGATTCTGGACCCCATCTGTGGTGTTTGAGATGAATGGAGGCCCCAGCACCCTCAACCCCCTCCTTGGGAAGATTTTAATAGTTCCTTCTGGATGTCTCGGTAGGTTGGAGACATGGGGCCTTAGGGGTGATACCCCCATGAAATGTCACAGGTATAGATGCTTCAGGCCCAACTGTGAGGGGGACAAGCAGACAACGATGTGAGTGGGCTTGAGGCTGAGGGGGAGGTGAGAGGGGAGCGTTGTTTTGGGTGGCCAGGGTTGAGGACCAATAATGGCCAGGAGCCTCGCCTTTGGGGTTCTCTCACTAGGGACTGTCCCCGAGACCTTGCCTGCTGGTAGAGGACAGAGGTTTCCCACAGGGATCCTGGGTTTTGAGCAGCAGAGGGTGGGACAAGAGAGGAAGGGCTTTGGGGGACACCCATGCCCTACCCCGCAGCCCTGAAGTGAGGCCAGGCTCCCAACCACATGTCCCTCTGCCCTGCTCTTACCCACAGGGCCATGTTATCATTCTTGTCTCAGTGGCTGCAGAAATTCCCCAAGTTTTTCTGTGGAGCCCCGGACCTGGCCATCATGAGGTGGCTGCTAGACTATGCCAGGATCCATGTGACCACTGCAGAGTTGGACTGCCAATCTGGGGAGATCCTCCGGGCAATGGATAAGCCTGGGATAAGCTGAAGTCCGAGGAGGAGAAGGAGGAGGATGATTAGGAAGAGGGTGTGGACCCGGGGGAGGTACCTGGTGAGCCAGCAGCTGATTCCAGCCCCGTGTCCCACAGGGGAAGTGTCCTAAAGCTCTGGCCAATGAAGCAGAACAGGATGTCTGTCAGCTTGACAGTTCTGCAGGTAGGAGAGGGGACTGTGCCTTCCCTGGCATGGAGAGGCCTTCTAGAATTAGCTCACCCCATTCTGCGTGCCTTCAGGCTGCTCCCCTATCCCGGATGACGGCTCACCCCTTTCTTTGCTCAGATCCTGGGCTACTTGGGGCCTCAATTGCAGACCTGCCCATGCAAGAGGTCTTGGTGGCACAGGAGAAACGGAGCCTGGGTTCGGGGGCAGATGCTAAGCCCCAAGAGGAAGCTGAGCTCTTGGATCCCATGGGTGTGGGACCCCCAGTCTTGCCAGAAGCTGGACTAGTGCAACCTCTGTCTTTAGTATCCGAGGATACACAGGCCCTTGTGGACCTGGTGGATGAGCTACTATTTCTCTCTACTGTGGTGCACTTGGGGGCACCGGATCCCCTGTCCTCACTCCCCGAGGTAGACATATAGTTGGTACAATCATTGGCTGAGCTGCACCTAGCGCCTGCTCCCCTTAGAGAAAAGATTCTCTTTATTTTGTATATTTTTATATTGCTGTTTTTCACTGTTGCGTTATTGTTGTTGGTTTCATATTATTATTAAAAAGGTGTTGCTTACTCAACTTAAGTGATGTGTTCGGAGATAGCACCTTCCCATCTGCCCACAGTAGGTGGAGCCATTCCTGGGCTGTGGTCCTTGATGAGCCAAGGGGTATGGAGCCTGTTTTTGTTGAGAGTTTCCTGTGAGTTGGGCATGTGCATCCATCTATAGAAGATGCTGCCAGGTGTGTAGTTGGTGTCCAGGGGGTCTACTGGGATAGATTGAGCCCCAGAAAAAAAAAGCCCAACAGGGCTTGACAGCAGACTTTTGGGGCCAGAGCTGGGCCAAGAGCTAGGCTCTGAGGTCCAGGACCAGGAACAGTACCAGGACCCAGCTCTATGGACACTATCCCTGTGTGGGGGGGAACCTATAGTTTGAGATACAGAGTACATTTTGGGGGATCATTTAAATCCATGATATTTCCACATAGCCATGCCTGTTTTAGAACTCAGTCTTTGGAGCTGGGCATGGTGGCATATACCTGTACAACCAGCTCTCAGGGAAGAAGAGACCTGAATTTGAGGCTAGCCAGGTCTACAATGCGAGTCTAGGACAACCAAGGCTACACAAGGAAATTCTGTCTAAAAACAAACAAATGAATGAATGAATGCACAAATACAAAAGAGAACTCACTCTGTGGACCAGGCTGACCACAGTCTCAGAAAGATTAGCTTGCCATGGACTCCCAGGTCTAGCATGAAAGAGAAGCACCTTTGAGGCAAGCTAAGATATTTTAATGGCCTATTCTTGAATCAAGGAATGAAAGGAAAAAAAAATATGATGTACAAAGGTACCATTTTTCTTTTAATGAACGGTAGTAAGTCTTCAAATTCTACATTTATTGACAATTGTAAATCATTTCTGATGTTGTCAATAAGTGAGTTTTCTCCTTTGCTTTAATTTTATACATTGAAAAATGTTTGAGTATGTACGTTCTAGTGAGAGGACAACTTATTGCCTTTTACTATCTGTTTACATCCCACTTATGAGTTTTTGACATGAAACCAAAGTCTTTTGACCAGTGGAAAAAATGGTCATTATTTAGGTTTACAAATTATTTATTTATGTACTGGTGTGTGAATTTGCATATACAAAGGCCCAAGTATAGAAATGCTAGAAAAATTCTATAGGAGTAACATTGGCTACCCAGAAATTGAGCTCAAATCATCCGGCTTAGAAACAACCAATTATGCCCACTGAGACAATTCTCTGACATTCACTTGTAGATCTGACACAGTGTTATGAACAAGTCTTTACTCCTAAGAATGAACTAACACATTCCAAAAAAAGACAGCATTACATCATTTCAATTTGGACATAACATTTATTATTCCTTATATGACAATAGGTTTATAATCTGGATAGAAGACAATATTTTACTGATGTAATATTTCAATAAAGTTTATTTGAGTATCAATGAACTCAGTGGGGAATGACTGTGGTAAGCAAAACTGTCAACATGACTTTGAACATCATATAACAATGACCAAAATAAACCCCACAAAGCTGTCACCAAGTCTTCACACATCTGTCATGGCCTAAGAACCCATAGTAACATTACACACACACAACATGCCTTTTGAAATAAATATCATTGCTGTTACATTATTTAGCTCCTCTAGATAATTCTCTCAGAAGGCAGTACTTCAACATTATGTGTCATGCAGTAAATAATGGAACCATGAAGAATGGAACATTAAACAGTACATACATACATATAGATATACATACATATAGTCATACATACCTACATACACACGATTAAGCATTTTAACATTAATGTTGGTAAAAATAGAACACATTAGGGAAACATCTTCCACCCTTGGACTTGTACTCAGAAGGGTAACATATGATAATCAAGACTTCAAATGTAGCTTTGCCTAATTACTGACATCCAAATCAGGCTTGAAAAAAAACATCTTAAAGGTATTTGTGAAAATGAAAAACAAAAGCACCACACTTTCTCAGAGACCCTTCCTTGAAAAGCAGGATCACACCCTACCTGATATAAATAAGCAATGGATCACATAGATGATGGAGATCCCATTCTATACTTTGCAGCAGAAAAATACCTATCACCAAGTGTGATTAGATGCACTAGATCAACAGCAGCCACAGAAAGAATGTCAGAATGACCTAATAAACTTCTGTGATTGGATTTGATACATATACAGCAAACTTTAAAAGCTACTCCATTGGTTCCAAATATAGAACACAACCACAATTGGTGACCTCCTCCACTACATTATACGTGAACATCATAAATAATTTACTTCATCCAAAGCCATGTTTCTTTTCATGATTAGATTCTTAGGGTGTACAGATATTAGCACGTTTATCCTATATTATATGTCTAATATCCACTTATGAGTGAGTATATACCCTGTGTGTCTTTCTGCTTCTAGGATACCTCACTGAGGATGATCTTTTCTAGATCCCACTATTTGCCTGCCAATTTCATGATTTCCTTATTTTTAAATGCTGAGTAGTATTCCCTTGTGTAAATGTACCACAATTTCTATATCCACTCCTCAACTGACTGGCACCTGGGTGTTTCCAGCTTCTGCCTATTACAAATAAAGCAGCTACAAACATGGTCAAGCAAATGTCCTTGTTGTATACTTGATCAAATTTTGGATATATGCCTAGGAGTGATATAGCTGGATCTTGAGGTAACACTCTTCCTAATTTTCTGAGAAATTACCACATTGATTTCCAAAGTGGTTGTACAAGTTTACATTACCACCAGAAGTGGAGGAGTGTTCCCCTTTCCGCACATCCTCTCCAGCATGTGTTGTCATTTGAGTTTTTGATGTTTTCCATTCTGATAGGTGTAATGTGATATCCCGGGTTCATTTTGATTTGCATTTCCCTGATGACTAAGGAAGAATTTTGAGGGGGGCAGGAGTTCCACAAGGAGAGCAACAGATGAAAAAATACTGGGCACAGGAGTATTTTGGGGGGCTGATACTCCAACCAAAGACCATGCATGGAGATAACCTTGAACCTATTCAACTCCTGACTAGATGTATTCCATGGCAGCTCAGTCTCCAAGTGAGTTTCCTAGTAATGGGAACAGGAACTCTCTCTGATATGAACTCAGTCTCTGGCTCTTTGGTCACCTCCCCTTGATGGGGGAGCAGGCCACAGAGGAGGACAATGCAGCCAGTTCTGATGAGATCTCATAGGCTAGGGTCAGATGGAAGTGGAGGAGGACTTCCCCTATCAGTGAACTTGGGGACAGAAATGGGAGGAAGTTAGGAGGTTGAGTAAAGGACGGGATGAAGGATGCAGCCACAGTGTGGATACAATGTAAATAAACTGTAATTTACATAAACATAAATTTTTAAAAAGTGAAAAAAAAGAAACAACCTTCAGATACTAGAAGTTTTTTGTTTACATCCCTGGATGTTGTTTTTTGAGAAAGAGATTTTCTGTATGGCCTTGACTGACCTGTCATGCTTTCTAGACCAGGCAGGCCTTTAACTAACACAGATAAATTTCCCTCTGTCAGTCATAGTGCTAGTATTAGAGGCATTTGCCAACAGTCCAGGCTTTGATTTTTTTAATTTAATTTAATGTTTTCTTTTTGCGACATGGTGTCTCAGTGCATCATTGCCAATCCAGGAATCTTGTTGTAAACCAGGATGACTTTGAACTCACAGAGACCTACCTTCATCTGCCTCTCAAGTGCTGGGACTACGGATGTGTGTCACCATGCCTGACAAAACTTTCTTATAGCCTAGTCACACTATGTGATTTCAGACATATCTAGCCACACATCTAGCCTGTTTTTTTAGACAATGTTTCTCTCTAGCCGTGCATGTCCTGGACTTGCTTTGTAGACCAGGGTGACACTGAACTTACACAGCAGCATGCTTGTGTCTCCTGGATAGATGGGATTAGAGATATGTGCCACAAAGCCTGGCTCAGATTTTTTATTTCAATCATATATCTATATGATTAAAACATAAATTGAAACATATACATATGATTAAAACAAAATGTATATATTAATATATAACATATTTATTAAATATATTGGTTTATATTACTATATTTAGTGAGAATATATTAATTATACATATGAATATTTTGGTATTTTGAGAGAGGGTTTCTCCTTTTAGCCTTGGCTATCTTGGACTAGATCTGTAGACCAGCCTGACCTTGAACTCACAGAGACTGGCCTGCTTCTGCCTGGCAGAGTGCTGGGATTAAAGGCCTATGCCAACACTTAGTATTTAGGCACCTGCTTCTGTCTTTCCTAGCAACCTGTGATGTCATTATGTGTCGACAGCCAGGGAGGGCAGGTGTGGTTACTTTGCTCCTTAAAAGGATCTGCCTGCCCACTTTGTCTCTCTCTTGGCCTCTCTAGCCCTCTTGCTATTGCCTTCTTGCCCTCCGCCTTTCTCTATTGGGGTGCCCCCCTCTCTCTCTCTTCCCCCTATCATGTCCTGCTCTCTCCTTCTCTGTCTCTCTTCATTTCCATCTGAGAGCCCACCCGAGAATGCAAACAACTGTAAAAGTAAAACAGCTGTGACTATTCCCATCCTTGAATTAAAGCCAGAGGCACATAGCTCTTGAACGGTAGGATGAACTGCTCTGAGATAGCCTTGTATTTAAGCCAGAGGCAGATAGCTCTCAAAGGGCAGGATGAACTGCTCTGAGATAGTTTTTTTTTAAAAAATAATGGCAGGGTGAATTGTTTTGAGAAAACTCACAAACGGCCAAAAACTGCAAACAACTAGCTGTAAACTATCTTCATGCTATTCTTGCTGACCAATCAATGTATAGAGCAAAAGTGGCCAGATTTTTAAGTATAAAACCCTGTGCTTTGCATGCTCGGGGTCGTCTCCTGTCTTTAGAGGGGCAACCCTATCACGATTTGAATAAAACTCTTGCATTTGCATCAAGTTGTGGTCAGTAAGTGTTCCTTGGAAGGGCACAATCCTGAGCTCCTGAGCAGTAAGACTCCAGGTCTTACAACATGGAACTAAAAAGCTTTTGCAATCCATTCCTTAATGATGAAGCAGCTTATAAAATGGGAAACCTCTTTACCAGCTACGCAACAGACAGGTTTATATGTAGACCATTCAAAGAAGTCATGAAATGTAAACATGAAGAAACAAACAAACAATCTAGAAAAGATCATCCAGAGTGAGTTATCCCGGAATCAGAAAGACATACATGGTATACACTCACTTTTAAGTGGATGCTAGACCTATAAGATAGGATAAACATACTAAAATATGTACACCTAAAGAAGATAAGCAAGAAAGAGGACCTGGGTTAAGATGATCAATCCTCACTTAGAAAGACAAATGTGATGGACATAGGAGAAAACAAGAAACAGGACAGAAGCCTACTACAGAGGACCTGCGAAAGACTCTACCTAGCAGTGTATCATAGCAGATACTGAGACTAATAACCAAACCTTGGGCAGAGCACAGGAAATCATATGAAAGAAGGGGGAGTTAGTGTGACCTAGAGAGGACAGGAACTCCAAAAGGACCAAATATATCAGGGCACAGGGTCTTTATGAGACTGTTTCTCCAACCAATGACCATGTATGCATATAACCTATCATCCCTGCTCAAATGTAGTCCATGTGAGCTCTGTATCCAAGTGGGTACCATACTAAGTGGAACAGGGACTATTTCAGACATGAACACAATGGCTGGCTCTTGACCTTCCCCTCCCAAGGGAGAATCAGACTTGCTAGGCCCCAGAGGAGGATATTGCCGCCAGTCCTGATGATACCTGATAAGCTAGGGTCAGTTGGAACAGGAGGAGGCCCTCCACTATCAGCGGACTTGGAAAGGGGTAGGGAGGAGATGAGGGAAGGAAGGTGGGATAGGGAGGTGATGAGGAACTGGGCTACAGCTGGGATACAAAGTTAACAAACTGTATCTAATATTAAAAATAAAAATTAAAAAAAGTGGGGCATAAAACAAAGTTCCTAAAGATGAAACACAAAATGCTGACAGATTTCTTTTGTTTGAAGACAGGATTTTTTTTCTGAATAATTTTGGCTGTCCCGGACTCTCTTTATAGAACAGCCTGTGCTTGAACTCACAGAGATCCACCTACCTTAAACTTCCCGAGTGCTAGGAATGCAGGTGATCACCAACAGCCTGAGCTGCTGACAGTTTATTTTGTTTTAGCATTTTATTTTTGTTGTTGTTTCATGCACTACATCCCAACTGCAGTTTCCTGTTCTTCCACTCCTCCCAGCCACAATCTATCCACCTCTCCTCTGCCCACCTCACATCTCCTTCATCCACTGCTTCTTTATTTTCAATGAAAAAAAAATGTGATGGCATAGCAAGTTATAATAAGACTAAGAACAATCCCTCATATCACAGTTGGTCAAAGCAATGCATGAGGAGAGAAAGTGTAGCTAGAGCAGGAAAAAGAGTGAGAGACACCCCCATTCTCACTGTTGGAAGTCCCTCAGCGACATGAGGATAATAATCATAAGGTATATGCCAACAACCTAGGTCACAAGACTCATAGAATGTTTATGTTTTTGTCCTTCAGTATCTGTGATGCCCTATGAGCCCAATTGACTCAGTGGGCCATGCTCTTGTTGTGTCCTTGATATCTCTGGTTCCTACAATAAGTATTCCCTCATTTCTGGGGTTCCCCTGGGTACATCATTGTCTTTGGCTATGGGTCTCTGCATCTGTTCCCATCAGACGCTGGGTGATGTCTCTCTGATGACAACTGGGCTAGGCACTCATCTATGATTATAGCAGAGTATCTTTTATTGACATTTTTTTGC
This sequence comes from Meriones psammophilus, assembly GCA_036365155.1. Lineage (NCBI taxonomy): Eukaryota > Metazoa > Chordata > Mammalia > Rodentia > Muridae > Meriones > Meriones psammophilus. The sequence continues at coordinate 174,397 of JAEOAE010003746.1, read as the reverse complement.
CTGTCATGTTTACAGATATTGTGTGTCTCTAGGCTATCTTGACTCTGGTTCATGGTCATCCAGGCAGTGTCAGGCATGGACTTCCCCTCATGGTGTGGGCCTCAATGTGTTTTCTGGAGTGTATTTAATATTATTGGGTTAGGGTTTTCCTTCTAGTATGTTCTGTAGGGCTGGATGGCTGCATATATCCTGGGTATAGTAGTCTGGGTTGGCATCGGTGGTCTCTTAGTTTCTGCATGATATCCATCCAAACACTTCTGGCTTTCATAATCTCTGCTGAGAATTCTAGTGTGATTCTGATAGGTCTACTTATTATTTGAATGCTGTTTTGGTATTAGCAGTGTCATGCATAGAACAGTTAATTTTCGTGGTGTTATCCCCATATGAAATGAAATCTCTGTAACCTAAGAAAATGAAAAATGAACACAAACTTTAATGTGTGTTGAGGAAATTGATACAAAGAAGGGACTAATTTGAGGTAAAAATAAACTATATATAAATGCTGCAAAAATTAAAATACTTGTAATTCAATTATGATATTTTAGAATGCAACTGCATCAAAAAAGTTAACTCCTGGTCCATTAATATACCCAAAAATTTATGTAGCATTTTGACTTTTCATGATGATGAATATTTTTTTCTATAACTCCTCATATGTCAGTTACTATTGTTTAAGTGATTTCTGAATAAATTACATGACATTATTAAAAGCAGAAAATTTGGTAGTTCTATGTGAAAGATGATTATAGGCATAGTTGATTTTCCCTCTAACTCTCTCTTTATAGGAAAGGATTTATGAGAATGATTTACAATCTGTGAGTCAATTAATTCAACAGTGGATGGCTAAAATGGAAAATCGAGGAATCTATCAGTGGCTTAGTCCATGAGGCTGGTTGCCTCAACTCACCTTCATATACACGGAAATCCTCAAGAAGAAGGTTCTATAGTCAATGAAGAAATAGACTTGCTACCAAAGCAAAAGGGAACAGGCAAAGAGTAAAACATTCCTTCTTCTATGTCCTTGTATAGGTTTCCAGTAAGATGAGGCAAAGGTGCGTGGTTGGTTTTGCAGTATGAAGATACAGATTAAAGGTGTGTTTTTCAGCCTTACAGATTCAGAAGAGAAGTAGAGAAGACTTCAAATAAGGAAGAGTGCTTCACAATTGTGTCCTTAATTTGGGTGTTTTGTAATTCCACATGCAGTCAAGTTAAAAACCAAGACTCATGATCAGACCTCTTTTCAGCTTGAAAGATAATCATATCTCCTCTTTACATTAATTTCCAAATGAAAAGAATAACAGGTCATAGCAACGCCTAAAAATAATTTAATGACGCAGAGTACAATAGCAGACAAATTACATATTTATCCTGATCATGATTGAAGCTAACATGATAGAACTGTCCTTCAAAAACAAACCAGGTTAGAAACAACTCTGCATCGCCGTTGAGCCACTCCACAACACACCTCCCTCGTAGGGTAACCCACATTAAGCACAAGGATTCACCTCCCACCTGCTACGTGTGTGCAGGGTCCCTAGGCCCAGACCAAGCATGCTCCTTATTTGATGGCTCAGTCTCTGCAAGCCCCCTGGGGACTGGGTCAGCTGTTTCTGTTGGTCTTCTTGTGAGGTTCCTCGCACCTCCAGGGCCTTCCATCTTTTCCCCAACACTTACTCAGGATCCCTAGAGCTCTGCACCTTTCTTAGGTGCAAGTCTGAGCATCTGTCCAAGCTCATTTCTGGCTGGAGTCTCTGAGACAATGGTCAGGTTAGGGTCCAGGCAAGGGGTTTTACAGTCCCAATTCTGAGCATTCTCAATGTGGTCAAATATCGTCCAACAGAGCCTGATATTCTTCTTCTGTGAGAGGAGCCTCAAGTGTTGGTTCGATCTGCTCCCATGGTACATCTGGGTCCAGAGCGGCTGGTCCCTGTTCCTCTTCCACTGTTCTCACCAGTTGCTCCAGGAAGAGCTGGACAGGGCAGGAGTCGCTGGATTCTGGGTAGGCCTCTGTGAAGAAGGTGAGCTCGGGTCTTGACATCAACGCTTCTGCACACTGGCCTCCTGCAGAACCCGGTGTCAACAAGCTGTCCCGGGAAGCCTCCTGCTCAATGCAACAAAATGGGCCAGGAGAGGCAGGCAGGTTCTCACCTTTAGCTGTGCTGCCTCCAGCGTGGCCTTTCTGCCTGGCCTTTCTGTTCTGGAACCATATGTGGACGGTGTCCTCAGGCAAACCTGTGCTCAGTGCCAGTTGCACCCTCGTGGCCTAGTCTGGAGATGGAGAGATCTCAAAAGCTTGCACTAGCATGCTGATCTGTGCTGGACTAAGCCGCGTTCGAGGCCTTCTCCGTTCTGAGGGCAGGCCTCTTGCTTGTTGTACCCTGGCGACAAGCTTTTCAGGAGGCTGTTGGGAGGCTTCATGGCTGGAGCCTGCGGTGGTCTGGTTTGAGGTCTTCCTCGACATGCCAGTTCTAGTTCTGCGGTTTTGAAACCACACGCGGATGCAGGACTCTGGAACCCCAAATTCCCTGGCCAGTTCCTGCCTGGTCCTGAAGCTCGGGTAAGGTGTCTTGGCGAAAACTGAGAGCAAGACCTCCTTCTGCTTGGACTGCCAAACAGTCTTTTGACGCCGGGATGTCTTTGTCTTACTGCAGCCACCCACATCTGCCTGATCTTCCATCCTGCCGAGGACACTTTGACAGGAGTTCTTCCTCTCCAGTGTGTACTCACAACAACACCCAGGAAAGTGCAGACTATGGCAAATGCGTAAAGGGGTCTGCTGCTCACCCTTAAATACCGACCTGAGGCCCCACCCACTCCCTCGAGGCCTCCAATGACAGGCCAAACCGTGGAACGCTCTTCTGCTTCCAAACTGTGAAACCCTTCCTTCCTCCTGCGAATGTTCCCATACCCCACCCTAAAGCAGCCTTTCCAGAAACAGTTGGCCTTGTGTTCTACCCCAATTCCACTGCTTAGCTCACAGTACGCCCCTGTGTTGGCCCACAAGAGTTTGCGGGGAGAGTCTAAGGCATGGCTTCTGATGATCAGGCAAGGAGAAGAGGCATAAGCCAGGAGCAGTCTTTGCCTACTTTAACGAGGTCATTCATTCAGCTCTGGCTGATGCTCAAGGAGGAACGTGGCTAGAACAGATCTTGCACTCTGCGTGTGCCGTCTGCCTTAAGTTCCTTTGAGCTCCAGTCTCCCGGTGTATGATTTCAACAATCTAAATATGGTTAGGACCCTGCAAGTCTAAGCATTTGGGCAAAGAGTAGACTCATCCTGCAGAAAGACTCCTGGAATTATTTCTGAATTTCTCCTTCAGTGGCAGGCCACAGAAGGTGTCAAGTTCCCTCTTGGTTCCTCTGGTTCCACCTATTTAATCCACCATACACTTTGTCCTACTGGAGAAATTTTACAGACTCCTAGAAACTATATGAACCTTCAGAAGCAAACATTGTGGATCCCAAGACTTTTGGGAGAGGATACTGAAGTCATTTCCTTCATTTCAAGGAACAACATTTGTTGCGGACATTAATTTGGATCTCTGATCATTAGGCAGTGTTTTCCAGAACACACAATTTCTGGTACTGCCAAATGTGCCTGTTGTTCTTCAGGGTGTGGCTTTGCCCTAGATGGAGGAGAACAGTAACAGCTGAGCAGTTCTACCCCTGCCTTATTTTTGCATCTCCTGTTTTACATGTGCCACAATTTTAAATTTTTTTCTTGCAGTCCCCATCGACAGTACCTGGGTGTACAATAGATCCTGTAGAAGTTACTCTGCTTCTTCCAGAGATCCTCTTTACCATCCCTGAAGACACAGGTCCATAAACAGCTGTATTTCCTTTGTAACATAGAACCCTCGCGGATAGGGTCAGAGGTTTATCTGCAGCCAGATGCAAAGCTGTGCTGCTGCATGCAGTGGTGTGTATCAAATCTGAAATCCTCAGTTGAGATTTTCCTACCTGCCTAGTACCACATGGCTGCCTGATGGGAGACAGCTCGTATTGTTGCATGAGGGGTGTAAGCCTGACAGGCCCCTCTGTTTGTTTACTGATGGCAAGAGGTTAGCCTGTATGTCCCTCTCGGTGCTGTGATCCCTACACCAGTGCTTTCCCTTGCCACAGCTGCCATGAAATCCCCGGGAACCTTTGCATTCCCTTGGAGCCAGAATCTGCTTGTTCCTTTCTGTGAATAAAGGGACCACTTGCCTCTGTGTTAACACACCTCCTATTTTGAGTTCTAGAGATTTTAACCTTTTTTTTTTTTTTTTTCTAAATTCCCGGATTCACCCAAAATAGCACAACAGGTGATTTGAGAACTGGGAACTCTAGCTGTAGCTTGTCTTGTGAGGTCGGCATGATGCTCCTGAGAGCCAAAAGCAGTGTCTCTCTTAATCATTCATTTCTTGGGGCTGATCCTCCTCTTCATGCTCTAAATGCTCTCCTACATGTGATATTTACAGTATCATGCGCCAAGAATGGCATCAGTGCTTATCTGGTGTCAGTCTGGTACTGCCCTCTTGAGAGCTTAACCCAATCTCTGTATGAAGTTGGTGAACAGTCTTCTCCAGGGCCTTGAATTACCTTAGTGAATGAGGTGGTTGTTTTGCACAGGCTCCTAAACAGATCCCTGCACCCTTAAACCTGCAAGATGAGATTATTCAGTGACTTCATCATCAGAACAAATTAGGGACCACCTGGGAATGAGAAAAATAACTGTGATTATTTGAATTGAAGTCAGGTGCAGATAGCTTTTGAAGGGTGGGGTGAACTGTTCTGAGAAACAAACAGCTGTAAAGTATAGAGCAAAAGTGATCTGATTTTCAGGCATAAAAACCCTGTGTTTTGCATGTTCAGGCTCATGTCCTGTCTTTGGAGGTGCGACCTATCTCGACAGCAATAAAACCTTTTGCTATTGCATTGAGTTGTGTTCTGTGAGTGTTCCTGCGAAGGGCGCAATCCTGAGCTCCTGAGCAGTGAGACTCCAGGTCTTACATTTTGGTGCGTTGCCCAGAAAACAGCATGCCCTTCCTTAACCCTCAACAGACTGGGCTCAGAGGTTGAGCTTGGAACAGGTTAGTATGATTTCTAGTATACCACTGTTTCTCTTTAGTCACCTATCTTGACCTTTTTGGTCATCTGCTCAGTCACTGCGATAGACATATTTGTCAGAATAGCGATTGACTCGGAACTGGAGGACATTCCGGATTCCATTTGGGGAGGCTAGGTCCTGCAAAGCCTTCCTCCCATCTGTTTCTCTTCAGAGACAGCTGCTGTGAGGCAGCCTCTCAATCAGAATTCTGTGGTACCACCCATAAGGGTGTCCTTGTCAAATTGCCTGTCTTGTTCTTTTTGTCTCTATCCTTGTTGCTTCTTTGACTTTCTTGATGGATGACTTTATTATAGGACAGGCTGTGACTATCATGTCTTGGAGGTGAGATACAAGGCACATATTTCTTTGAATATGTCCTATTCTCACACCAGCCCACTTGGGATGATTGCCAGCAACTCTTACAGGCCCTTTTGACTAGTGAGGAAGGAGACTAGTCCTCCTTTAGGCAAGAAAGACTGTGCCAGGAATGGACAGGAGGCCTTCCATCCTCCCTAATGAGATTGATGATGGCTTTCGCCTCACCCACCCCAACTGGGATTACAACGTATCCGGAGGTAGGAAATGCCTGCAGGTCTACCGCCAGACTCTAATATCATGTGTCCATGGGGCCGCTCAAAAGCCCACCAATTTGATGAAGGTAAGAGAGATGGTTCAGGAGCCAGATGAATCTCCCACAGCCTTTCTTCAACGGCTGATGGAGGCATATAGCTGGTTTACACCTTATGAACCTACCTCAGATGAGCATAAGGCAATGGTGACTATAATCTTTATAGACCAGTCAGCCACAGATATTTGTAGAAAACTCCAGAAAATAGAGGGTTTACAGGAAAATTCATTAAAGGATTTAGTGCAGGTAGCAGAAAAGTTTTTTTACAGCTGGGAGATGAAAGAAGAGAAAGAGGAAAGAAAGCAAAAAGAGCAGGAAGTGAGAGAAAGAGAAAGGATAAGAGGCAAGACAGAAAGTTGACTAAGATCCTGGCCACCACAGTGCAGTCATAATGATAGGGAGAGAGTTCCTGGAAATCAGAGGGGCCCTCTGGCTAAGGATCAGTGTGCCTATTGCAAGGAGAAAGGACACTGGATCCAGGATTGTCCCAAAAGGAAGATGAAGCCCTACACCTAGACCTGGCACATCTCCAGGCCACCAATCCCCAGGTAACTCATCTCCAATATGTGGATGATATACTATTAGCAGCAGATTGTAAAGAAAGTTGTTTTGATGCCACCGACCAGCTGTTGCAAGAGATAGGTGAGCTCAGCTACAGCGAAAAACTCCCATCCTGCAGGTCAGTTATCTGGGATATATATATTAAAAGAGGGAAAGAGATGGCTGTCGGAGGCTAGAAAAGAGACTGTATTTCATATTCCCCCTCCACATACTACTGAACAACTGAGGGAAATTTTAGGTACAGCAGGGTTTTGCTGGCTGTGGATTCCGGGATTTGCCAAGATGGCAGCCCTTCTGCATGCCCTTACAAAGGGCAATGACTCTTCATCTGGGGAAAGGATGAACAAGCTGCATTTGATAATATCAAACAAGCCTTAATATTGGCTCCAGCATTGGGACTCCCTGATGTAACCAAACCCTTCCATCTCTATGTGTGTGAGAATCAGAGAATGGCCAAAGGGGTGCTAACACAGAAAATTGGACCCTGGAAGAGACCAGTAGCCTATCTATCCAAAAAGCTTGATTCAGTAGTGGCAAGATGGCCAGCCTGCCTTCGAATAATAGCAGTAGTGGTGGCACTAGTAAAAGATGCAGACAAACTGTCTCTGGGACAGGACCTCACCATCTATGCTCTTCATGCCCTTGAGAGTGTCATAAGGCAGCCACCTGATCACTGGCTCACGAACACCTGCATGACACATTACCAGGCTTTGCTCTTGAATAATGATAGAGTCACCCTTGTCCCGCTATGGAGCTAAACCCTGCCACCTTATTGCCGGATCCAGAAATCCAGCCCCTGATGCATGATTGTTTGCACTTTCTAGCAGAGGAATAGGGATGGTGAAAGGACTTGAAAGATCAACCTCTTCCTGATGCTGAGGTGACGTACTATATGGATAGGAGCAGTTTCTTTGGAGAATGGAAGAGAAAGGCAGAGGCAGCGGTGGTAGATGGACATAAGGTAATATGGGCCCAGGCATTGCCAGAAGGCACTTCTGTTCATCAAGCTGAATTGATTGCTTTAACCCAGGCATTAACTCTGGAAAAGGGCAAAAGATAAACATCTACACTGATAGTTGGTTTGCCTTAAAAACAGCTCCATGTGCACAGGGCCATCTATCATCAGACAGGCCTGCTAACATCAGGCCAGTAAAGAGATAAAAAATAAAAACAAGATTTTGGCTTTGCTCAATGCCCTGTTGCTGCCTGACAAGGTAAGCATTATTCATTGCCCAGGACAGCAGAAGGGGACTTCCAGGGCAGCAAAGGGGAATAACATGGGCTGATCAGGAGGCTAAAGTAGGTGCTAGAGGAAACACTGTCTCAGTGGTATTAACAACTGAACTGCCCAAAGAAGAACGAGTAAACTACTCAGAAAATGACTGAAAGTTAATATGGCAAAAATGGGATATTTAACACCGATGTGGGGGCATGGATTGACTCTAAAGATAAGATCATTCTACCCCAGGAAGATGCTGAGAGACTGATAACTCAGATGTATAAATGGACTCACTTGAAGTCAAAGAAATTGGCTGCAGTTGTCTGCCTATTCCAGTACCGAATACTAAACCTCACCACCTTGACTGAGTGAGTGACTAGGGCATGTGAACCTTGCCAGAGGATAAACATAGGTAAGGATTTCCAGAGCCCATCGAAGCTGCTGAGAGGAACTAGACCTGGAATGTGTTAGGAAGTGGATTTCACTGAAATTTAAACAACCAGGTAGGACAATAAATATCTCCTGGTTATTGTGGACACATTCTCAGGATTAGTGAAAGCTTTTCCCACAAAGAAAGAAATCGCCTTGGTCATGGCTAAAAAACCATTCTGGAAGAAATTTTTTCCTCACTTAAGGTATTCAAAAAAGAATTGGGTCAGAAAAAAGGCCAGCCTTCATTGCTCAGGAAAGCTAGGAAGTGGCCAGGATTCTGGGGCTTGATTGAAGTTACATTGTGCTTATAGACCCCAAAGTTCAGGACAGGTAGAGAGAATGAATAGAACTCTAAAAGAGACTCTCACCAAATTGACCATGGTGACTGGCGGTGACTGGGTGGTGCTTTTTCCTTGGCCCTCTTTAGAGTCAGAAATACTCTCTCCATAGTAGGCCTGACTCCATTTGAACTACTATATGGGTTCCTGCTCCCCTGACTCTTCTTGGGAACGTCCTTGACATAACTAGTGGTAACTCTGACTTGTTGTCCAGGCTGAAAGGACTGCAACTTATTCAGAAAGAAATTTGGAGCAAGGTTGGCAGTGCATATGCGCCTGGGTCCTTGGAGGTGCTCCATCAGTTCCATATTGGAGATCTGGTATATGTGTGACTACACTGCACCCAAAATCTGGAACCTCAGTGGAAGGGTCATTATTACGTCCTGCTCAATATCCCAAAAACCTTCAAAGTAGAGGACACGTGTCACACGTTAAACCTGCTCTTCATCAACCTGCAACACCTGAAAAGTCTAAGCCTCCAGTACCCTGCTAAAACTGAAACTCATCAGACCTTGCCTTTTTCATGGAATATATAAGTGCAGTTCGGTTCCTGATGCTCCAGAGACAGTATCAACCTCTCCGTGATGTTGATCCACAATTTTAGGGTTATGATTGAGGAAAAAAAAGGGGGGTGAGGGACCACCTCGGCATGAGAAAAACAACTGTGATTATTTGAATTGAAAAGTCATGTTTAGATAACTCTTGAAGGGAAGGGTCAACTGTTCTGAGAAATACTATCTACAACCAGCTTTAAACTATCTACAACCAGCTGTACATGATCTACAACCAGCTGTACACTATCATGCTATTCTTGCTGACTAATCAATGGATACAACAAAAGTGGTTTGAATTTCAGGTATAAAAACCCTGTGCTTTGCATGTTCAGGGTCATCTCCTGTCTTTGGAGGGGGGACCCTATCGCAATTGGAATAAAACTCTTGCTTTTGCCTCAAGTTGTGGTCTATGAGTGTTCCTGGGAAGGGCACAATCCTGAGCTCCTGAGCAGTGAGACTCCAGGTCTAACAACATGAAACTAAAACACTTTTGCCATCCTTTCTTTAGGTGGTGAAGCAGCTTATAAAATGGGAAACCACTGTTCCAGCTATGCAACAGACAGGTTTATATCTAGACCATTCACAGAAGTCATAAAATGTAAACATGAAGAAACAAACAAACAAACAATCTAGAAAAGATCATCCTGAGTGAGGTATCTCAGAAGCAGAAAGACATACAGGGCATATACTCGATTTTAAGTGGAGGCTAGACCTATAATATAGGATAAACATACTAAAGTCTATAAGAAAATAAACAAAAAGATAAACAAGAAAGAGGACCTGGGTGAAGATGATCAATCCTCACATAGAAAGACCAATGGGATGGACATAGGAGAAAACAAGAAACAGGACCCTAGCCTACCACAGAGGACCTGGGAAAGACTCTACCTAGTAGTATATCAAAGCAGGTGCTGAGACTCATAACCAAACCTTGGGCAGAGCACAGGGAATCATATAAAAAAGGGGGGAGTTAGTGTGACCTGGAGAGGGCAGGAACTCCACAAGGACCAAATATATCAGAGCACAGGGGTCTTTTATGAGACTGTATCTCCAACCAAGGACCATGTATGCATAGAACCTAGCACCCCTGCTCAAAGGTAGTTCATGTTAGCTCTGCATCCAATTGGTTACCATACTAAGTGGAACAAGGACTATTTCAGACATGAACTCAATGGCTGGCTCATTGACCTCTCCCCCCTCCCCCCAAGGAAAGATCAGACTTGCTAGGCCACAGAGGAGGACATTGCAGCCAGTCCTGATGATACCTGATAAGCAAGGGTCAGTTGGAACAGGAGGAGGCCCTCCCCTATCAGCGGACTTGGAAAGGGGTAGGGAGGAGATGAGGGAAGGAAGGTGGGATAGGGAGGTGATGAGGAACTGGGCTACAGCTGGGATACAAAGTTAACAGGCTGTATCTAATATTAAAAATAAAAATTAAAAAAAGTGGGACATAGAACAAAGTTCCTAAAGATGAAACACAAAATGCTGACAGATTTCTTTTGTTTGAAGACAGGATTTTTCTGAATAATTTTGGCTGTCCTGGACTCTCTTTGTAGAACAGCCTGTGCTTGAACTCACAGAGATCCACCTACCTTTAACTTCCTGAGTGCTAGGACTGCAGGTGCTCAGCATGAGGCCTAGCAGCTGATAGTTTATTTTGTTGTAGCATTTTATTTTTGTTGTTGTTTCATGCACTACATCCCAACTGCAGTTTCCTCTTCCTCCACTCCTCCCAGCCACAATCTATCCACCTCTACTCTGCCCACCTCACATCTCCTTCAGATCCACTGCTTCTTTATTTTCAATGAAAAAAAAATCTGATGGCCTAACAAGTTACAAAAAGACTAGGAATAATCCCTCACATCAGAGTTGGTCAAAGCAATACACGAGGAGAGAAAGTATAGAGAGAGCAGGAAAAAGAGTTAGAGACACCCCCGTTCTCACTGTTGGAAGTCCCTCAGCGACATGAGGATAATAATCATAAGGTATATGCCAACAACCTAGGTCACAAGACTCATAGCATGTTTATGTTTTTGTCCTTCAGACTCTGTGATCCCCTATGAGCCCAATTGACTCAGTGGGCCATGCTCTTGCTGTGTCCTTGATATCTCTGGTTCCTACAATAAGTATTCCCTCATTTCTGGGGTTCCCCTGGATACATCATTGTGTTTGGCTGTGGGTCGCTGCATCTACTCCCATCAGATGCCGGGTGATGTCTCTCTGATGACAACTGGGCTAGGCACTCATCTAAGATTATAGCAGAGTATCTTTCATTGACATATGTTGCCTGTCATGTTTACAGATATCATGTGTCTGTAGGCTATCTTGACTCTGGTTCATGGTCATCCAGGCAGTGTCAGGCATGGACTTCCCCTCATGGTGTGGGCCTCAATGTGTTTTCTGGAGTGTATTTAATATTATTGGGTTAGGGTTTTCCTTCTAGTATGTTCTGTAGGGCTGGATGGCTGCATATATCCTGGGTATAGTAGTCTGGGTTGGCATCGGTGGTCTCTTAGTTTCTGCATGATATCCATCCAAACACTTCTGGATTTTATAATCTCTGCTGAGAATTCTAGTGTGATTCTGATAGGTCTACTTATTAGTTGAATGATGTTTTGGTATTAGCAGTGTCATGCATAGAACAGTTAATTTTCATGATGTCATCCCCATATAAAATAGAATCTCCGTAACCTATGAAAATGAAAAATAAACACACTTTAATGTGTGTTGAGGGAATTAAGACAAAGAAGGGACTAATTTAAGGTAAAAATAAACTATATATAAATGCTGCAAAAAATTAAAATACTTGTAATTCAATTATGATATTTTAGAATGCAACTGCATCAAAAAAGTTAACTCCTGGTCCATTAATATACCCAAAAATTTATGTAGCATTTTGACTTTGCATGATGATGAACATTTTTTTCTATAACTCCTCATATGTCAGTTACTATTGTTTAAGTGATTTCTGAATAAATTACATGACATTATTAAAAGCAGAAAATTTGGTAGTTCTATGTGAAAGATGATTATATGCATAGTTTATTTTCCCTCTAACTCTCTCTTTATAGGAAAGGATTTATGAGAATGTTTTACAATCTGTGAGTCAATTAATTCAACAGTGGATGGCTAGAAATGGAAAATCGAGGAATCTATCAGTGGCTTAGTCCATGAGGCTGGTGGCCTCAACTCACCTTCATATACACGGAAATCCTCAAGAAGAAGGTTCTATAGTCAATGAAGAAATAGACTTGCTACCAAAGCAAAAGGGAACAGGCAAAGAGTAAAACATTCCTTCTTCTATGTCCTTGTATAGGTTTCCAGTAGAAGATGAGGCAAAGGTGAGTGGTTGGTTTTGCAGTATGAAGATACAGATTAAAGGTGTGTTTTTCAGCCTTACAGATTCAGAAGAGAAGTAGAGAAGACTACTTCAAATAAGGAAGAGTGCTTCACATTTGTGTCCTTAATTTGGGTGTTTTGCTTAATTCCACATGCAGTCAAGTTAAAAACCAAGACTCATGATCACATCTCTTTTCAGCTTGAAAGATAATCATATCTCCTCTTTACGTTAATTTCCAAATGAAAAGAATAACCAGGTCCTAGCAATGCCTAAAAATCATTTAATGACGCAGAGTACAATAGGAGACAAATTACATAATTATCCTGATCATAATTGAAGCTAACATGATATAACTGTCCTTCAAAAACCGTCCAGGTTAGAAACAACTCTGCATCGCCGTTGAGCCACTCCACAACACACCTCCCTCGTAGGGCAACCCACATTAAGCACAAGGATTCACCTCCCACCTGCTACGTGTGTGCAGGGTCCCTAGCTCCAGACCAAGCATGCTCCTTATTTGATGGCTCAGTCTCTGCAAGCCCCCTGGGGACTGGGTCAGCTGTTTCTGTTGGTCTTCTTGTGAGGTTCCTCGCACCTCCAGGGCCTTCCATCTTTTCCCCAACACTTACTCAGGATCCCTAAAGCTCTGCACCTTGCTTAGGTGCAAGTCTGAGCATCTGTCCAAGCTCATTTCTGGCTGGAGTCTCTGAGACAATGGTCAGGTTAGGGTCCAGGCAACGGGGTTTTACAGTCCCAATTCTGGGCATTCTCAATGTGGTCAAATATCGTCCAACAGAGCCTGATATTCTTCTTCTGTGAGAGGAGCCTCGAGTGTTGGTTCGATCTGCTCCCATGGTACATCTGGGTCCAGAGCGGCTGGTCCCTGTTCCTCTTCCACTGTTCTCACCTGTTGCTCCAGGAAGAGCTGGACAGGGCAGGAGTCGCTGGATTCTGGGTAGGCCTCTGTGAAGAAGGTGAGCTCGGGTCTTGACATCAAGGCTTCTGCACACTGGCCTCCTGCAGAACCCGGTGTCAGCAAGCTGTCCCGGGAAGCCTCCTGCTCAATGCAACACAATGCTCCAGGAGCCCTTTCCGGGCCAGGAGAGGCAGGCAGGTCCTCACCTTTAGCTGTGCTGCCTCCAGAGCGGCCTTTCTGCCTGGCCTTTCTGTTCTGGAACCATATGTGGACGGTGTCCTCAGGCAAACCTGTGCTCAGTGCCAGTTGCACCCTCGTGGCATAGTCTGGAGATGGAGAGATCTCAAAAGCTTGCAATAGCATGCTGATCTGTGCTGGACTAAGCCGCGTTCGAGGTCTTCTCCGTTCTGAGGGCAGGCCTCTTGCTTTTTGTACCCTGGCGACAAGCTTTTCAGGAGGCTGTTGGGAGGCTTCATGGCTGGAGCCTGCGGTGGTCTGCTTTGAGGTCTTCCTCGACATGCCAGTTCTAGTTCTGCGGTTTTGAAACCACACGCGGATGGAGGACTCTGGAACTCCGAATTCCCTGGCCAGTTCCTGCCTGGTCCTGAAGCTCGGGTAAGGTGTCTTGGCGAAAACTGAGAGCAAGACCTCCTTCTGCTTGGCCTGCCAAGCAGTCTTTTGACGCCGGGATGTCTTTGTCTTACTGCAGCCACCCACATCTGCCTGATCTTCCATCCTGCTGAGGACACTTTGACAGGAGTTCTTCCTCTCCAGTGTGTACTCACAACATCACCCAGGAAAGTGCAGACTATGGCAAATGCGCAAAGGGGTCTGCTGCTCACCCTTAAATACCGACCTGAGGCCCCACCCACTCCCTCGAGGCCTCCAATGACAGGCCAAAACGTGGAACGCTCTTCTGCTTCCAAACTGTGAAACCCTTCCTTCCTCCTGCGAATGTTCCCATACCCCACCCTAAAGCACCCTTTCCAGAAACAGTTGGCCTTGTGTTCTACCCAAATTCCACTGCTTAGCTCACAGTACGCACCTGTGTTGGCCCACAAGGAGTTTGAGGGGAGAGTCTAAGGCATGGCTTCTGATGATCAGGCAAGGAGAAGAGGCATAAGCCAGGAGAAGTCTTTGCCTACTTTAACAAGGTCATTCATTCAGCTCTGGCTGATGCTCAAGGAGGAACGTGGCTAGAACAGATCTTGCACTCTGTGTGTGCCGTCTGCCTTAAGTTCCTTTGAGCTCAGTCTCCAGTGTATGATTTCAACAATCTAAATATGGTTAGGACCCTGCAAGTCTAAGCATTTGGGCAAAGAGTAGACTTATCCTGCAGAAAGACTCCTGGAATTATTTCTGAATTTCTCCTTCAGTGGCAGGCCACAGAAGGTGTCAAGTTCCCTCTTGGTTCCTCTGGTTCCACCTATTTAATCCACCATACACTTTGTCCTACTGGAGAAATTTTACAGATTCCTAGAAACTGTATGAACCTTCAGAAGCACACATTGTGGATCCCAAGACTTTGGGAGAGGATACTGAAGTCATTTCCTTCATTTCAAGGAACAACATTTGTTGCTGCCATTAATTTGGATCTCTGATCATTAGGCAGTGTTTTGCAGAACACACAATTTCCGGTACTGCCAAATGTGCCTGTTGTTCTTCAGGGTGTGGCTTTGCCCTAGATGGAGGAGAACAGTAACAGCTGAGCAGTTCTACCCCTGCCTTATTTTTGCATCTCCTGTTTTACATGTGCTATAATTTTAACTTTTTCCTTGCAGTCCCCATCAACAGTACCTGGGTGTACAATAGATACTGTAGAAGTTATTCTGCTTCTTCCAGAGATCCGCTTTACCATCCCTGAATACACAGGTCCATAAACAGTTGTATTTCCTTTGTAACATAAAACCCTTGCGGATAGGGTCAGAGGTTTATCTGCACCCAGATGCAAAGCTGTGCTGCTGCATGAAGTGGTGTGTATCAAGTCTAAAATCCTCAGTCGATATTTTCCTACCTTCCTAGTACCACATGGCTGCCTGATGGGAGACAGCTCATATTGTTGCATGAGGGGTCTAAGCCTGACAGGCCCCTCTGTTGGTTTCCTGATGGCAAGAGGTTAGCCTATATGTCCCTCTTGGGCAGTGATCCCTAGTCCAGTGCTTTCCCTTGCCACAGCTGCCATGAAATCCCGGGAACCTTTGCATTCCCTTGGAGCCAGAATCTGCTTGTTCCCTTCTGTGAGTAGAGGGACCACTTGCCTCTGTGTTAACACACCTCCTATTTTGAGTTCTAGAGATTTTAACCTCTTTTTTTTTTTTTCTAAATTCCCGGATTCACCCAAAATAGCACACCGGGTGATTTGAGAACTGGGAACTCTAGCTGTAGCTTGTCTTGTGAGGTCGGCATGATGCTCCTGAGAGCCAAAAGCAGTGTCTCTCTTAATCATTCATTTCTTGGGGCTGCTCCTCCTCTTCATGCTCTAAATGCTCTCCTACATGTGATATTTACAGTATCATCCACCAAGAATGGCATCAGTGCTTATCTGGTGTCAGTCTGGTACTGCCCTCTTGAGAGCTTAACCCAATCTCTGTATGAAGTTGGTGAACAGTCTTCTCCAGGGCCTTGAATTACCTTAGTGAATGACGCTGTTGTTTTGCACAGGCTCCTTAACAGATCCCTGCACTCTTAAACCTGCAAGATGAGATTATTCAGTGACTTCATCATCAGAACAAATGAGGGACCACCTGGGAATGAGAAAAATAACTGTGATTATTTGAATTGAAGTCAGGTGCAGATAGCTTTTGAAGGGTGGGGTGAACCGTTCTGAGAAACAATCAGCTGTAAAGTATAGAGCAAAAGTGATCTGATTTTCCGGCATAAAAACCCTGTGTTTTGCATGTTCAGGGTCATGTCCTGTCTTTGGAGGTGCGACCCTATCTCGACAGCAATAAAACCTTTTGCTATTGCATCAAGTTGTGGTCTGTGAGTGTTCCTGTGAAGGGCGCAATCCTGAGCTCCTGAGCAGTGAGACACCAGGTGTTACATTTTGGTGCGTTGCCCGGAAAACAGCGTGCCCTTCCTTAACCCTCAACAGACTGGGCTCAGAGGTCGAGCTCGGAACAGGTTAGTCTGATTTCTGGTATACCACTGTTTCTCTTTAGTCACCTATCTGGACATTTTTGGTCATCTGCTCAGTCACTGCGATAGACATATTTGTCAGAATATCTCTTGACTGGGAACTGGAGGACATTCCGGATTCCATTTGGGGAGGCTAGGTCCTGCATGGTCTTCCTCCCATCTGTTTCTCTTCAGAGACAGCTGCCATGAGGCAGCCTCTCAATCAGAATTCTGTGGTACCACCCATAAGGGTGTCCTTGTCAAATTGCCTGTCTTGTTCTTTTTGTCTCTATCATTGTTGCTTCTTTGACTTTCTTGATGGATGACTTTATTATAGGACAGGCTGTGACTATCATGTCTTGGAGGTGAGATACAAGGCACATATTTCTTTGAATATGTCCTATTCTCACACCAGCCCACTTGGGATGATTGCCAGCAACTCTTGCAGGCCTTTTTGACTAGTGAGGATGGAGACAGGTCCTCCTTTAGGCAAGAAAGACTGTGCCAGGAATGGACAGGAGGCCTTCCATCCTCCCTAATGAGATTGATGATGGCTTTCCCCTCACCCACTCCAACTGGGATTACAACGTATCCGGAGGTAGGGAATGCCTGCAGGTCTACCGCCAGACTCTAATATCATGTGTCCATGGGGCCGCTCAAAGCCCACCAATTTGATGAAGGTAAGAGAGATGGTTCAGGAGCCAGATGAATCTCCCACAGCCTTTTTTCAACGGCTGATGGAGGCATATAGCTGGTTTACACCTTATGACCCTACCTCAGATGAGCATAAGGCAATGGTGACTATAATCTTTATAGACCAGTCACCAACAGATATTTGTAGAAAACTCCAGAAAATAGAGGGTTTACAGGAAAAGTCGTTAAAGGATTTAGTGCAGGTAGCAGAAAAGGTTTTTTACAGCTGGGAGATGAAAGAAGAGAAAGAGGAAAGAAAGCAAAAAGAGCAGGAAGTGAGAGAAAGAGAAAGGATAAGAGGCAAGACAGAAAGAGACTAAGATCCTGGCCACCACAGTGCAGTCATAATGATAGGTAGAGAGTTCCTGGAAATCAGAGGGGCCCTCTGGCTAAGGATCAGTGTGCCTATTGCAAGGAGAAAGGACACTGGATCCAGGATTGTCCCAAAAGGAAGATGAAGCCCTACACCTAGACCTGGCGCACCTCCAGGCCACCAATCCCCAGGTAACTCATCTCCAATATGTGGATGATATACTATTAGCAGCAGATTGTAAAGAAAGTTGTTTTGACGCCACCGACCAGCTGTTGCAAGAGATGGGTGAGCTCAGCTACAGCGAAAAACTCCCATCGTGCAGGTCAGTTATCTGGGATATATATTAAAGGAGGGAAAGAGATGGCCTTCGGAGGCTAGAAAAGAGACTGTATTTCATATTCCCCCTCCAGGGACTACTGAACAACTGAGGGAAATTTTCAGTACAGCAGGGTTTTGCTGGCTGTGGATTCCAGGATTTGCCAAGATGGCAGCCCTTCTGCATGCCCTTACAAAGGGCAATGACTCTTTCATCTGGGGAAAGGATGAACAAAATGCATTTCATAATATCAAACAAGCCTTAATATTGGCTCCAGCATTGGGACTCCCTGATGTAACCAAACCCTTCCATCTCTATGTGGCTGAGAATCAGGGAATGGTCAATGGGGTGCTAACACAGAAACTTGGACCCTGGAAGAGACCGGTAGCCTATCTATCCAAAACACTTGATTCAGTAGTGGCAAGATGGCCAACCTGGCTGGCAATAATAGAAGCAGTGGCGGCACTAGTATAACATGCAGACAAACTGACTCTGGGACAGGACTTCACCATCTGTGCTCCTTATGCCCTTGAGAGTGTCATAAGGCAGCCACCTGATTGGTGGCTCATGAATGCCCACATGACACAATGCCAGGCCTTGCTCTTGAATAATGATAGAGTCATCTTTACTCTGGCTACAAGGCTAAACCCTGCCACCATATTGCAGGATCCAGAAATCCAGCACCTGGAGCATGATTGTTTGCAGGTTCTAGCAGAGGAACAGGGATTGCAAAAGGAATTAAAAGATCAGCCTCTGCCCAATGCCGAGGTAACATACTGTATGGATGGGATCAGTTTTTTGAGAACAGGAAGGGAAAGGCAGGGGCAGCTGTAGTAGATGGACATAAGGTAATATGGGCCCAGGCGTTGCCAGAGGGCACATCTGTTCAGCGAGCTGAATTGATTGCTTTAACCTAGGCATTAGCTCTGGAAAAGGGCAAAAAGATAAACATCTACACTGATAGTTGGTTTGCCTTACCAACAGCCCATGAGCTCGGGGCCATCTATCAGCAGAGAGGCCTGCTAACATCAGCCAGTAAAGAGATAAAAAATAATAACAAGATTTTGGCTTTGCTCAATGCCTAGTTGCTGCTGGACAAGGTAAGCATTAATCATTGCCCAGGACATCAGAAGGGGACTTCCAGGGCAGCAAAGGGGAATAATGTGGCCGATCCGGAGGCTAAAGCAGCTGCTAGAGGAAACTCTGTCCCAGTGGTACTAACTGCTGAACTGCCCAGAGAAGAATGACTAAACTACTCAGAAAGTGACTTAAAGTTAATGTGGCAAAAAAAAGGGAATATTTGACACTGACTTGGGGGCATGGATAAACTCCAAAGGTAAGATCATTCTACCCCAGGAAGATGCTGAGAGATTAATAACTCAAATGTATAAATGGACTCACTTGAGGGCAAAGAAATTGGCTGAAGTTGCCCGCCAATCTCAGTACCGAATACTAAACCTCACCACCTTGACTGAGTGAGTGACTAGGACGTGTGAACCTTGCCAGTGTGTAAACATAGGTGAGAGTTTCCAGAGCCCAGGGAAGCCGCTGAGAGGAACTGTGGCAGACTTTTGGAGTTAATGGCAAATTTGGTGTTAATGGCATCTGAGCAGTGTAACCCTGCCTCTTAACTTTGGCTATTTTCCAAAGTCCAGTTTCTTATAAACTGACCTTGGTGGTCCTACAGCAGACTGCTCTGACCCTGAGAAACTGTGTGCAACCATAGTAACCAGACAAAAGGCTCTGTGTAACCTTGAGTGAGCTCTCCTATGTTCTGACCAAGTAAAGCTCCTACATGAGAAACTGCTTGTACTTTTTTTTCCTACTTGTTAACCTGACGTCTATTAAATCGACCCCTGGATCAGCATGTAGACTTGGTGTCCTTCTCTGTGTCACCCTGTCTCTCTCTCTCTCCCAGCCCTCTCTCAAGTGACACTGCTGGCCTGTGACAAGGTACTAGATCTGGAATGCATTGGGAGGTGGATTTCACTGAAAGTAAACCATCCAGGTACAGCAATAAATATCTCCTGGTTTTTTTAGACACTTTCTCAGGATGGGTGGAAGCTTTTCCCCCAAAGAAGTAAACCGCCCTGATCGTGGCCAAAAAAAATTCTGGAAGACATTTTCCTTGGTTTGGTATTCCAAAGGTAATTGGGTCAGACAATGGACCAACCTTTGTTGTTCAGGTAAGCCAGGAGGTGGCCAGGTTTCTGGGGCTTGATTTGGAAGTTACATTGTGCTTATAGACCTAAAAGTTCAGGACAGGTAGAGAGAATGAATAGAGCTCTCAAAGAGACTCTCACCAAATTGAACAGGAAGACTGGCAGTGAAAGGGTGGTGCTCCTTCCCTTGGCCCTCTTTAGGGTCAGAAATACTCTCTCCATACTAGGCTTAACTCCCTTTAAACCACTATATGTGTTTCTGTTCCCTGACACTTCTTGGGGACCCCCTTGACATAACTAGTGGTAACTCTGACTTGTCCAGGATAAAAGGACTGCAGCTAATGCAGAAAGAAATATGGAGCAAGGTTGGCAGTGCATATGAGCCTGGGTCCTTGGAGGTGCCCCATCAGTTCCAGGTGGGAGATCTGGTATATGTGCAGTGACATGGCAGCCAGAATCTGGAACCTCAGTTGAAGGGTCCTTATTACATCCTGCTCACCACCCCAACTGCCGTCAAAGTAGAGAGCATCACAGCTTGGATCCATGTGTCACACGTTAAGCCTGCTCTTCATCAACCTGCAACACCTGGAAAGTCCAAGCCTACAGCAACCCACTAAAACTGAAACTCATCAGGGACAATAAACTCTCCAACCAGAACTCCCCTTTGTCAGGGAAAGTATAAGTGCAGTTCAGGTCCTGATGCTCCAGAAAGAGTATCAACCTCTCCATGAGGTTGATCCACAATTTTAGGGTTAAAATTGAGGCAAAAAAGGGGTGTGTGAGAGACCACCTGGGAAAGAGAAAAACAACAGTGATTATTTGAGTTGAAGTCAGGTGTAGATAACTCTTGAAGGAAAGGGTCAACTGTTCTGAGAACAACTATCTACAACCACCTGTAAACTATATACAACCAGCTGTATACTACCTAAAACCAGGTGTAAGCTATCTTCATGCTATTCTTGCTGAACAATCAATGTATAGAGCAAAAGTGGTTTGAATTTCAGGTATAAAACCCTGTCCTTTGCATATTTAGGGGTGTCTCCTGTCTTTGTAGGGGGGACCCTATAGAAATTGGAATAAAACTCTTGCTTTTGCCTCAAGTTGTGGTCTATCATTGTTCCCGGGAAGTGCACAATCCTGAGCTCCTGAGCAGTGAGACTCCAGGTCTAACAACATGAAACTAAAATGCTTTTGCCATCCATTCTTTAGGTGGTGAAGCAGCTTATAAAATGGGAAACCACTGTTCCAGCTATGCAACAGACAGGTTTATTTCTAGACCATTCACAGAAGTCATAAAATGTAAACATGAAGAAACAAACAAACAAACAATCTAGAAAAGATCATCCTGAGTGAGGTATCTCAGGAGCAGAAAGACATACACGGTATATACTCGATTTTAAGTGGAGGCTAGACCTATAATATAGGATAAACATACTAAAATCTATAAGAAGATAAACAAAAAGATAAACAAGAAAGAGGACCTGGGTTAAGATGATCAATCCTCACTTAGAAAGACCAATGGGATGGACATAGGAGAAAACAAGAAACAGGACCCTAGCCTACCACAGAGGACCTGGGAAAGACTCTACCTAGTAGTATATCAAAGCAGGTGCTGAGACTCATAACCAAACCTTGGGCAGAGCACAGGGAATCATATAAAAAGGGGGAGTTAGTGTGACCTGGAGAGGGCAGGAACTCCACAAGGACCAAATATATCAGGGCACAGGGGTCTTTTAAGAGACTGTATCTCCAACCAAGGACAATGTACGCATAGAACCTAGCACCCCTGCTCAAATATAGTCCATGTTAGCTCTGTATCCAAGTGGGTACCATACTAAGTGAAACAAGGACTCTTACCGACATGAACTCAATGGCTTCATTTGACTTCCCCCCTCACAAGGCAGGATCAGATTTGCTATGCCACAGAGAAGGACATTGCAGCAAACCTGATGATGCCTGATAATCTAGGGTCAGTTGGAACAGGCAGAGGCCCTCCCCTATCAGTAGACTTGGAAAGGGGTAGGTAGTAGATGAGGGAAGGAGGGTAGGAAAGGGAGGGAATGAGGGGACTGGTCTACAGCTTGGATACAAAGTTAATAAACTGTATCTAATATTAACAAAATAAAAAGTAAAAAAGTGGAACATAAAACAAAGTTCCTAAAGATGAAACACAAAATGCTGACAGTTTTTTGTTTGTTTGAAGACAGGATTTTTCTGAATAATTTTGGCTGTCCCAGACTCTCTTTATAGAACAGCCTGTTCTTGAACTCACAGAGATCCACCTACCTTAAACTTCCTGAGTGCTAGGAATGAGGGTGATCACCAACAGCCTGAGCTGCTGACAGTTTATTTTGTTTTAGCATTTTATTTTTGTTGTTTCATGCACTACATCCGAACTGCAGTTTCCTCTTCCTCCACTCCTCCCAGCCACAATCTATCCACCTCTACTCTGCCCAACGCACATCTCCTTCATCCACTGCTTCTTTATTTTCAATGAAAAAAAAATGTGATGGCATAGCAAGTTATAATAAGACTAGGAACAATCACTCACATCAGAGTTGGTCAAAGCAATACATGAGGAGAGAAAGTGTAGCTAAAGCAGGAAAAAGAGTCAGAGACACCCCCATTCTCATGGTTGGAAGTCCCTCAGAGACATCAGGATAATAATCATAAGGTGTATGCCAACAACCTAGCTAACAAGACTCATAGAATGTTTATGTTTTTATCCTTCAGTCTCTGTGATCCCCTATTAGCCCAATTGACTCAGTGGGCTATGCTCTTGTTGTGTCCTTGATATCTCTGGTTCCTACAATACCTATTTCCTCATTTCTGGGGTTCCCCTGGATACATCATTGTGTTTGGCTGTGGGTCTCTGCATCTGTTCCCATCAGATGCCGGGTGATATCTCTCTGATGACAACTGGGCTAGGCACTCATCTAAGATTATAGCAGAGTATCTTTCATTGACATTTTTTTGCCTGTCATGTTTACAGATATTGTGTGTCTCTAGGCTATCTTGACTATGGTTCATGGTCATCCAGGCAGTGTCAGTCATGGACTTCCCCTCATGGTGTGGGCCTCAATGTGTTTTCTGGAGTGTATTTCATATTATTGGGTTAGGGTTTTCCTTCTAGTATGTTCTGTAGGGCTGGATGGCTGCATATATACTGGGTATAGTAGTCTGGGTTGGCATCGGTGGTCTCTTAGTTTCTGCATGATATCCATCCAAACACTTCTGGATTTTATAATCTCTGCTGTGAATTCTAGTGTGATTCTGATAGGTCTACTTATTAGTTGAATGATGTTTTGGTATTAGCAGTGTCATGCATAGAACAGTTAATTTTCATGATGTCATCCCCATATAAAATAGAATCTCCGTAACCTATGAAAATGAAAAATAAACACACTTTAATGTGTGTTGAGGGAATTAAGACTAAGAAGGGACTAATTTGAGGTAAAAATAAACTATATATAAATGCTGCAAAAATTAAAATACTTGTAATTCAATTATGATATTTTAGAAATGAACTGCATCAAAAAGGTTAACTCCTGGTCCATTAATATTCCCAAAAATTTATGTAGCATTTTGACTTTTCATGATGATGAATATTTTTTTCTATAACTCCTCATATGTCTGTTACTATTGTTTAAGTGATTTCTGAATAAATTACATGACATTATTAAAAGCAGAAAATTTGGTAGTTCTATGTGAAAGATGATTATATGCATAGTTTCTTTTCCCTCTAACTCTCTCTTTATAGGAAAGGATTTATGAGAATGATTTACAATCTGTGAGTCAATTAATTCAAGAGTGGATGGCTAAAAATGGAAAATCGAGGAATCTATCAGTGGCTTAGTCCATGAGGCTGGTTGCCTCAACTCCCCTTCATATACACGGAAATCCTCAAGAAGAAGGTTCTATAGTCAATGAAGAAATAGACTTGCTACCAAAGCAAAAGGGAACAGGCAAAGAGTAAAACATTCCTTCTTCTATGTCCTTGTATAGCTTCCCAGTAAGATGAGGCAAAGGTGAGTGGTTGGTTTTGCAGTATGAAGATACAGATTAATGGTGTGTTTTTCAGCCTTACAGATTCAGAAGAGAAGTAGAGAAGACTACTTCAAAGAAGGAAGAGTGCTTCACAATTGTGTCCTTAATTTGGGTGTTTTGCTTAATTCCACATGCAGTCAAGTTAAAAACCCAGACTCATGATCACACCTCTTTTCAGCTTGAAAGATAATCCTATCGCCTCTTTACGTTAATTTCCAAATGAAAAGAATAACCAGGTCATAGTAATGCCTAAAAATAATATAATGACGCAGAGTACAATAGCAGACAAATTACATATTTATCCTGATCATAATTGAAGCTAACATTATATAACTGTCCTTCAAATACCGTCCAGGTTAGAAACAACAAACTCCAGGTTAGAAACAACTCTCCACCGCCGCTGGGCCACTCCACAACACCTCCCTTGTAGGGTAACCCACATTAAGCACAAGGATTCACCTCCCACCTGCTACGTGTGTGCAGGATCCCTAGGCCCAGACCAAGCATGCTCCTTATGTGATGGCTCAGTCTCTGCACGCCCCCTGGGGGCTGAGTCAGCTGTTTCTGTTGGTCTTCTTGTGAGGTTCCTCGCACCTCGATGGCCTTCATCTTTTCCCCAAAACTTACTCAGGATCCCTAGAGCTCTGCACCTTTCTTAGGTGCAAGTCTGAGCATCTGTCCAAGATCATTTCTGGCTGGAGTCTCTGAGACAAAGGTCAGGTTAGGGTCCAGGCAATGGGGTTTTACAGTCCCAATTCTGGGCGTTCTCAATGCGGTCAAATATCGTCCAAAAGAGCCTGATATTCTTCTTCTGTGAGAGGAGCCTCGAGTGTTGGTTTGATCAGCTCCCATGGTACATCTGGGTCCAGAGCGGCTGGTCCCTGTTCCTCTTCCACTGTACTCAGCTCCAGGAAGAGCTGGACAGGGCAGGAGTCGCTGGATTCTGGGTAGGCCTCTGTGAAGAAGGTGAGTTCGATCTTGACATCAACGCTTCTGCACACTCACCACCTGCAGAACCCGTGTCAACAAGCTGTCCTGGGAAGCCTCCTGCTCAATGCAACACGATGCTCCAGGAGCCCTTTCCTGGCCAGGAGAGGCAGGCAGGTCCTCACCTTTAGCTGTGCTGCATCCAGCACGGCCTTTTTGCCTGGCCTTTCTGTTCTGGAACCATATGTGGACGGTGTCCTCAGGCAAACCTGTGCTCAGGGCCAGTTGCACCCTCGTGGCATAGTCTGGGGATGGAGAGATCTCAAAAGCTTGCACTAGCATGCTGATCTGCGCTGGACTAAGCCGCGTTCGAGGCCTTCTCCGTTCTGAGGGCAGGCCTCTTGCTTGTTGTATCCTGGCGACAAGCTTTTCAGGAGGCTGTTGGGAGGCTTCATGCCTGGAGCCTGCGGTGGTCTTCTTTGAGGTCTTCCTCGACATGCCAGTTCTAGTTCTGCGGTTTTGAAACCACACGCGGATGGAGGACTCTGGAACTCCGAATTCGAATTCCCTGGCCAGTTCCTGCCTGGTCCTGAAGCTCGGGTAAGGTGTCTTGGCGAAAACTGAGAGCAAGACCTCCTTCTGCTTGGCCTGCCAAACAGTCTTTTGACGCCGGGATGTCTTTGTCTTACTGCAGCCACCCACATCTGCCTGATCTTCCATCCTGCCGAGGACACTTTGACAGGAGTTCTTCCTCTCCAGTGTGTACTGAGAACAACACCCAGGAAAGTGCAGACTATGGCAAATGCGTAAAGGGTTCCACTGCTCACGCTTAAATACCGACCTGAGGCCCCACCCACTCTCTCGAGGCCTCCAATTACAGGCCAAATCGTGGAACGCTCTTCTGCTTCCAAACTGTGAAACCCTTCCTTCCTCCTGCGAATGTTCCCATACCCAACCCTAAAGCAGCCTTTCCAGAAACAGTTGGCCTTGTGTTCTACCCAAATTCCACTGCTTAGCTCACAGTACGCACCTGTGTTGGCCCACAAGGAGTTTGCGGGGAGAGTCTAAGGCATGGCTTCTGATGATCAGGCAAGGAGAAGAGGCATAAGCCAGGAGCAGTCTTTGCCTACTTTAACAAGGTCATTCATTCAGCTCTGGCTGATGCTCAAGGAGGAACGTGGCTAGAACAGATCTTGCACTCTGCGTGTGCCGTCTGCCTTAAGTTCCTTTGAGCTCCAGTCTCCCGGTGTGTGATTTCAACAATCTAAATATGGTTAGGACCCTGCAAGTCTAAGCATTTGGGCAAAGAGTAGACTCATCCTGCAGAAAGACTCCTGGAATTATTTCTGAATTTCTCCTTCAGTGGCAGGCCACAGAAGGTGTCAAGTTCCCTCTTGGCCCCTCTGGTTCCACCTATTTAATCCACCATACACTTTGTCCTACTGGAGAAATTTTACAGATTCCTTGAAAATGTATGAACCTTCAGAAGCACACATTGTAGATCCCAAGACTTTTGGGAAAGGATACTGAAGTCATTTCCTTCATTTCAAGGAACAACATTTGTTGCTGCCATTAATTTGGATCTCTGATCATTAGGCAGTGTTTTCCAGAACACACAATTTCCGGTACTGCCAAATGTGCCTGTTGTTCTTCAGGGTGTGGCTTTGCCCTAGATGGAGGAGAACAGTAACAGCTGAGCAGTTCTAACCCTGCCTTATTTTTGCATCTCATGTTTTACATGTGCCATAATTTTAACTTTTTCCTTGCAGTCCCCATCGACAGTACCTGGGTGTACAATAGATCCTGTAGAAGTTATTCTGCTTCTTCCAGAGATCCTCTTTACCATCCCTGAAGACACAGGTCCATAAACAGCTGTATTTCCTTTGTAACATAGAACCCTTGCGGATAGGGTCAGAGGTTTATCTGCAGCCAGATGCAAAGCTGTGCTGCTGCATGCAGTGGTGTGTATCAAATCTGAAATCCTCAGTTGAGATTTTCCTACCTGCCTAGTACCCCATGGCTGCCTGATGGGAGACAGCTCGTATTATTGCATGAGGGGTGTAAGCCTGACAGGCCCCTCTGTTTGTTTCCTGATGGCAAGAGGTTAGCCTGTATGTCCCTCTCGGTGCTGTGATACCTACACCAGTGCTTTCCCTTGCCACAGCTGCCATGAAGCCCCGGGAACCTTTGCATTCCCTTGGAGCCAGAATCTGCTTATTCCTTTCTGTGAATAAAGGGACCACTTGCCTCTGTGTTAACACACCTCCTATTTTGAGTTCTAGAGATTTTAACCTCTTTTTTTTTTTTTTTTTTTTTTTTTCTAAATTCCCGGATTCACCCAAAATAGCACACCGGGTGATTTGAGAACTGGGAACTCTAGCTGTAGCTTGTCTTGTGAGGTCGGCATGATGCTCCTGAGAGCCAAAAGCAGTGTCTCTCTTAATCATTCATTTCTTGGGGCTGCTCCTCCTCTTCATGCTCTAAATGCTCTCCTACATGTGATATTAACAGTATCATGCGCCAAGAATGGCATCAGTGCTTATCTGGTGTCAGTCTGGTACTGCCCTCTTTAGAGCTGAACCCAATCTCTGTATGAAGTTGGTGAACAGTCTTCTCAGGGCCTTGAATTACCTTAGTGAATGAGGCGGTTGTTTTGCACAGGCTCCTTAACAGATCCCTGCACTCTTAAACCTGCAAGATGAGATTATTCAGTGACTTCATCATCAGAACAAATGAGGGACCACCTGGGAATGAGAAAAATAACTGTGATTATTTGAATTGAAGTCAGGTGCAGATAGCTTTTGAAGGGTGGGGTGAACTGTTCTGAGAAACAATCAGCTGTAAAGTATAGAGCAAAAGTGATCTGATTTTCAGGCATAAAAACCCTGTGTTTTGCATGTTCGGGGTCATGTCCTGTCTTTGGAGGTGCGACCCTATCTCCACAGCAATAAAACCTTTTGCTATTGCATCGAGTTGTGGTCTGTGAGTGTTCCTGTGAAGGGTGTAATCCTGAGCTCCTGAGCAGTGAGACTCCAGGTCTTACATTTTGGTGCATTGCCCAGAAAACAGACCTCAGCAGACTGGGCTCAGAGGTCGAGCTCAGAACAGGTTAGTCTGATTTCTGGTATACCACTGTTTCTCTTTAGTCACCTATCTGGACCTTTTTGGTCGTCTTCTCAGTCACTGCGATAGACAGACTTGTCAGAATCTCGGTTGACTGGGAACGGGAGGATGCTCCAGATTCCATTTGGGGAGGCTAGGTCTGGGATGGTCTTCCTCCCATCTGTTTCTCTTCAGAGACAGCCGCCGTGAGGCAGCCTCTCAATCAGAATTCTGTGGTACCACCCTTAAGGGTGTCCTTGTCAAATTGCCTGTCTTGTCTTGGAAGTTTTTGCAATCCATTCCTTAATAATGAAGCAGCTTATAAAATGGGAAACATCTTTACCAGCTACGCAACAGACAGGTTTATAGGTAGACCATTCAAAGAAGTCATGAAATGTAAACATGAAGGAAACAAACAAACAATCTAGAAAAGATCATCCAGAGTGAGGTATCCCGGAATCAGAAAGACATACATGGTATACACTCACTTTTAAGCGGAGGCTAGACCTATAAGATAGGATAAACCTACTAAAATCTGTACACCTAAAGAAGATAAATGAGAAAGAGGACATGGATTAAGATGATCAATCCTCACTTAGAAAGACAAATGGGATGGACCTAGGATAAAACAACAGGACAGAAGCTTACCACAGAGGACCTGGGAAAGATTCTACCTAGCAGTGTATCAAAGCAGATGCTGAGACTCATAAGCAAACCTTGGGCAGAGCACAGGGAATCCTATGAAAGAAGCCGGAGTTAGTACGACCTGGAGAGGACAGGAACTCCACAAGGACCAAATATATCAGAGCACAGGGGTCTTTTATGAGACTGTTTCTCCAACCAAGGACCATGTATGCATATAACCTAGCACCCCTGCTCAAAGGTAGTTCATGTCAGCTCCGCATCCAATTGGTTACCATACTAAGTGGAACTAGGACTATTTCGGACATGAACTCAATGGCTGGCTCATTGACCTCTTCTCCCCCCCCCAAGGAAAGATCAGACTTGCTAGGCCACAGAGGAGGACATTGCAGCCAGTCCTGATGATACCTGATAAGCAAGGGTCAGTTGGAACAGGAGGAGGCCCTCCCCTATCAGCGGACTTGGAAAGGGGTAGGGAGGATATGAGGGAAGGAAGGTGGGATAGGGAGGTGATGAGGAACTGGGCTTACAGCTGGGATACAAAGTTAACAAGCTGTATCTAATATTAAAAATAAAAATTAAAAAAGTGGGACATAAAACAAAGTTCCTAAAGATGAAACACAAAATGCTGACAGTTTTTTGTTTGTTTGAAGACAAGATTTTTCTGAATAATTTTGGCTGTCCCGGACTCTCTTTATAGAACAGCCTGTGCTTGAACTCACAGAGATCCACCTACCTTAAACTTCCTGAGTGCTAGAAATGCAGGTGATCACCAACAGCCCGAGCTGCTGACAGTTTATTTTGTTTTAGCATTTTATTTTTGTTGTTGTTTCATGCACTACATCCGAACTGCAGTTTCCTCTTCCTCCACTCCTCCCAGCCACAATCTATCCACCTCTACTCTGCCCAACTCACATCTCCTTCATCCACTGCTTCTTTATTTTCAATGAAAAAAAATGTGATGGCATAGCAAGTTATTATAAGACTAAGAACAATCCCTCATATCAGAGTTGGTCAAAGCAATACATGAGGAGAGAAAGTGTAGCTAGAGCAGGAAAAAGAGTGAGAGACACCCCCGTTCTCACTGTTGGAAGTCCCTCAGCGACATGAGGATAATAATCATAAGGTATATGCCAACAACCTAGGTCACAAGACTCATAGCATGTTTATGTTTTTGTCCTTCAGACTCTGTGATCCTCTATGAGCCCAATTGACTCAGTGGGCCATGCTCTTGTTGTGTCCTTGATATCTCTGGTTCGTACAATACGTATTTCCTCATTTCTGGGGTTCCCCTGGATACATCATTGTGTTTGGCTGTGGGTCGCTGCATCTACTCCCATCGGATGCCGGGTGATGTCTCTCTGATGACAACTGGGCTAGGCACTCATCTAAGATTATAGCAGAATATCTTTTATTGACATTTTTTTGCCTGTCATGTTTACAGATATCGTGTGTCTCTAGGCTATCTTGACTATGGTTCATGGTCATCCAGGCAGTGTCAGGCATGGACTTCCCCTCATGGTGTGGGCCTCAATGTGTTTTCTGGAGTGTATTTAATATTATTGGGTTAGAGTTTTCCTTCTAGTATGTTCTGTAGGGCTGGATGGCTGCATATATCCTGGGTATAGTAGTCTGGGTTGGCATCGGTGGTCTCTTAGTTTCTGCATGATATCCATCCAAACACTTCTGGATTTTATAATCTCTGCTGAGAATTCTAGTGTGATTCTGATAGGTCTACTTATTAGTTGAATGATGTTTTGGTATTAGCAGTGTCATGCATAGAACAGTTAATTTTCATGATGTCATCCCCATATAAAATAGAATCTCCGTAACCTATGAAAATGAAAAATAAACACACTTTAATGTGTGTTGAGGGAATTAAGACAAAGAAGGGACTAATTTGAGGTAAAAATAAACTATATATAAATGCTGCAAAAATTAAAATACTTGTAATTCAATTATGATATTTTAGAATGCAACTGCATCAAAAAAGTTAACTCCTGGTCCATTAATATACCCAAAAATTTATGTAGCATTTTGACTTTTCATGATGATGAATATTTTTTCTATAACTCCTCATATGTCAGTTACTATTGTTTAAGTGATTCCTGAATGAATTACATAACATTATTAAAAGCAGAAACTTTGGTAGTTCTATGTAAAAGATGATTATATGCATAGGTTATTTTCCCTCTAACTCTCTCTTTATAGGAAAGGATTTATGAGAATGATTTACAATCTGTGAGTCAATTAATTCAACAGTGGATGGCTAAAAATGGAAAATCGAGGAATCTATCAGTGGCTTAGTCCATGAAGCATGTTGGCGCAACTCACCTTCAAATACACTGAAATCCTCAAGAAGAAGGTTCATATCTCCTGTTTACATTAACTTCCAAATGAAAAGAATAACCAGGTCATAGCAATGCCTAAAAATAATTTAATGACACAGAGTACAATAGCAGACAAATTACATATTTATCCTGATTATAATTGAAGCTAACATTATATAACTGTCCTTCAAAAACCGTCCAGGTTAGAAACAACAAAGTCCAGGTTAGAAACAACTCTCCACCGCCGCTGGGCCACTCCACAACATCTCCCTCGTAGGGCAACCCACATTAAGCACAAGGATTCACCTCCCACCTGCTACGTGTGTGCAGGGTCCCTAGCTCCAGACCAAGCATGCTCCTTATTTGATGGCTCAGTCTCTGCAAGCCCCCTGGGGGCTGGGTCAGCTGTTTCTGTTGGTCTTCTTGTGAGGTTCCTCGAACCTCCAGGGCCTTCCATCTTTTCCCCAACACTTACTCAGGATCCCTAGAGCTCTGCACCTTTCTTTGGTGCAAGTCTGAGCATCTGTCCAAGCTCATTTCTGGCTGGAGTCTCTGAGACAATGGTCAGGTTAGGGTCCAGGCAATGGGGTTTTACAGTCCCAATTCTGGGCATTCTCAGTGTGGTCAAATATCGTCCAACAGAGCCTGATATTCTTCTTCCGTGAGAGGAGCCTCAAGTGTTGGTTCGATCTGCTCCCATGGTACATCTGGGTCTAGAGCGGCTGGTCCCTGTTCCTCTTCCACTGTTCTCACCTGTTGCTCCAGGAAGAGCTGGACAGAGCAGGAGTCGCTGGATTCTGGGTAGGCCTCTGTGAAGAAGGTGAGCTCGGGTCTTGACATCAAGGTTTCTGCACACTGGCCTCCTGCAGAACCCGGTGTCAACAAGCTGTCCCGGGAAGCCTCCTGCTCAATGCAACACAATGCTCCAGGAGCCCTTTCCGGGCCAGGAGAGGCAGGCAGGTCCTCACCTTTAGCTGTGCTGCCTCCAGCGTGGCCTTTCTGCCTGGCCTTTCTGTTCTGGAACCATATGTGGACGGTGTCCTCAGGCAATCCTGTGCTCAGTGCCAGTTGCACCCTCGTGGCATAGTCTGGAGATGGAGAGATCTCAAAAGCTTGCACTAGCATGCTGATCTGTGCTGGACTAAGCCATGTTCGAGGCCTTCTCTGTTCTGAGGGCGGGCCTCTTGCTTGTTGTACCCTGGCGACAAGCTTTTCAGGAGGCTGTTGGGAGGCTTCATGGCTGGAGCCTGCGCTGGTCTGCTTTGAGGTCTTCCTCGACACGCCAGTCCTATTTCTGCGGTTTTGAAACCACACGCGGATGCAGGACTCTGGAACCCCAAATTCCCTGGCCAGTTCCTGTCTGGTTCTGAAGCTCGGGTAAGGTGTCTTGGCGAAAACTAAGAGCAAGACCTCCTTCTGCTTGGTCTGCCAAACAGTCTTTTGACGCGAGGATGTCGTTGTCTTACTGCAGCCACCCACATCTTCCTGATCTTCCATCCTGCCGAGGACACTTTGACAGGAGTTCTTCCTCTCCAGTGTGTACTCAGAAAAACACCCAGGACAGTGCAGGCTATGCCAAATGCGTAAAGGGGTCCGCTGCTCACCCTTAAACACCGACCTGAGGCCCCACCCACTCCCTCGAGGCCTCCAATTACAGGCCAAACCGTGGAACGTCCTTCTGCTTCCAAACTGTGAAACCCTTCTTTCCTCCTTCGAATTTTTCCATATCCCACCCTAAAGCAGCCTTTCCAGAAACAGGTGGCCTTGTGTTCTACCCAAATTCCACTGCTGAGCTCACAGTAAGCACCTGTGTTTGCCCACAAGGAGTTTGAGGGGAGAGTCTAAGGCAAGGCTTCTGATGATCAGGCAAGGAGAAGGGGCAGAAGCCAGGAGCAGTCTTTGCCTACTTTAAAAAGATCATTCATTCAGCTCTGGCTAATGCTCAAGGAGGAACGTGGCTAGAACAGATCTTGCACTCTGCGTGTGCCATCTGCCTTAAGTTCCTTTCAGCTTCAGTCTCCCGGTGTATGATGTCAACAATCGAAATATGGTTAGGACTGTGCAAGTCTAAGCATTTGGGCAGAGAGGAGACTTATCCTGCAGAAAAGACTCCTGGAATGATTTCTGAATTTCTCCTTCAGTGGCAGGCCACAGAAGGTGTCAACTTCCCTCTTGGACCCTCTGGTTCCACATATTTAATCCACCATACACTTTGTCTGTGTAGAAGGCAATCTCCCAC
Source organism: Meriones psammophilus (assembly GCA_036365155.1). Lineage (NCBI taxonomy): Eukaryota > Metazoa > Chordata > Mammalia > Rodentia > Muridae > Meriones > Meriones psammophilus. Next base: position 141,433 of record JAEOAE010003746.1, on the reverse strand, counting down.
AGCCTTTCTTGAACGGCTGATGGAGGCATACAGCTGGTTTACAACCTATGACCCTACCTTTGATGAGCATAAGCCAATGGTGACTATAATGTTTATATACCAGTCAGCCAGAGATATTTGTAGAAAGCTCCAGAAAATAGAGGGTTTACAGGACAAGTTGTTGAAGGATTTAGTGCAGGTGGCAGAAAAGGTTTTAGACAGCTGGGAGATGGAAGGAGAGAAAGAGGAAAGAAAGCAGAAAGAGCAGGAAGTGAGAGAAAGAGAAAGGGAAAGAGGCAAGACAGAAAGTTGACTAAGATCCTGGCCACTGTAGTGCAGTCGTAATGATAGGGAGAGAGTTCCTGGCAATTGAGGGGCCTCTATCTAAGGAATAGTATGCCTATTGCAAGGACAATGGACACTAGATCAAGAATTGTATTCAAAGAAAGATGAAGCCCTACACCGGACCTGGCACACTTCTGGGCCACCAATCCCCAGGTAACGCTTCTCCGATATGTGGATGATGTACTATTAGCTAGAGATTGTAAAGAAACCTGACTTGAAGCCACAGACCAGCTCTTGCAAGAGGTGGGTGAACTCGCTATAGACTGTCAGCCTGAAAAGGCCCATCTCTGCAGGAAACAGGTCAGTTTACAGATGGCTATCGGTGGCTAGAAAAGAGACTGCATTTCATATTCCCCTTCATGGACTACTGAACAACTGAGGGAAATTTTAGGTACAGCAGGATTTGCGAGATGGCAGCCCCTCTGTATCCCCTTACAAAGGGCATTGACTCTTACATCTGGGGAAAGGATGAACAAGCTGCATTTGATAATATCAAAAAGCCTTAATGTCGGCCCCAGCATTGGCACTCTGATTGTGACCTAACCCTTCCATCTCTATGTGGCTGAGAATCATGGAATGGCCAATGGGGTGCTAACACAGAAAATTGGACCCTGGAAGAGACCGGTAGCCTGTCTATCCAAAATGCTTGATTCAGTAGTGGCAAGATGGCCAACCTGCCTGTAAATAATAGCAGCAGTGGTGGCACTAGTAAAACATGCAGAAAAAACTGACTCTGGGACAGGACCTCACCATCTGTGCTCCTCATGTCCTTGAGAGTGTCATAAGGCAGCCACCTGATTTCTGGCTCATGAATGCCCGCAAGACACATTACCAGGCCTTGTTCTTGAATAATGATAGAGTCACCTTTGCCCTGGCTACAGGCTAAACCCTCTTCCTTATTGCCCAATCCAGAAATCCAGCCCCTGGAGCATGACTGTTTGCACGTTCTAGCAGAGGAACAGGGATGGCTAAAGGACTTGAAAAATCAGCCTCTGCCCTACTGTGAGATGACATACTATATGGATGGGAGCAGTTTTGGGAGAACGGGAAGAGAAAGGCAATGGCAGCAGTAGTAGATGGACATAAGGTAATATGGATCCAGGCATTGCTGGAGGGCACTTCTGCTCAGCGAGCTGAATTGATTGCTTTAACCCAGGCATTAACTCTGGGAAAGGGTAAAAAGAAACATCTACTCTGATAGTCAGTACACCTTCGCAACAGCCCATGTGCAAGGGACCATCTATCATCAGAGAGGCCTGCTAACATCAGCCGGTAAAGAGATAAAAAATAAACATGAGATTCTGACGTTGCTCAATGCCTTGTTGCTGCCGGACAAGGTAAGCATTATTCATTGTCCGGACAGCAGAAGGGGACTTCTGAGGCAGAAAAGGGGGGGAATAACATGGCCAATCAGGAGGCTAAAGTAGCTGCTAGAGGAAACTCTGTCCAAGTGGTACTAACCACTGAACTTTCCAGAGAAGAACGACTAAACAACTCAGAAACTGACTAAAGTTACTACGGCAAAACACAGGGGGTATTTGACACCTATGTGGGGGCATGGATCGACTCTAAAGGTAAGATCATTCTGCTACAGGAAGACGCTGAGAGATTAATTACTCAGATGCATAAGTGGGCTCACTTGTGGGCAAAGAAATTGGCTGAAGTTGCCCACCAATCCCAGTACCGAATACTGAACCTCACCATCCTGACTGAGAGAGTGACTAGGGCATGTGAACCTTGCCAGAGACTAAACATAGGTAAGAAATTCCAGAGCCCAGTAAAGCGGCTGAGAGGAACTAGACCCACAATGCATTGGGAAGTGGATTTCACTGAAATTAAACCAGACAGGTATGACAATAAATATCTCCTGGTTTTTGTGGACACTTTCTCAGGATGGGTGGAAGATTTTCCCACAAAGAAAGAAACCTCCCTGGCCATGGCCACAAAGATTCTGGAAGACATTTTTCCTCGGTTTGGTATTCCAAAAGTAATTGGGTCAGACAACCTTTGTTGTTCAGGTAAGCCACGAGGTGGTCAGGTTTCTGGGGCTTGATTGGAAGTTACATTGTGCTTATAGACTTCAAAGTTCAGGACAGGTGGAGAGAATGAATAGAACTCTCAAAGAGACTCTCACCAAATTGACCATGGAGACTGATGGTGACTGGACAGTGATCCTTCCCTTGGCCCTCTTTAGAGTCAGAAATACTCCCTCCATACTAGGCTTTACTCCCTTCGAACTACTATATGGGGTTCCTGCTAACCTGACTCTTCTTGGGGAACCCCTTGACATAACTAATGGTAACTATGACTTGTTGTCCAGGCTGAAAGGACTGCAACTTATTCAGAAAGAAATTTGGAGAAAGTTTGGAAGTGCATATGTGCCTGGGTCCTTGGATGTGCCCCATCAGGTCCAGATGGGAGATCTGGTGTATGTGAGATGACACCACACCCAGAATCTGGAACCTTGGTGGAAGGGTCCTTATTGTGTTCTGCTTACCACCCCAACAGCTGTCAAAGCAGAGGGCATTACAGCTTGGATCCATGGGTCACATGTCAAGCCTGCTCTTCATCAACCTGCTGACACCTGGCAAGTCCAAGCCTCCAGCAACCTGTTAAAACTGAAACTCATCAGAGACAATGAACTCTTTGACCAGTAAAGTGGACAGACAATGGTACCTCTGGGTTGTGCTGTTTGTACTCAATTGGCTAACTATTTACTGGAGCTTTGGTGATCCTCACCAGGCTCACAAGGCCCTGGAAGCAATGTATGTTAAACCCGGTGATTGCAAGGGTGGGGTGATGAATGTCAGAGCCTTACTTATTGGTGAGATTTGGAGCCCCAACAAGGCCTATGCTCAAGTTGAGTGTGGTGATACATGGGCATATAGAGCCCTACAACCTTCAGGGAGTACCCCAAGTTTAGAATGGCATTGTGTAACCAAGCCTAAAATGATCCCTTATGTAAATGGGTGACCCCAGGCCTTGCCCTTGTGATACCTATCAACAGGATGTGTATAGCAGTTGCTATAGGGTTGTGCAACAATGTACTGGAAAAGATAACATCACCTATTTCATTGCCATATTGAACCAAGTCAGGGAGGAGATGAGGATAGACGATTGGTCCCACAGAGTACCAACAGGAGGCCATGGATCTAAATTACTCCAAACCCTTTTTTTCAGGACAGTAGGGAAGCCTGTATGCTGAAGAAAGGTACCTCCCATTCACCTTTCAGATGGAGGAGGGCTGCAGGATCAGGTCAGACAAGAACAGGTTAAACAATATATTGAAGAGTTAATAGAAAAAAGAATACTCATCCCTCAATTACCACCCTATGGTTCTTCCTGATAGTAGAGGAAACTTTATTTTAGACCCCCAGACTGTATATGTTATTACTGCCACTCATAGCCTCCTAAATGACACCAATCATTTGCTTGCAAGTGACTACTGGCTCTGCCTCTGACAAGAGCAGCCTGTTCCTCTGGAGCTCCCCCCTTATAACACCACTTATTCCACTGCTGAGTGATCCTGACACTCAGCACCCCCTATGAGATGCAGCCTCTCTTCAACCAAAATGTTACCTGTTTGACAAAACCCTACAAAAATGATAGCTCAGATCTACCTGTAGGGGATGCTACTTTTACCATTAGTGATTCAATAACTGACATCTCCACAGCTCTCTGCCCTGACAATAATACTGTTTTCTTATGCAGGAATAATAAAGCCTATACGTTCTTGCCCACTGATTGGACTGGGACCTGTGTACAGGCGACTCCCTGATCTTAGCATCATTCCAGGGGATGAGCCAGTCCCAGTCCCCAGCTTTGACTTAATGGCTGGAAGAACGAAGAGAGCCATTCAGTTCATTCCTCTGTTAGTAGGAATTGGGCTGACTGCTTTCATAGGTGCTGGGTCAGCTGTGTGTTTTATTATATGAATACAACAAACTGTCCCAACAGTTAATTAGTGATGTACAATTGCTTTCGAGCACCATCAATGACATCCAAGACGAGCTCAATTCCTTAGCAGAAATAGTTCTCCAGACTCTGAGAGGATTAGACCTCCTTACAGCTGAAAAAGGAAGAATCTTCTTAGCCCTACAGGAGAAATGCTGTTTTTACACTAATAAATCAGGCATTGTTAAAGGAATGATTAAAAAAATTACAAAAAGATCTTGAAAAAAGGAGATGAGAATTAATAGAATCTCCTTTTTGGAATGGGTTTAATGGTCTGCTCCCCTATGTGCTTCTCTTACTGGGACCTTTTGCTACCCTTTTGCTCCTTGTTACAATAGTACCCTGTATTGTTAACCGATTACTTGCCTTTGTCAGGGAATGTGTAAGTGTGATTCAGGTCCTGATGCTCCAGAGGCAGTATCAACCTCTCTTTGAGGTTGATCCACAATTTGGGGGTTAAATTGGAGCACAAAGAAAAGAGGGGATGAGAGCCCACCTGAGAATGAAAACAACTGTAAAAGAAAAACAGCTGTGACTATTCCCATCCTTGAATTTAAAGCCAGAGGCATATGGCTCTCAAATGGGAGGATGAACTGCTCTGAGATAGCCTTGAATTGAAGCCAGAGTCAGGTAGCTCTTGAAGGGCAGGGTGAGTTGTTTTGAGAAAACTCACAAACAGCCAAAAACTGCAAACAACTAGCTGTAAACAATCTTCATGCTATTCTTGCTGACCAATCAATGCATAGAGCAAAAGTGAACAGATTTTTAAGTATAAACACCCTGTGCTTTGCATGCTCTGGGTCATCTCCTGCCTTTGGAGGGGTGACCATATCGCGATTGAAATAAAAAATAATAATAAACCTCTTGCTTTTGCATCGAGTTGTGGTCTCTGGGAATTCCTGAGAAGGGCGCGATCTTGAACTCCTGAGCTGTGAAACCCCAGGTCTTACAGGATAAATATAAAAGAATTAAGTGGGTGAAATAACAGTAAATTTTTGAAAGAGTTTTAAGCAATCATACTGTGAATTATCTACATAAATCCCTATAATACATGTAAATACATGCATGAATATAAACATGTTGCAACCTAAATACTTTTAATAATGCACTTAGATATGTATAGTTCAACACTGACCAAGGAAGCTTTTCCTTGAACCAAAATCATGATTGAAAACCACAAACAATAACAAGGCAGAATTCTGGAGAACAGTCACATCTGATACATCTACAAAACAATTCCCAGATCTAAGACTCAGTGATCATGCATAACAGGAGGTAAAAAAAATATATATTACACAGAGGATCAGAGTATGTTCTGGTAATGTGTCTCCTAATAATACCAGAAGCTACACCCATAAGATGGACGAATATAAAAAAATAAAGAAAAAAAAAGGCTTACCCATATACCTGTATAAAAATGAGCTGAAAATTGGAAATGCTAATAGATATGCAAAAGTGGTATAGGAAGAAACTATTGTCATTAATCCTATGAAAAAATATGCGAGGAACTAATAAATGCTGAGAGTGTGAGAAAAAAACTATTTCCAGGAAAGTGCATAAAATCAGTTAGTTATCCAATACCAAGCAATCAACCCTGAAAACATGCATGGAAGTAACATTATTAAACTGAGCAACTTATATTAAGAGCATAATATAATACCAATTTGAAAAGAAATAGAAGATGAATTTGAAAGAGAAATAGGAGAGGTCTGTGGGAAGGTTTGGTAGGAAGAAAAAAATCATGAGAAGGCACAAAATGATGTAATTATTAAAACTAACCTTAAAAATGAATTAAATATTAGCTCTTTGAGAATGGAAGTAGGTCATGATTTTAAAATGCATCACTACTGAGTAGTATAAAAACATAAAATAACGTAAGGATGTCTGGTAGATAGATGGAACTCGATAAAAAATCATGTTATGTGAGAAATTTTGTAATCCAAACAAAGAAAGACAAAGTTCACATATTCTCTCTTCTAAGTTTCCCAGCTCTCAACCAAATATGTGTTTGTAATCATATGTGAGTCAATGAAGAGGTGTCTGTTCTAACTCTTGAACTTTGAATTTCAAACTGCCAGCTTCTTGGAATATAACCTTATAGTTTTCCTCAAGTGCCTGCTTTTTCAACAGTACATAACACATTGAAGACATGGCATGTATGCTTGTGGGTGCTCGCGTTCCATTTAACATTTAGCACAGTCCTGTCCAAAAGCTCCAATACCCCACCCACCCTCTTAGGAGCTGTCCAGGCTTTAAATCTATCTACCGCATTTCAGCTCCACTTCTAGCCACTCACGTTTTATTATAGGTGTTTCTCATGAACAAAAAAAAAAAAAAAAAATAAAAAATTGTTTTATCTTGTATGACTGCAACATCCTTATGACAGAGCACTGAACTCATGATGAAATGTCCCAGACACGGAAATTCTTAAAGCCAAGCACTCCATAGCCAGGGAACTACAAATAATCACAGAGTGCATTGTGCCGGCTGGGAGCCTCTGTGAGAACTGACTCAGAGTGAGGACTTCTGGGATTGTTTGTAGTAACACAGCCAGGTCTCACTGTATTGTCCACTTTGCCGAGTTGAAGACGCAGAAATACAATTTCCAGAATGCTGTACGCACTGCATTACACCCTCACAAGCCATCCTCCTCCTCCTTACTTAGCCTGGAGCTTTGTCAGGACCCAGAAGTATCCCCCGGGAAGCGCTTTCCTCGGGCCACAATGCACACAGCGTTTTCCCTGGTCCCTGGTGTTCTGTAAATGACCCCCCCTTCGCCCCTCGCAGTTTTCAGGATCAGTCTACTTTTGGAGCCAATTTGTGATGCCATCGCCCCGCCCCCTGGTACCGGAAGTAAACACACAGGGCTGCTGGAAGCCACTTGTGTGCAGGACAAATGTGCCCTTTGAATTCTCCTGATCAGACACAGTCCAGCTGGTCTCTGGAGAAGGCATCCTGGGGTCCCTGCCCCTTTTTAAAATTGATTTCGAGTCTCCCAGTCAAATCAGGACTAGTCTTGGGAAGACAGAAATGCGCTCACATGGAAAATAAATATTTTTTAAAGATTAAAAAAAAACCAAAAATCTGGAGGCAAGAGAGATGGCTCAGAGGTTAACAACGCTGGCTGCTCTTCTAGAGGTTCTGAGTTCAATTCCCAGCAACCACATGTTGGCTCACAGACATCTGTAATGGGATCTGGTGCCCTCTTCTGGTGCACAGGCAGAATGCTGTACAATGAATGAATGGATGAATGAATAGATGGATGGATGAATCTTAAAAAAAAGCCGACGTTTGTCATCGCAACAGCCAGGGCTCTGTGACATAGAGAATCCTTCTCTTACCACGGTGCCAGGTTCCATCCCAGGGACCACACAGTGGCGCTCAAACCATCTGTCAAGGAATCTGGTGCCCTCTGGTGGAGCACACGTGTCACTTAATAACTAGCTTTATATATATGATGTTTTCATTTAATACTACGTATTTATTTCAATTTAATAAGAACAGACAAGGGCGTGTCTTGAGAGCAGGCTTCCCAGAGTCCTGTGGAGTCGGTATGCACGAGGTCTCTGTGCTAGATCAAAGCAGGGCCTGGGATAACCCAACCTGTGTCCATCCTCCAGTGCTCTCCCCAACATGATGGTAAATTCTGTTGCTGAGGACAACACCTTCACAAGTCATTGGACACAGCAAATCCCAGCTGGCATCTACCGAGAACCTTCACCCTTATAGACTGCTGTTTGTGATACAGGAACATACACTGCATGCCACCAGAAGAGAAAAGTACACACCAACCCAGCCATACACCCTTCACTCTCCAACAGTGACCTGCCTACAAGATTTGCTGGTGTGCTTGTGACATAAAGATCACGGAAGTGACCAACTAATATCTAGTTGGATTTCAGGAGGCCCATTCCATGAGAAGGAACCTTGATTCAATACTGCTTGAGTAGCCAGGAGCCAGAGTCTACAGAGGCCAAGGACATAAGAGAAATCTAAATGCTGCAGTTGTGCTAAAGGAGTGTAGCCATACTCACATATTGGTGCCTTGCTAGGCCATCATTGGAAACTTCGTCTGGCAACAAATGGGAATAAATACAGAGACCCACGTCCATCCGATATGCAAACAGTGAGAGGCCATGGACCATTCCACCCTAAATGAGATGTCTCCAAGAAACCCATGCTCCTAAGGGCTCAAGAAAGTCTGTGTGCAGAGTGTAAGTGCCAGAGTGGATGAAGGCCACAAGGGTAACAAGGCCTTGTAAACACAGCAGGACCAACACACATATGAATGCACCCTGCCCACAAACTAGCTTTTCTTTCACTTTCCCCTGTTGGGGTTGCCTCGCCAGGCAAAGAGTATTTGCTCAGTCCTGATGCCACTTGATATGCTGGAGTGGGTGGGTATGCACAGGAGAGGCAGTGTGAAGGATGAAGAGCCAGGTGAGGGATGATAGGGGAAACGGGGAGGGTAGGTCTGGGAGGAGAAAAGGGAGGGGTCTAAGACAGGGATGTAAAATGAATAAATAATAATTAAAAAAAAATAAAATAAGAAATGAGGTGGCAGGAGAGATGGCACAGAGTTTAAAATCACAGACTGTTCTTCCAGAGGTGCTGAGCTCAATTCCCAGCACCCACATGGTGGCTCATAACAATCTATCGTGAGACCTGGCACCCTCCTCTGGCGTGCAGACAGAATAGTGTACAAATAATGAACAAATCTTCCATAATAAAGAGAACTACACCATGAATCATAAATAATGTTTCCCTCTCTCAAAAAAGAACACTCATTCCCTTTTTTAATAGGGCTGGTCTCAGGAAGGCAGACGGAGATTACAAATCATTTTTAAAGACTATAACAAGAAGCCAGGTGTGATGTCGCATGCCTGTGACTGTCAGTGGGGCAAGCAGAGACTGGTGTGAGTTCCAGACCATCTGGGTTTGCAAAATGAGTTAAGGACATGCAAGGCCACAAGAGAAACCCTCTCTCCAAAAGCAAGGGTTTGCACCCCTGCCAGCTCTTCACACTCACTTGTCTACACATGTCCTAAGTCATAAAGTATGATTTCAACCAGGCTATAAGAAAGTCCTGCCAAGCATAGTGCACACACCTTCAATCCCAGCACTTGGGAGCCAGAGGCAAGTAGATGTCTGTGAGTATGTCTCTGAGTTTGAGGCCAGCGTGGTATACAAAAAGGCCTGGACAGCCAGGGCTACACAGAGAAACCCTGTCTCAAAAACCCAAATTAATAATAATAATGATGATAATAATAATAAGATTGAAATAAAAAAAAATCAGAGCGAGGCCTGTTGGCACATTGCCAGGTTCCTTTCACAAGGAAGGCACACAGTAGAGTTTATGGGAAATATAGCAGATGGAAGAAAGATTTAAAACTTCATTTCATTTTTAAAATCTCAATTACATTAATTCTTAGTGTATTTCAGAGACCAAAGGCTTAAAATCAGTGGGTAATTTTTTAAAGTTTAAAGCATAAGCATGAATAAAGGCTAGGTAGTTGGAGACATGTCCAGCCTCCTTCAGTTAGGAACTAGCCTTAATGCCCTGAGGGGACAAATTAGCCTTACTGCACTCTTTCCTGCCCACTAATTATATAGTTGCTAGGAAACAGGCCCATAGGACCAGGCCAGAACTGTTTGTAGTCTTGCTGCCCAAAGTAACCAATCATTTCAAACTCAGTTTCCCTTACACAATCATGTAATGCCAAAGCATGTAAGTCCCTGCTTGCAGTTTTGCCCCATAAAAACCGTGCTTCCTTAGATCTCAGGGATACATTCCTCTCCTGTGTCCACAGGAAGTTTGTGTCCCATTTCCAAACACGTATACAATTGTAAAAACCTCATGTATTTACAGCAGAGTGTATCCCTGGTCTTTTGGGGTTCCCAAACTGGGCATAACAGTTTCAATCTGAATGAGACCATTAGTAATTTATAAACATCTCCCAATGACAATAAACACTTATAGCCACAGAAAACAACCAAAAACCTACCCAATCCCCCTTAAGGAAAATAGGACATCATTCTCATTGATTTCTTCTAGCTGACATTTTGGACATGCAGGAATCCTTTTGGGGGCCCAAAGAAAATTGAAAAATGTTTAATTAAGCAAGCAATATTTGTGCTCCAGTCTTTGAATGTTGAGAAAATAATAAAAGTCCTGTTTAGAACAGTTTAAAATGCTGGACCAATTAAGATTTGTAGCTTTCTTCAAAGCTCTCTTGGGAGCAGGCCGTGATGAGAAACAGCAATTGAAGTTGTTGAGGCAGGAACAAGCACAATTCTGGAACATGCAAGATACTGGAACAGATGTGTCAATGTCTCAGCATGCTGGAAGAAAATTTCTGTCAGGTTTGGTCCAGCATCTCCAGTATTCACTCCTTTTGTTCTAAAAACATATAATTTCTCACAAGCATTACGCAGTTCTAAAATTATAAATGTATAAGATGTTCAGAATAAAATTGAACTGTGAACCAATTTTGTCAATGACAATTAAAAGAATGGCATAATAAATTTTGAGGATATTATAGCCAAGGATTTATTGGCCATGTACTGCTGAAGTTCTGGTTAGAGACTTTTTTTTTATGTCTCAGTCAGTTTTAGAGTTGTTCCCATGTGAAGGGATAATCAATTTATATTACCTGTTCTGTTTCGTCTTCTTGATTTCTCTCTTCTTGTGTGTGGCCAAGGTCTTCAGGTGGTCTTCCTCTGTGATATCTGATTTTTATTAGTTTTGAAGGAACCCATAATTTCTCTTCTCCCTTGTGAACATATGCAAAACCTCTTCCCCAGTGTAACACATTCCCTACTGTCCATTGTGAAGTTGGGGTATCTTTGAAATATATAGGCTGAAATAATTCAGCAGGTTTTTTTTTTTTTTTTATAAACCAGTGTCTTTGTGCAGCTGTTGTTTGTTGTTTATTAACATTTAAGAAATTTAAGGTCAATAAAGCATTATGTAATCTATCTCTGTGGTGTTTTAATACCCCTCTCCGTTGGTTAAGCATGTCCCTTAAGGTAAGTTTTGATTTTTCAATGGCTGCTTGGACGGCAGGATTGTGAGGTATAACTGTTACATGTTTTATCTTATAATATGTAAAAAAAAATCTCTTTCCATTTTATTAGAGACATATGCTTTAGCATTATCAGTCTTAATTTGTGTAGGCATAACCATAACTTCCATCATTTGTAATAAATGTGTAATAACTGAATAAGCCTTTTCAGAACTTATGGCTTTTGTTCATTGGAACCCTGAATGTGTGTCTATAGTATGGTGCACATATATCAGTTTACCAAACTCTATAAAATAAAACACATGATTTGCCAAATTTCATTTCTTTGGTTACCATTAGGGTTACTTCCTTCAGGTAGTGGAGTTTAGTTATATAAAGAACAAGTGGGATATTTTTGCACAATTTCTTTGGCTTGTTGCCAAGTGATAGAAAAATCTCTTTTTAAAACTTGGCTGCTAACATTGTGTTTTTAATGAAATTGTGAGGCCTCTAACACACTCCTGTCAATAGTTGATCAATTTCATCATTGCCTTGTGCTACAGGGCCTGGTGGACCCATATCAGATCTGATATATGTTATATACAATTGATTATTTCTATTTCTGATTACTCGTTGTAATTGAAGAAACAGTGAAGTTAAGTCCAAATTATCCTGAATTAGATCAGCAGTTTCTATATGCAGAACAACTCTTTCTGCATATTGTGTGTGAGTCAGTGACTATATTAAGAGATTCTTGAAAATTTGATAACACCAAGAGAATTGTATATAATTTTGATTTTTGAACTGAATCATAAGGATTCAGTTTTTAAGTTTTTATTTTGTTTGTGTGCCAAAAAATATCCATTCTAAGACAGCCCTCCCTCTTCATAAGAATTCCTGTGGGAGAATGAGTGGAAAGCAAGATAACCAAAATACAGGCCCTTTTTGGATCAATATGGTCTATATATTCATCTTGTAATTTCCTTTCTGCCAGAGCCAATTCACTTTCATCTTCAGTTGATAATGTTCTTGGACTTTTAAAGTCCTTATCATCCTGTAAATTTTGAAATAAGTTACTTAGCTCTTGAGTAATTAAACCAAATGTAGGCTATAGCCAGTTAATATCTCACAGCAATTTTTGAAAATCATTGAGAGTTTTTAATTGGGTTCTTCTAATTTGTACTTTTTGTGGTTGAGTTTTCTATAGACCTATTTTGTATCCTAGGTAATTAGTAGAATCTTCTCTTTGTACTTTTTTGGGATCAATCTCTAAACCCCAACAAGGCAAAGTTCTATTTATTTCATCAAAAATATTTTCTAATGTTTTTCTATCTGAATCAGCTAATAAGATATCATCCATATAGTGGTAAATTATGGATTGAGGAAACTGCTTATGAATTATCTCTAACAGCTGTTGTACAAAATATTGGCACAAAGTAGGACTGTTCAACATCCCCTGTGGTAAGACCCTCGAGTGATATCTCTTTATTGGACAGCTTCTATTAAAAGTGGGTGCTGAGAAAGCAAACCTTTCCCTATCATGTTCATGTAAAGAAATTGTGAAAAAGCAATCCTTTAAATCAATCACTATAATAGGCCATTGTTTAGGTAACACGGAAGGCATTCCGGATTGTAATGACCCCATTGCCGGAATAATTTTGTTAACGGCTCTGAGATCTGTTAACATCCTCCATTTGTCAGATTTCTTTTTTATGACAAATACCGGAGAATTACAAGGGCTGTTGGACTCCTCTATATGTTGAGCCTCCAGTTCTTTCAGGACTAGCTGTTTTAATGCCAGTAATTTTTCTTTACTCATAGACCATTGTTCAATCCAAATAGGTTGGTCAACCAACCACCTTGGTAAGGTGGTGGGGGTTTTATTAGCAGTGGCTTCCCAACATGAAGTTGAAAATAATGCTTGTGTTGTATCTGGTTTATGGACAGCCTGGGCAGCCTGTATCTTTTTTGATGGCATTTTAAAATAATTTTAACTTGCTTATCAGGAGTATCACCTGTTTTGCCTCTGAAACTGGGGGTTGTTAATCTGGGTCTCCCATTGTTGTAACAGATCTCTTTCCCATAAGTTTATAGCTATCTCAGCCATAATTTTAAATTATGCCCTTAATTTTCCTATTTGACCTTCTGGTCCTATACATTTAAGCCACCTGACACATTGTTTCACTTTAGATAAAGTTCCAACTCCTTGGAATTGGATATCGACCTCTTGAATTGGCTAATTTGGGGGTCAAAATTTAGGAGTGATAATTGTGACATCAGCCCCAGTATCGACCATTCCTTCAATTTCAATATTATTTAAAATTATCTTTATCTTTGGCCTATGATCATTTATAGAGGTTTGCCAATATATTTGTTTTTTCCCTTCCTGTTTTTTGTTTTGTTTTGTTTTGTTTGTTTGTTTGTTTGTTTGATTTATCTATAAATCGTACCCTGGCCTCATTGTTGAAGTTTTTAATGTTTATTCCCAGAGCAGTGGCGTTTAACTTTCTTGTGGAAGAGTATCCCTGTCCTGTATTGGGGCCTGAGAAAGGCCCCTTCAGGCATTTTTGATAAAGGATTACCCTATTTCTCTGTGCTCTACATTCACTAATCTGATGTCAACCCTTGCCACATCTTCTGCATATTCTAAAAAGTATAGACTCCCTTTTGAATGATTTTTTTTTCTGGTAACTCCGTTTGCCCATCAAAATTAAGACATTTCCCAATGTCTTTAGGGATAGCTTCTCCTATCAAGGCCAAATTGGGTGATTGAGGTCTGTTGTCAATTGTATTTATAACCCATTTGTCTTTTTGTGCACACATTGCTTTGAATGGCCGTATTACCTCTTTGCATTCAAAATCTTTGCATTTTCAAAGGCTTTTCTAGCTAGTGGATCTGATATGCTTGTACCCCCAGCTGAGGTCAATCTTTGCAAAACGTTAATGAATGGTTCACATGGAGCTTGTATGACCTGAGAGAATGGCTCAATCCTTTTCCCTGATTCCTCAATCTTGTCCCAGGTATTTAAGGCTGCTAGGTGACATAATGCTAAGGTTTCTTCATTATATACATCTTGTATCTCTGTGTCAGCCTATTGGCCATTAAGCAACTGTTCCTTAGAAACACCAACAGCCCTGGCTCTATTTTTGTATGCTATCTCTCTAGCCTCTTCTCTTCATCATGATAGTGATTGTAAATATGGCTCAGGTTCTTTTATTGCCTTTGACATATCCTCCCAGTCCTTTGGGATTACTCTACTGATTGACCAGAAAGTCGGCATTTGTTTTTCAAATGGTTAATGCATTCCAAAATTGGTGACACTTTCTTTAAATTTTCTCTGGTCTGGCACTTCCACAGGGTGCCATTCAGCCTCATGGTAATCCTGTGGGTGATCATCATTTGCTGGTCTCTGTTGTACACTGACTGGATAGGCTAACGTTTGTTTTCTAACCACCTTTGTTTGGCTTTCTTTATTATTATCTTTTGCCTCTGCCTGAGTATTTTCTTTACTTAGTATTCTAAACTCTTTTTCTTAAGTCTGTACCCATATTTCATACCTATCTCTCTGTTGTTTGTTTTGTTCAATAATCTCTTCAATCTCTTGTTTTATGCCTCCCTTCTAACTTTTAATTTTTCTTTGTAGTGTTCTAATTGTTTGTTTTCCATTATCTTTTCTAAAACCTCTGCCCTATTTTCCTGTTGTTTCTTATGTTCTTTAAGTTTTTGTAACTCTTTTTTATGTCCTGTTTCTAACCTTCGTTATTTCTTTATATTGTTCTACTTGTTTTATGTGTTGTTCCAGTATCTTTTCTAAAGCCTTTGCCATTGAGAACACATAAAAGGCTAAATCAATTATTAAAGTTAAATTGAGGAATATGAATGTAACCATAGTCATAATTTCTAAACTTTCCTTTATTTCTGTCTTAATACAGTAGAAGAGATTATCAGCCAAGCTCAAAGAAGTCTGTTTTAATGTTTCTCGCATCCTGTTAGACTGTAGTGGCAACCAGTTTTGTTCAGTCTCAGGTCTGCCCACAGTAGGCTGTCTTTTGCTCTAAGGAATGTTTAAGAGTCTCTCTTAAAGAGCCAGTAATTTATCTGGGAGTTTTTAGGTTTAAAGTTTGGGTTGTATTGCTGAGAGCTTATTCCTCTCCCCCACCAAATTATATTAAAGTAGGATTTAAAGGGTGTGGATACTTAGATTAGTTGGGTGCCATTTGTTGTAGATTATTAATATTTACTATTGATAAATCTTTTAGTTAAGCAGTGGTTATTCCTAAACAGTGGTATAACCCAATCACCACACAGAAACTAGGATTTATTTAATTAACCTAGAGCACACTTGCTGGCCAACAGATACTCCATCCTAAACCTCTAAGCCCACAGAGTTTCCAACCATTCAGATTCACCCATCATATGGCTTTTAGTGATATCTTAGTTCCAGTTAATTTCTACATGTGATGCCAAGACCTCTCTTGCAGATTCTCCTCCTCTCCTCTCCTGTCTCCTTCCTCTTTCTCCCACTCTGGACCAGGATGTCTCACCTTATCCTCTCCATTACTCAGTATTGGGGCTGGTTGTTTTAATTTACAATATAGAGAACAAATGGTGGCATGTTTATACAAACCTGAGACAGGTGATGCTTAGAAGAAGCATCACAATGCAATATCTGGATTGAAACCAGACAGTGGAGGAGAGAAATCACCATTTGAATGAAGAAGGGTAAATTGTATACATTCCAACAAAAGAACATTATACCAATATAATCCCTTGTATCATATTAGAACAACATGGTCTAAAACTAGACCTCAATAGTAACAAAAAAATAGTAAACAGCCTGTATATGCATGGAAACTGAATTCTGCTCAATGACAGCTGGATTATGGAAGAAATAAACTAATTAGACTTTCTAGAATTTAACAAAAATGAAGACACAACTTACCCAAACTAATGAGACATAATGAAAGTAATTCTAAGAGGAAAGTTCATAGAAGTAAGTGCCTTCTCAAATCAAATCAACATAACAACACATGTGAAAGACCTAGTCAAAAGGAAGCAAACATACATAAGAGGAGTAGATGGCTATAAATAATGAAACCTAGGGCAGAAATCAATAAATTAGAAAGAAAGAAAACAATTCGAAGAATAAACAAAAGCAAGAGCTGGTTCTTGGAGAAAACGACAAAGATAGACAAACCTTTAGCCTAACTAAAACACAGGGAGACACTATACAAATACAATCAGCAAAATCAGAAAACAAAAGGGGGTATAATTACAGACACTGAGAGTATTCAAAGATTCATTAGGTTTTACCTAAAAAATCTATAGGCCACAAAATTTGGAAATCTAAATGAAATGGAATATTTTCTTTCTAGATTCCACTAATCAAAGTTGAATCTGGATCAGGTAACTAAATTAATAGACCTATATGCCCTAATGAAATAGAAGCAGTCATCAAAAGTCTCCCTGTCAATAAAAGCCCAGAGCCTGATGATTTCAGCTGAGGATTCTACCAGACTTTCAAACAAGAGGTAACGCCAATACTCTTAAAAAAATTTCACACAACAGAAAAAGAAGGAACATTAAAAACTCATTCTATGAGGCCACATTCACCTTGATACTTAAACCTCACAAAAGCTAACTGAAAGGCATGGATACACTAAGAAAGATAATTTCAGACCCATTCTCTCTTATGAATATTGAAACCAAAATACTCAATACAATACTCACAAAATGAATCCAAGAAAACAACAAAGATCTCATCTACCATGACCAAGTAGGCTTCATTCTAGGCATGTAGGGGAGGTACAATATACAGAAATCCATCAGTGCAATCCAACACATAAACAAACTGAAAAATATAAACCACATGATCATCTCAATAGATGCTGAAAAGCATTTAATAAAATCCAAGCTCAATTAATATTTAAAGTCTTGGAGATATCAGAGATAAAAGGCACATGCCTAAACACAGTAAAGATAATATACAACAAGTGTAAAGCAAACATCAAACTAAATGGAAAGCAATTTAAATCAATCCCACTGAAATCAGAGACAAGTCAAGTTTTCCCCTCTATCCTTTCTCTTCAACATAGTACTGGAAGTTGTAGGTAGAGCAGTAAAACAACTAAAGGAAATCAAGGGAATACAAAGCAGAAAGGAAGAAGTCAAAGTATCATTATTCACAGATGATAGTATACATGAGTGACCCTAAAAATTCTACCAGAGAATTGCTACAGCTGAGAAACACCTTAAGCAAAGTGGCTGGATACAAAGTTACTAAAAATATCTAAAGCCCTCTTGTATACAAAAGACAAGAGGTCTGAGACAGAAATTAGGAAAAAATACCAACTTTGCAATAGCCACAAATAACATAAAGTGCACTGGTGTGACTAACCAAGCAAGTGAAAAATCTGTATAAAAGACTTCAAGTCTTTGAAGAAA
This sequence comes from Meriones psammophilus, assembly GCA_036365155.1. Lineage (NCBI taxonomy): Eukaryota > Metazoa > Chordata > Mammalia > Rodentia > Muridae > Meriones > Meriones psammophilus. The sequence goes on along the minus strand of JAEOAE010003746.1, from coordinate 123,706 downwards.
GAAATTGAAGAAAATATCATAAGATGAAACGATCTCCCATACTCATGGATCAGTAGGAATAACTGCAAAATGACCACTCTACCAAAAGAAATGTAGAGATTCAATGCAATTCCCATCAAAATATCAACACATTTACAGACCTTGAAATAACAATTCTCAACATCACATAAAAACACAAAAACGCCAGAATAGTTAAAATAATCCAGTGGTCAGGCCGCCCTCAAGGCCATTCCTGTCAGAACGGCCCTGAAGTGCAGCTGTGGTTCACGTTGGCTCTCTACATCAAAATGTCACTGGCACCCCAGAAGAACCAAATTTTCATTTAAATACATATTTCAGTCCAGTTACTGAGGAAAACTGTTAAGTGTAGCTGTAAAGGCTTGGGCAGGTGGATCTACATTTTCAGATATGGCTGTTGTGAAATCTCAACACAAAGACAAATATTTTAAATCTAAATTTGGCATCCAAATAAACACAGTCAGTGTCAAATGCATAATTTAAAATATCTTCTGAATAATGTCTTTATATATTGACTATACATTGAATTATATTTTGGTAATATCGAGTTAAATAAAATATACCCGGACCTTCTCTGTTAAAAACAAACAAACAAACAAACAAACAAAAAACCAAACAAAACAAAACAAAAACTTCTGGAGGTATCTCCATCCTGGATCTCTAGCTGTACTACAGAGAAACAGTAAAAACGGTGTGGTATTGGCATAGAAACATACTGGTGGATCCGTGGAATTGAATCAAAGAACCAGAAATAAACCCACATACCTAAAACACCTGAGTTTTGACAAAGAACCTAAAACCATTCAATAGAAAAAGAACATCTTCAACCAATTGTGCTTGTCTAACAGGATGTCCACATATAGAAAGATACAAAGAGATCCATACTTATCACCTTGCACAAAAGTAAAGTCCTTGTGGATCAAATACCTCAACATAAAACTGACACTCTTAATCTGTTATTTAAAAAAATTAGGAAGAGCCTTGAGCACATTGACACAGGAGACACCTTCATGAACAGAACACCAGTAGCACAGGTTCTAAAATAAACAATCAATAAATGGGACCTCATGAAACTGAAAAGCTTCTCTAAAACAAAGTACACTGTCATCAGAACAAAATGGTGGCTTTCAGACTGGGAAAGAATCTTCACCAACTCTGCATCTGACAGAAGGCTAATACCCAGAATATATAAAGAACCCAACAAATCAAATAATCCAATAAAAAATTGGGTACAGAGCTAAACAGAAATTCTCAACAGAGGAATATTGAATGGTGTAGAAACACTTAAAAATGCTCAACGTCCTTAAAAATCTGAGAAATGAAAATCAAAAAGACTCTGAGATTCCACCTCACACCCATCAGAACGGCTAAGATCAAAAACTCAAGGGAAACACATCCTGGAAGATGTGCAGAAAGGAGAACCCTCCTCCATTGCTGGTAGAATGTAAACTTGCATAACCACTTTGGAAATCAGTCTGGCACTTTCTCAGAAAACTGGGAATGCTGCTACTCCAAGACCCAGCTAAATACCTCCTAGGCATATATCAGAAAGATGCTCAACCATACAACAAGGACATTTGCTCAACTATGACAATAAGAGCTTTATTCATAATAGCCAGAATCTGGAATCAAACTAGATGTCCCTCAATAGGTAAATGGATACAGAAATTGTGGTACATTTGCACAAGGAAATACTACTCAGATATTAAAAACAAGAAAATCATGAAATTGTCAGTCAAATGAATGGAACTAAAAAAGATCACCCTGAGTGATGTATCCCAGAAGCAGAAATACATGTATGGTATATATTCACTTATAAGTGGACATTACCCATATAATATAGATTGGACATACTAAAATCTACAGACTTTTAAAAGTTAAAATACAAGGAGGAACATAGGGAAGATGCTTAATTCTCATTCATGAAAGAAAACAGGATAGACGCCAGAAACCATAGAAGACAGAGAACAGGATAGGAGCCTTCCACGGATGTACACTAAGTGACTCTACTCAACAGGTGATTGAAGCAGATGCAGAGACCCACAGCAAAATTTTGTATAGAGCACAAAAAGTCTTATTGAAGAAGTGGGAGATAAAAGGACCTAAAGGGGACAGGAGTCACTCAAGGAGACCAACAAAGCAAAATAATCTGGGTCCTGGGACCCTCAAGAGACTGATGCATCAACCAAAGAGCATGAGAGAACTTAGACCCCCTGCTCAGATGTAGCCCACTGACAGCTCAGTCTCCATATGGGATCCCTAGTAAGGGGAGAAGAGATAGTCTCTGAATTCGGCTGCCTGCTTCTTGATCACTTCTCCTTGGTGGGATCACCTAGTCAGCCCACAGATGAATAGGACACAGGGAGTCTTAAAGGAACCTGATAAGCTAGGGTCTGATAGGACCTTTCCTATCAGAGGACTACAGGAGAAGGATAGGGGAGGAGAAGGGAGGGATAGTGGGACATAGAGTAGATGAGGGAGGGGGCTACAATTGGGATACAAAGTGAATAAATTGTAAAAATTAATGATAAACATGGGTGACAGAATAAAGCATAAATAAAACACAATTGACTGAGAAACACACAAAAAATACTCACATCTTTAATCATAGATCTAGCTAGAAAAAAAGAACTTAGGCAACCAATACTTCAAATGACAAATAATGTTTGTTTAGTGTCCTTGGCACTATAGTAAAAGAGGATGTGATAGGATACACACAATATCATTGGAAATCTTTCTTCATGTACTGAACATGAAGTGACTTGTAGGAGGTGAGATGTTGATTTACTTTCTCCCCACAGATGAGCAGGAATGTATCCCTTGCTGAATTCAAGAGTACCCAAACCTTGAGAGAAACCATTGCCTGCCCATGGCAGTGACCTTCCTGTCCTTTGAAGATCCTCTGGGCTTGGCCCTGGCCTGCATGGCTCTGTTAGCACAGCTTTTATTTTGGGGATCTTTCTCAAGCACCATGAATCACCCATCATTAAGTCCAATAACTGGACTATAATAAAATACATTAGTGTCTTCAAATGAAATTATTTACTTCTACTTTTAGTAAGTTTATATAAAATATATATCTAACCATAACTATAAGAGCCCTTCATTTAAGCAATGTTATATAGATACACTCTATTTCAGAATAGAAACTACTTTTGAAAACACATTTTAGTAAGTTATACATTTTAATTTTTTTATTGGTGGACATATAAGTATTCAAATTTTAATTACATAAAATAGTAATTGTGATTAAATAATACAGGTACTATCTAATTTCCCTTAGTATTTTATTTTTCTGGAGGAAACAGGAATTAAGTTAACAGTTGACATCTTCTATTGGACAGGCAAAAACCTGGACCTCTGAAAAAGGGTGCTTGCAAAATTGTATATCCACAGTGGAAATCAGTGTGCAGAATTCTCAAAATGATGAAAATAAATCTACCATATGAACCACTTATAACTTTCCTTGACATATGCACAATGGACTCAACATACTCCTTCAAAAATATTTTCTCAACCATGCATATTGCTATTCTGTTCACAATAGGTACAAAATGGGAACACCTAAATATCCTTCAACTGATATAGATAAGTGAAATGTTATGCACATAAGTAGATAGAAATATAAATGACGATGTTGATTTAGGTAACTCAAATCTAGAACACAGATTTCACATGTCCTATCTATTCTGAAGCATATAGCTCTAGAACTTCAGTTGTGAGTATTCCCCCTACTGTGAAAGAAAAGAAAGATTGCCATGACAGATTGGGGACCAGCCCCAGCAGTTGGTAGTTTCCAGAGAGGAGGGAAGGATAAGGTGGAGCAGAAATGAGTCAGACATAGTTGTCCGAAGAAACTTAGAGTCTGGACTGACTGGGAGTCATAATGCTTCTTTATTTAGACAGAGTTCAATAATAAAAGAGATTCACATTGTTTTAAAACAGATGATATCCTTCTTGTCCCCAGACAAGAGTTTTAACTGTCTCTTGGTCATAAATTTAGTCATCACTGATAAACCTTATCTTTTACTATCATTTTTCTTCATCAATACCATAAAGTGACATTTTTTAAAATCTTGAGGCATATTTGCCACAGCCTGAAAGCCCATTCTCAGGTTGGAAGCATTCTCAGATTCAATGGCAATAGATAGAAAATCTTTAAACCAGCTTGGGCATATTGCTTTGTACCAAAAAATATATTATTAAATTTTAATGGACAGCCTCAAGAGAAACAATTTAGACCAAAGCAGCAACAATCATTATTCAGTTCCTGGTATAAAGTAATGTCTATACCTCATATCTTTTAGAATTTATTTATGTGCTAAATTAAGTATTCTTTCATTATTTTGGTCATACAACATCACAGTGATACTGTGCAAGCTGATTTTTCTAGGAAAATGAGGTCCTAATACCTCACTTTTAAAATAATTTTTACAAAACATTCTTTGTCCATCATTATAGACCCTAGTGTAGGTGAAGATGTTTCCAGCCATTCATTTACAGCTCCGTAAAGTCATTGAGGGGCATACCATATGTAGCTTCTAATCTTATATGCCAAGTAATCTCCTGAGGATACAGCAGTACTAGGTATTTAATCTCAAATACTATCAACTCTTCTAGCACTACAAACTTTGTTTGCCTTTTTAAGAGTATGTTCTGATTATTTTTTTCTTGAGGAAGCACAGGGGTAGATTTTGCAAGACTATCTTGGAGCTGAAGTCTCATAAGGAGTTATCTGCCATTTTTATGTGAGTTACAACTTCCACATTCATGCAGGGCCAGATTATTGATATTCATCCATAAAGACATTCATGTAGGGCCAGATAATTGATATTTCCCCTATAAATGAGAGGGGCAGTAGGCTCAGGATTTTTCTGGGGAAGCTTAGAAGCAGTACCACAGGGTGAAGGCATTAATGATTCATTAAAGAAAATTACCATTGCTCCAATGTCTTCAGGTTGTACATGTATTGAAAGCCCTCTAAGCATGTAGCAAGTGGAGATCAAGACCAAGCCTGAAAGATACCATGAAGGCTATTGTAACATGCAGCTCAGCTGTGCTGGATCTTTGTCAAATATCTGTGCTGATTTCATGGCTTTAACTGTATATGGACTTTGGTGAGGTTTTAATCCATTTGGAGGTGACTTTGTGTGAAAAATAAGAACTTAATTCTATGTTTCTACATATAGACATCTAGTTTGGTCAGCACCATTTGTGAAGATTTTATCTGTTTTTCCAGTGTGTATTTCTATTTTTGTTATAGTACTAGTGTATTTACATAATCAAATATTACTCAGACATTTAAAAAATCAAATCATGAAACATGAAGGTAAATGCACCTTTGCAGGTAACTGAGAGTGAGAGAACCTAGACTCCCAAAGACAAATAGGGTATGTATTTGCTTTTACATATATATTAGTTGCATGATGTATGATATGGAAGCAACTGAACATAATACCACAGGGGATACATACAGATTAAGAAATGGAGGTTAGGGGAGGCAGAGATTTCTCCATAGGAAAGGGAAATAAAATACTTGGTACAAGTGGAAGGTGGGCTAAAAAGATAGAATTGAAAGGGATTGGGAAAGGAAGAGGGCAATGAAAAGGTAACATGAGGAAAGAAAGGTAAAATTAAGGGTCATTTGTTTGGTACAGTGGAAACCTAATGCAATAGAAACTTTCTAAAATATATACATATAAGAAGCCAATATAAATAAAATCACCACACAAGGAGAAAGGCCCAACTGGAAATCTCTTGTCACTAAATTAAGCATCCAGTACTGGTAATGGTTTATATTTAACTGAGGTATTGGCCAAAGTAGTGTGATTGTAATGCCAAAACAATACAGGCTTTTGCCAAGACTATAGGCTGCACTCCATGAATTGACTGCAATGCCCTCTTGCTGGAGACAACACTTACACTTACATGGAGCATAGATAAATAGAGCTTGTGCCTACATAGAACCTTCACACTTACATTCTAGCAACTTTGATATGGGAAGTACTCTGCAACTACAAGAGGATACATATAAACACTAACCCAGCTACCAAACTTTTGAACTATGACCTGTAAGACATATGAGTGCAAGAGTTGTAGGAGTAAATAACCAATCTATAGTTTGACTTAAGGCTCACTTCACATGATGGAATCCGCACCTGATACTGGTTTATTGATCAAGAAAAATAAATTACACAGCCCATGGTTCTTGGGGAAAAGCAAATACTGCATTCCACTAAAAGTAATAAAATGACGATTGACATCATTCTGCTATACTCATAGACCAGTATCTTGTTCAGCCATCAAAAAAATGTCATCCTGCATCTAATGGAGACAAATTCAGAGACCCATAGAGAAAATAGACAGTCAGTGAGAGACCTCAGAATATGCCCTTCAGGCTCTTAAGTAATTCAGCCAGAAGAGTGTAAGAGCCAGAAAAGAAAGAGGATATCAAAGAACAAATCACCATAAATTAAGAGGACCGAAGAATAGATAAACTGTGAGAGACTGAGGCAGCATGCACTAGGCCTTTAGTGTTCTGTCCCTAGCCTTATCTCTAATTGATAAGTGCTTGCAAATGAAAATGTAGTTTTCTCCAAGGGACACTCATTTTATCCAAGGGACTACTCTTAATTGTATTTTTAAGAGTACATTCCAATAGGTAGATGGCCAAAAATTTCCCTCACTGGCAAGTTTGGATTATCATGTCCTAGAATTCTGGCATGCATTTAAATTTTTTTTATCATAGTTCTCATTTTAATTTGCTGAAGATTTTTTTTTTCTGTTTTTAAAGCTACATGTCCTCTGTGTGTATTCGAGTCTTGTGTGGTGATTTCATTTATATTGGCTTCATATATATATTATATTTTATATTATATATTTCATATATATATATTTTAGAAAGTTTCTATTGCATTAGGTTTCCACTATACCAAACAAATGACCCTTAATTTTACCTTTCTTTCCTCATGTTACCTTTTCATTGCCCTCTTCCTTTCTTTCCCAATCCCCTTCAATTCTATCTTTTTAGCCCACCTTCTATTGTTTAAAGTTTAATATTTTATGAGATTCCTGCATATATGAACAAGTCTGCATCATTTCCCAACTTGGGCTCTTTTTCTTTTTTTTTTCCTACTCAGATGTGTTTGCTTTTGTCTTTTTGCTATTTTATTTTCTTATTATACATTATACCCCTCCTTTTTTAATATGAGGGTGAAGTTAGACAGGATAGAATGGGAGATGGGAAAGAGTTGTCAAGATTAGAGGAAGGGAAAACTTTAATCCGGATGAATATATGAGTAAAGTGACTATTTTTTAAAGAAAAAAAAAGGAGAAAGGGAGGATGAAAAGAAAGAAAAAGAAGGAGGAGTTAGAGAAAGAAGAGGAACAGGAGGAGTAGAAGGATGAGAAGATGAAGAAGAAGAAGAAGAACAACAACAACAACAATTGTGTCCAAAGAAATGTTAAATACGCATGCACAAAAGATCAAGAAAATTTAAAAAGTCCAAAAAAGTAATTTATGAATAATAGAAATAGAAAAAGAAGAAAAAACTCACATCAAAATCCTAGAAAATATTTTCAGCAAAATAATAGAAGGATGTATCCTTAACCTGATGAAGAAGGGGTAGCCTATGAAAGTACAAAACGTATATAGAACAACAATTAAAGTGTACTGAAAAGAAATTGTGCTCAGCACATAAAATCAAAACATTAAATGTAAAGAAAAGTATATTAAACAAAGAAGGGATATTAAAAGTTGAAAATAGTAAATTGCATACAAAGTCAGGCTCTTTAGAATAACTCCTGATCTCTCAAGAGAGATTCTAAACCTAGAATGGCTGAATCAGATTATGTATAATCTTTGAGGGACCCTTATTCCTATATCCAGTAAACTTTCAATAATAAATGAGGAATAAAGACATATTGCATAATAAAACCAAATATGAGCAGTATCTCTGTAAAACTTCACTACAGAAGCCAATCAATGGAACACTCCAATCTAAAGTGTTAACCACACCCAAGACAACACAAAGAATGAATAATCCCAAGCATCAAATCAGAAGGCAAAAACCCCACAAAATAACTACAAAAAAAAGGGAAATAATGAACATTGCTCATTGAAAACTCTCAACTTGGATGTTCAATTCTCGAATAGAAAGACATGAACTAACAGAATGGACTAGACAACAATGTCCATGTCTTCTGCTGCATCTATAGAAAACTCTTTATCATCCAGGTTGTACAGCATCTTTGTGTAAAAGGATGAAAGGAGACAGTAGAAGAAAGCCAACCAAAAAGAAGTTTAGGGGAACTTTATTTTATACAGTTCACACAAACTTATACTAAAATTCTTGAGTCAATTTAAAAGAGAGTATAACTGTACACACTGAATGAGGAGTTTCACCATTATCCATATGAAACAGATGACTTGGGCTGGTCCAGCACACATCTACACTCATGTTTACTGAAGCAAAGCTTACCGTGTGCTAAGATAGAATGGACTTGAGATTGTCCTGAATCACATGAGTGCAAAATATAATCTTATTCATTTTTTTATTCATGGAACACATGTGCTTTTGTTTTTTGAGATTTTTAATATAATCACATTATTTCTCGTTTCTCTGTCCTCCCTACAAAATCTCTCATATATCCCTCTTTTGGCTTTTTCAATTTCAAGTCTTGGGTTGCCAATAACTGCTATTACATGTATCATGTGTGTGTGTGTGTGTGTGTGTGTGTGTGTGTGTGTGTGCCAACTGATGCAAGAGTGAGAGAGAACATTTAACATTTCAAGAAAGGCAATCATTTTACCTTGAAATTGTGGATGAACTCAAAATGTATCATCAAAAGTTATGACCTGACCTAGACACAGAAATGAAACATTGTCTGACTTCAGTCCTAACTGGGTTATAAGCACTCAGTGCTCTGAAATAAGAATTGAATAATCAGTATTAGAGCCTGAACATCAGGGTGTAGTGGCATGACTTGTCAAAGAACACATTTCCGTGACAAGAGAAATCATATAAAGAAATACTTCGGGGTGCATGCATAAGAGCTATTAATAATAGCTTACATTGTTTACTTGAGAAATATTCTCTGTATATTTTTAAATCTCAATAACCAAAATGTTATAATTACTGTGTAAGAGATATTAATTTATTTATATATTATTTACTCTTCCATCAAATTTCCTTCCATTTTCACCCTCCTGAGTTTTGAGTAATCATTCTTTGCTCTTTTGAAAATTCAAGCCACTTTTTCATAAACTATTTTTACACACTTAACATACCAAAATTTGATTTGTGCAATATTTTACAATATTATAATACTAGGAATATATGACAAACCACTGAATTTAATCAAGGGTATTTATTATATATAGTATTACAGGAAAAAGGAAAATGAGTAGAGATGAAATACTATTCTTTCTAGTTGTTTTTAAGAGACATTTGCTTGAGTCCAGCCATCTCAGGAAAAAAAAAAAAACTAATTTTTTTTCTTTTTTATTATTACAATTTATTCACTTTGTTTTCTGGCTGTAAGCCCCTCCTTCATCTTCCACCAGTTACAAACTACCTCCCTCTCCTACCCCTATACCCCTCTCCTAGTCCAATGATAGGGGAAGTCTTTCCCTACTATCTTACTATCTTCTTATCATGTCTTACCAAGAATGGCTGCACCATCTTCCTCTGTGGCCTGGCAAGGCTACACCTTCCAGGAGTGGGTGATCAAGTAGCCTGCCACTGAGTTTATGTCAGAGACAGATGCTGTTACCCTTAATAGCGAACTCACATGGAAACTGAGATACTTATGAGCTACATCTGAGCAGGGGTTCTAGGTGTTCTTCATGCATGGTCCTTGGTTGGAACAGGACCCCCAGGGCCCATATTTTACTCAATTGGCCTCCTTGTGGAGGACCTCTTCCATCCAGGTCTTTCTATCTCCTGAATCCTCCATATTAGTCCATGCTCTCTGCCCAAAGTTTGGCTATGAGTCTAACCATCTGCTTCAATACCCTGCTAGGTAGATTCTTTGAAAGGCCCTCTGTGGTAGGTTCCTGCCCTGTTCCATGTCTCCTCTCATTACTGATGTCTATCCCGTTTTCCCTTCTAAATGAGGATTAAGCATCTTCCTTAGGGTTCTTCCTGTTGTTTATATCCTTTACGACTATAGATTTTACTATTTTAATCCTATATTATATGACTAATATGCACATATAAGTGAGTATATACCATAAGTGTCTTTCTGCTTCTGGATACATCACTCAGAGAGGGTGGTCTTTTCTAGTTGCATCCATTTGCCTGCTAATTTCCTTGTTTTAATTGCTGAATATTATTACATTGTATAAATGTGCCACAATTGCTGTGTCTATTCCTCGGTTTGGGGACATCTAAGTTGTTTCCAGATTCTGGCTATTGTCAATAAAGCTGTTATGAGTAGAGTTGAGCCAATGCCCTTGTTGTATGGTTGATAATCTTCTTAATATATGCCCAGAGTTGGTATAACTGAATAGTCTAGTAGCACTATTCATAATTTTCTGATAAAGCACCAGATTGATTACCAAAGTGGTTGTACAAGTTTATATTCCCACCAGCAATGGAGAAGGGTTCCCTTTTCTCCACATCCAGTCCAGCTTGTGTTGCAGATGATGTGATATAACACTAAAAAATTCAACCAGGGAACTCCTACAGCTGATAAACAACTTCAGCAAAATGACTGGATACAGAATTAAATTTAAAAATTCTGAAGCCCTCCTTTATACAAAAGACAAATGGGCTCAGAAAGAAATTAGGGAAACAAAACCCCTTTACAAAAGCCACAAATAACATAAAGTACCTTGGTGTGACTCTAATCAAGCAAGTGAATGACTTGTATGAAAAAAAAAAAGAACTTCAGGAAGATATCAGAAGATCTCCCATACTCCAGGATTGGAGGATTAACATAGTAAAAATGGCCACTCTACCAAAAGAAATCTAAAGACTCAATGAAATTCCAATCAAAATACTAGCACAACTCATTACAGACCTTGAAAGAACAATTCTCAGTTTCATATGGAAAAACAAAAAAACGCAGAATTGATTTTAAAAAATGCCTGTACAATAAAAGATTTTCTGGAGGTACCTTCATCCACGATCTCAATTAGTACTATAGCGTAACAGTAATAAAAATGGCATGGTACTGGCACCTGTAATTTAAATCGTAAAGGGGTGTGCATCTATTCATTAATCATTTTTATTAAATCATATCAAGAAGCTGAGGGGAAAAACAAATATACAGGAATCAACTTCTGTCTCAGTTTTAGACCCAGTTTGAGGGAGTCCAGACAGCCAATGCTACCTTGGGCTATTTTTTCGGCTCATCAACCTTAAAACATCCCTGACTGTTTTATTAACGGTGTACTTTTCTTAACTTTAAATTATTCTTTAAGATTTTTTACATCAGAGCCATTAGCAAAAACTCCTTCCCTGACCTTGTTAAACAATCTATTTTTCCAAATTCTTTCTAAGTATAATGGTGATTGCTAACAATCTACATCTATGGCTCCTTTCAAGGGCAGTGGTTGATTCATTAATCTGCTCCAGTAAACATGTGAAAAGAGATCAAGCATTGTTAATTTTAAATGCCAGTGATATTGCCCAGTGATGGGCTAGAAGCCTCCTTATAGTTTTCATGCTCCTCATGTTTTGAGGAATATGGGCATCATAAGGGCAAAAAGCAGAGATACACTACATAAGAGTTCAAAGTCCTCAGAAAAAGCAGTTCTTGGGATTATGCTTCTCCAAGACAAACTTAACATGACTATGCTAACAGGAGAGCCATATTTAATGAGTTCTACAGCTGTTATGCTGTTGCTCTTGCATGGCTCTTGACAAGACCAGGTGGCCAAAATAGTTTGCCTATATATGGGTGGGGGGGAGTAAGGTTAGCTCAGGCCCTGGGAAGGAGAATTCAGGGCATTTCATGGGCTATACTATCCTGGAGGAACAGATAACATGGAAGGACTGAAGGATTGCTGGGAGAAAATAGCAGGTAGATTTGATTTGGTATGTTAACTAGGAACCTCTGCCATTAGTTCCAGGTTTGAATCCTACTTCTGTGGTAACATAAACTTCAGAGAGAGAAGCATGGTCGCCATTGGATAATGATCTTCAAGTGAGCTCACAGGGAAGAAAGGTGACAAAGACAAAGATTATGTTTTTTTCTTTTCTTTCTATATATCTTCTTCTCTTTGAGGGAGGATGGTTACCCAAACTAGACTCAAATTTTTTGCTTTTTTTTACTTTTTTTTATTTTATATTTTATTTTATTAATTGTTTTTATTTTTCACAATTTATTCATTATATATGCTGATTGAAGGTCACTCCCTCAACTCCTACTGGTCCAACCCTCCCTCCATCTTCCCCCATCCCCTTTCCCTAGACACTCAAAAGGGGAGTTCCTCTCCTCTGCCATCCACCCATACATTATCAGAACAGTACTCAGCTATTAAAAACAGAGAAATAAAATTTCTGCTCTTATTTCTTTTCCATAGGCCATTGTACTCACCTCAGAAGATTTCATACCATGAAGCTTGCCTGCAACCTTACCATGAACTAAACACTAAGTATAACTCATTTTAAAGAGTCCCAACCCAAGACACTGATTGACCATTTCACATCCAGAAACATGTGAAATTTGAAATGTTATGATGTCTGAAACATTTTATCACAGGCATTTCAGAGAATGTGATTCTCTTGCTGCCTGGAGGGCTGTTTCCCACCAGCCCAGGAAGGCATAAGGGGCAGAAGATGATTAGTATAAAGCTTGGAAAGCCCACAAGCATAACTGTGGTCAGCCACTCTGGGAACCACCTTAGAAAGTAGGTTCAACTTTAATTCCAGAAAACAGAAAACAGAGGCTTATATCCCTTGGGGAGTGCCTGGGATGCTCCAAGCATAGGTGTAGATAATTGTTTAATGCTAGGCAATTCAAGGATGCCCGATTTGCATTAAACAGCACATTCCTATTATATGAATAAGAACAAGGACACAGATCCAAATTATCCTATATTTGAAGGGAGGGGAGAGTTATCAGTGATCTGTGTCAAAGGCCATCTATCAAAATTGATTGGTGGTGTCTATGTCTAAAGACACTCTCTAGATGAAGTCAGGCAGAGAAAACTCACCCTTGACATGGTTACACATCTACTCCAGAAGCAGGTTCATACATGGAAAAGAAAGCCTCCTCCCTCATATCTCAAAATTCAGTATGGGTTGTGATGTTTTTAAATAGTACCCCTGGAACAATAGGTATGTGTACACAAAGAAACTTCTACAGGCTACCACTTTTGTGTTACTCTCAGAGAACTTCCTGGCTGGTGTTAGTTCACCATTCCCTACATATTCATCCACTGGACTAAAAGTTTCTTGTATAAAGTGAGGCAACTGAAAATAGTAAATGTTGAGAATCAGGATTATCAATAAGTCTTCCGTAAACACATTATATAATACTGTTGCATGTAATTGATATTCACCATTCATTGTATTCTTTTTAAAAATAAGTTTATTTACTTTAAATTCCAATAGTAATCCCCCTACCTTCTCTGCCCATGACTACCCTCCGTTCCTATTGCCCCTATCCCCTTTCCCCTTCAGAAAAGGGAGGTCTTTTCCATTGAGCTAGTTAACAGTTCTGTTGCATCTCAGTGGACAAAGTACACAATGGCATTTCCACCTTGCTTATACTCACAGAATTCCTCTCCAGTAAGGATACTTTTATGTTGATGATGACTCTGGATTTGTGCAAGGCCTCACCATTTAAACACATTCATAAGTTTTTCCTCTATTATGAATCCTTTCATGATGATGAAGATTATACAAATGTGGAATGGTTTCACCATGTTAAAAACACTCACAGGCTTTCTGTCCATTAGGATTTCTTTCATGAGTGTGGAGATTATTCTGAAGTCCAAAAGATTTTTCACATTGGTTACAGTCAGACATCTTTCCAGTATGTGTTACTTTATGTATTAGGAGATGTTATGTGCAAAGGCTTTGCCACATAGTTATATTCCTATGGTTTCCCTCCAGAATGTATTGTTGTCTTAGGAGATGATTGTTACATGCAAAGGATTTATCACACTAATTACCATCACAAGGCTTCTCTCCACTGTGTGTCTTTTCCTGTTTTCAGAGATTACTCTGCTGTGCAAAGGCTTTATCCCGTTGAGTATATTCATAAGGTTTCTTTCCAGTGTGTGTTCTTTTATGGCTTAAGAGAGTACTCTTTTCTGCAAAGGCTTTATCACACTCATTAAATTCATAAGGTTTCTCTCCAGTGTGTGTTCTTTTATGGCTTAAGAGAGTACTGTTTTGTGCAAAGGGTTTACCACACTGGTTACATTCATAAGGTTTCTCTCCAGTGTGTGTTCTTTTATAGCTTAAGAGAGTACTGATTTGTGCAAAGGCTTTGCCACACTCATTACATTCATAAGGTTTCTCTCCAGTGTGTGTTCTTTTATGGCTTATGAGATGACTGTTTTCTGCAAAGGCTTTGCCACACTCATTACATTCATAAGGTTTCTCTCCAGTGTGTGTTCTTTTATGGCTTAAGAGAGCACTGTTTTGTGCAAAGGCTTTACCACACTGGTTACATTCATAAGGTTTCTCTCCAGTATGTGTTCTTTTATGCCGTATGAGCTGACTGCTTTTTGCAAAGTCTTTACCACATTGATTACATTTGTAAGGCTTCTCTCCAGTGTGTGTTCTTTTATGCCATAGGAGAACAGTGATATAGGGGAAGGTTTTCCCACATAGAGTGCATTTAAAGGGTTTCTCTCCAGTATGACTGCTTTCATGCCTGCAAAGAAAATTGGCACATGTGAAAGATTTACCAGTCATTTCATTACACTAATAAATATATTTATCTATATGAATTAATTTCATAATTTGCTCTAATGGTAAAGAAGAATCAAAATTTAAAGTTTTATCACTTTATTTACATTCACAGTATCCCCCTTCATTATGGGTATTTTTGAAGATCCCTGTAAGAGCATTTGTTATGTGGATCCCTTTTATAGCATCATTTTTATATAAGAGGTTTTCTCCTATATGTGAAGAGTATTTTAAGAATTCAGAGTTTTACCACAGCAATCCCATTCACAAATTTTTGTACTTTATGAATGATACTTCTTTACAAAGTGAGCCAAGACAAGCAGAAGTTCCAAATTCCTAGTATTCATAGGTATTTTCAGCAATATGAGTTTGCTGATGAATTCTCAGTGAAGTTGCAAAACCAATTAACAGTAACCATTTATCACATTCAGAATATTTACTCATAGTGGGGAGTACTACCAAATCAATTGTTCTTGGAGAAAGACAGGGACTGCTTCTTTCAATATCCCTATGCTCACGTGTCTTAAAATCATTGTGACATATGATATACCAGTTTAATTTACAAAATAATAAAGACTCCCACATTGAATTAACACAGTTTGTTTTTTGTTCATCATAGACATGTCATATAGGGATTAAGGTTTCTCCAAAACAATATTCTTGATTCTCATAAGCTGCTCCTTTCACTAAACTTTACAATGTTACTGCACGAAAATGAGTAACACTGGTTCTAATATGAAATTTTTGCTTATTAGAAGGTTTTGGACACATAGTGATCACCAATTCAGTGTGTATCCCTCTTACAATATCTGAGTAGATAGAATGAGACTACACAGATTTGCAGTTCAAGTCAGTAGCTGTAATGTCCATATGATTCAAATGGTATTTTTGTTACAATATTATTTTATTTTCTTCTATCTTAGGGGAGTGCCTTGTAAACACAAATCAAATACCTGACATTGAAGTACATGGAATTATGAGATTTTAATGATCATCAGTACACTTAAAGCAGTGCTGTTTTTACACTGTTGCTTTTCTTTAAAACTTCCAGGACACAGCCATGTGTGCTGGTACATGCCTTCAATCCCATCACTTGTGGAGACAGAATCAGGCAGATATGTGTGATTTTGAGGTCAGGCTGGTCTAACAAGCAAGTCTATGAAAGTCACAGATACTCAGAAAAAAATCTATTTCAAAAACAGAAAATAGGGGAGGGGCAAGATGGCAGTGCCGGGAGGACTCTCACTCTGAGCAGCAGCACAGCAGGATCAGCACAGTGACCAGCAATCAGAACTCTCGGCCATAAAACACAGTCATTGTGTTTCCCAGGTGAGAGGATACCCCACGGTGGGGGATTCAATCAGCTTTTAACTCACCTGGCTAAACCGTGGAAGAGATCCTGGTTCCGCCAGACGCTGCCACCAGCCCCAGCGCCAGCCCAGAGCCACAAGCCAGTGTCTCTGGTCACGGTCCCAGACTGAACCGTGGGCACCACACTATCAGAGACTGGAATTTTCAGTCGAGAGATAACCCCAGGGTACAGGAAACGATTGGGACCGGCCTTAGGTCACCCAGACATCCCCTAGAAAAGACTCGGGCGGGTTCCATGGGCACCCCAGGAGCCAGCCCGGAGCCAGAGCCAGGGACCCAGGCTCCAGCACAGAGCCCTGCCTGCCTGCGCGCCTGATTCGCCGCCGGAGATAGAAACGGCGGGTCTGATCTCAGAGCACTCAGCTCACCCACAACCTGAAAAGGTACCCGGAAAATTACCCAGCTTAGAGGGGCACTCAGGCTCCCAAAAGCCACAAAGGCAGACACAGGCAGTTTCTGCACACCAGACAGCTGGCAGAGACTGAGCCGCCATCACACAACTGTGCTCCAGGCACAGGCAGTTTCTGCGGCCAGCCAGCTGGCGGACACTGAGCAGTGTGCACCAGGGCAAAAAAAAGACACTGGGAGTCCGTGTCTCCAGAGAATCCATGGGGAAGGAAGGAAACTGTACTGACCTGAATCACCCAATCCTTCCCTAGAAAAAGTCTAGCAGTCTAGTGGGGCCGAGGTGCCAGCACTCAGCTGTGCTCCAGACACAGGCACAAACAGCTGAGGTGCGCCTGATGTCCAACTGGGTCACAGCAGCTGATCATTAAATTTGCAACAAGAAACCCAGAAACAGGGCAGCTGCCCTCAGGACTTCCCTGGGTGAGAGGAGAACCCTCTCGACTAACAAAGCCCACAGTTACCACTCAGGTCTATATCCCTGAGGTGAGCAACTCCTGAAAAAACACCAGCCATCCAGGGACTATACCCAAAAAGCTGAGAAGACATCCTTCAGGAAAAACCAGCTTTCTGCAAAGGGGATTCTCTCCACCACAGGATCCCCAGGAACCACCAGAAAATAACCCCAAACACCTAAGATAACACAATGGGTAGAGGCCAGCGTAAAAGCTCAAGCAACAAAAGACAGAGCAATATGGCATCTCCAGAACCCAGTTACCCAGGGCAAGTAGCCCTGGACACCCCACCATAACTGAAATCCAAGAAGATGACCTAACAAGTATGCTCAGGAAGATGATAACAGAGGAAACAAATAAGATTCAGTAAGACATAGAGGAAGATAAACTCAAACAGAATATTGCCATCTGTAAAGAAATAGAGGAAGCGACAGCCAAACAGTTTATGGCCTTTAGAAAGGAAATGCTTAAAACACTGAATGAAATGATAGAAACAGAGTTGAAGGAACTAAAAGAAAAACAGGAAAGTACAATCAGACAGGTGAAGGAAGTAAACAAAACAACTCAAGACCTGAAGATAGAATTGGAAAAATTAAAGAAAACACAAATGGAAGAAATAATGGAAAGGAAGAATCTAGGGAAGAAAACAGGAACTACAGAGGTAAGCATAACCAACAGACTACAAGAGATGGAAGAAAGAATCTCAGGTGTAGAAGATACAATGGAAGAAATTGATGTATCTGTCAAGGAAAATGTTAAATCCGAAAATTCCTGACACAGACCGTCCAAGAAATGCAAGACAATATGAAAAGACAAAACCTAAGAATAATAGGTATAGAGGAAAAAAGAAGACTTCCTTCTCCAAGGCCCAGAAAATATTTTCAACAAAATCATTGAAGAAAATTTCCCCAAGCTAAAGGAGAGGCCAATTAGAATACATGAGGCCTACAGAACACCCAACAAATTTGACCAGAAAAGAAAATCCTCCCGCCACATAATAATCAAAACAGTAAGTATACAGAACAAAGAAAAAATACTAAAAGCTGCAAGGGAAAAAGGCCAAGTAACATATAATGGCAAACCCATTAGAATCACACCTGACTTTTCAACAGAGACTATGAAAGCCAGAAGGGCCTGGACGGATATCATGCAGACCCTAAGAGAACACAGATGTCAGCCCAGGCTACTATACCCTGCAAAACTCTCAGTCCTCATAGATGGAGAAAACAAGATATTCAATGACAAAAACAAATTTCAGCAATACCTACAAACAAATCCAGCATTACAGAAGACACTGGAAGGGAAAATACAACCCAAGAAAGCTAGCTACATTCAAGAAA
This sequence comes from Meriones psammophilus, assembly GCA_036365155.1. NCBI lineage: Eukaryota > Metazoa > Chordata > Mammalia > Rodentia > Muridae > Meriones > Meriones psammophilus. The sequence goes on along the minus strand of JAEOAE010003746.1, from coordinate 105,244 downwards.
ACACAGGAAATAAATAACCTCACTTCAGTAAAACAAAAAGCAACCAAGCACACAACCTGATGACCACAGCCAACATCAAAATCAAGACATCTAACAGCCACTGGTCATTAATCTCTCTCAACATCAATGGACTCAACTCTCCAATAAAAAGACACAGATTAACAGAATGGATACGTAAACAAAACCCAGCAATCTGTTGCATACAAGAAACACACCTAAGACACAAAGATAGACATTACCTGAGGGTAAAGGGTTGGAAGATGACTTTCCAAGCAAACGGACCCAAGAAGCAAGCAGGAGTAGCCATTCTAATATCTGATAAAATAGACTTTCAACAAAAATTAATCAAAAGAGATGGGGAAGGACACTTCATACTCATCACGGGAAAATTCCACCAGGAAGACATCACAATCCTGAACATCTATGCCCCAAATACAAGGGCACCCACATTTGTGAAAGAAACATTGATAAAATTTAAAGCACATATAGATCCACACACATTAATAGTGGGAGACTTCAACACCCCGCTCTCAACAAAGGACAGGTCAACAAAACAGAAATTAAACAAAGAAACAATGTCTCTGACAGAGGTCATGAATCAAATGGACCTAACAGACATTTACAGAACTTGAAACCCAAACACAAAAGAATTTACCTTCTTCTCAGCACCTCATGGAACCTTCTCCAAAATAGACCATATAGTGGGTCACAAAGCAAGCCTCAACAGATACAAGAAGATTGAAATAATCCCATGTATCTTGTCTGATCACCGTGGAATAAAGCTGGACCTCCACAATAACAGAAATATCAAAAAGCCTACACACACATGGAAACTGAACAACTTGTTACTAAATGACAGCTGGGTCAGGGAAGAAATAAAGAAAGAAATTAAAGTCTTTCTAGAAATCAATGAAAATGAAGACACAACATACCCGAACTTGTGGGACACAATGAAAGCAGTGCTAAGAGGAAAGTTCATAGCACTAAGTGCCTTCAAGAAGAAATTCGAGACAGCTCATTCAAGCACCCTAATGGCTCACTTAAAAACCCTAGAAAAAGAAGAAGCAGACACACCAAGAAGGAGTAGACGGCTGGAAATAATCAAACTCAGGGCTGAAATCAATCAATTGGAAACAAATAAAACAATTCAAAGAATCAATGAAACCAAGAGCTGGTTCTTTGAGAAAATCAACAAGATCGACAAACCCTTAGCCAGGCTAACTAAAAGGCAGAGAGACACCACCCAAATCAACAAAATCAGGAATGAAAAGGGGATATAACTACAGACACTGAGGAAATCCAAACAATCATTAGGACTTACTTCAAAAGTCTATATGCCACAAAATTTGAAAATCTAAATGAAATGGACAATTTTCTTGATCGATTTGACTTACCAAAGCTGAATCAGGACCAGGTAAATCAACTAAATAGTCCTATATCCCCAAAGAAATAGAAGCGGTCATCAAAAGTCTCCCATCCAAAAAAAAGCCCAGGACCAGATGGCTTCAGCGCAGAATTCTACCAGACCTTCAAAGAAGAGCTAACACCAATTCTCTTCAAACTATTCCACAAAATAGAAACAGAAGGAATATTACCAAATTCATTCTATGAAGCCACAGTCACCTTGGTACCTAAACCTCACAAAGACTCAACAAAGAAAGAGAATTTCCGGCCAATCTCCCTTATGAACATTGATGCAAAAATACTTAATAAAATACTTGCAAACCGAATCCAAGAACACATCAAAGACATTATCCACTATGACCAAGTAGGCTTCATCCCAGGTATGCAGGGGTGGTTCAATATAAGGAAATCCATCAATGTGATCCACCATATTAAAAAATTGAAAGAAAAAAACCACATGATAATCTCCCTAGATGCTGAAAAAGCCTTTGACAAAATCCAACATCCATTCATGTTCAAAGTATTGGAGAGATCAGGGATACAAGGCACATATCTAAACATAGTAAAGGCGATATACAGCAAGCCTATAGCCAACATCAAACTGAACGGAGAGAAACTTAAAGCAATCCCACTGAAATCAGGGACAAGACAAGGCTGCCCACTCTCTCCATATCTCTTCAACATAGTGCTGGAAGTCCTTGCTAGAGCAATAAGACAGTTGAAGGAGATCAAGGGGATACAAATTGGAAAGGAAGAAGTCAAATTATCACTATTTGCAGATGATAGGATAGTATACGTGAGCGACCCCAAAAACTCTACCAGGGAACTCCTACAGCTGATTAACACCTTCAGCAAAGTGGCCGGACACAAAATTAACTCAAAAAAAATCAGTAGCCCTCCTGTATACAAAAGACAAAAGGGCTGAGAAAGAAATTAGGGAAACAGCACCCTTCACAATAGCCACAAATGACATAAGGTACCTCGGAGTAACCCTAACCAAGGAAGTCAAAGACTTATATGAAAAAAATTTCAAATCTCTGAAGAAAGAATTAGAAGAAGATATGAGAAGATGGAAAGATCTCCCATGCTCATGGCTTGGCAAGATTAACATAGTAAAAATGGCCATCTTACCAAAAGCAATCTACAGATTCAATGCAATGCCCATCAAATTACCAACACAATTCTTTACAGACCTGGAAAGAAAAATTCTCAACTTCATATGGAATAGCAAGAAACCCAGAATTGCTAAAACAATCCTCTACATTAAAAGATCTTCCGGAGGTATCTCCATCCCTGATCTTAAGTTGTACTATAGAGCAGCAGTTTTAAAAACTGCATGGTACTGGCATAGAAACAGAATGGTGGATCAATGGAACCGAACAGAGGACCCAGAAATAAACCCACACACTTATGGACACCTGATCTTTGACAAAGATGCCAAAACCATACAATGGAAAAAAGATAGCATCTTCAACAAATGGTGCTGGTCTAACTGGATGTCTACATGTAGAAAAATGAAAATAGATCCATACTTGTCACCCTGCACAAAACTGAAGTCCAAGTGGATCAAAGACCTCAACATAAAACCAGACACATTAAATCGGCTTGAAAAAAAAGTGGGGAATACCCTAGAACTCATTGGTACAGGGGAAAACTTCCTGAACAGAACACCAACAGCACAGGCTCTAAGAGCAACAGTCAATAAATGGGACCTCATGAAACTGAAAAGCTTCTGTAAAGCAAAGGACACCGTCATCAAAACAAAGCCACCACCTACAGATTGGGAAAGAATCTTCACCAACCCTTTATCTGACAGAGGACTCATATCCAGTATATATAAAGAACTAAAGAAGCTGAAAAGCAGCAAACCAAGTAATCCACTTAAAAATGGGAACAGAGCTAAACAGAGAATTCTCTGTAGAGGAATACCGAATGGCAGAGAAGCACTTAAAGAAATGCTCAACCTCACTAGCCATTAGGGAAATGCAAATCAAAACAACCCTGAGATTTCACCTTACACCCATGAGAATGGCCAAGATCAAAAACTCAAGTGACAACACATGCTGGAGAGGTTGTGGAGAAAGAGGAACCCTTCTCCACTGCTGGTGGGAATGTAAACTTGTACAACCACTCTGGAAATCAATCTGGCGCTTTCTCAGACAACTAGGAATAGCGCTTCCTCAAGATCCAGCCATACCACTCCTGGGCATATATCCAAAAGAGGCTCAAGTACACAAAAGGACATTTGCTCAACCATGTTTGTAGCAGCTTTATTTGTAATAGCCAGAAGCTGGAAACAACCCAGATGCCCCTCAACTGAAGAATGGGTGCAGAAATTGTGGTACATCTACACAATGGAATATTACTCAGCAATGAAAAATAAGGAAATCATGAAATTTGCAGGTAAATGGTGGGATCTGGAAAGGATCATCCTGAGTGAGTTCTCCCAGAAGCAAAAAGACACACATGGTATATACTCACTCATATAGACATACAACATAGGACAAACCCACTAAAACCTGTGCATCTAAAGAAACTAAGCAAGAGAGAGGACCCTAACTAAAATGTCCAATCCCCATCCGGAAAGGCAAAGAGGATGGACATCAGAAGAAGAAGAAAACAGGAAACAACCTAGGAACCTACCACAGAGGGCCTCTGAAAGCCTCTGCCCTTCAGACTATCAAAGTAGATGCTGAGCCTGATGGGCAACTGTCAGGAAGAGTGAATGGAATTTTAGGTAAGAACTGGGAAATAATAAGAGCTGGAGAGGACAGGGTCTCCACAAGGAGAACAAGAAAATTGGAACACAGGGAACTTCCCAGAGACTCATACTCCAACCAAGGACTATTCATGGAGATAACCCAGAACCCCTGAACAGATGTAGCCCAGGGCAGTTCAGAGTCCAATTGGGTTACATAGTAATGTGAAGAGGGACTGCCTCTGACATAATCTGATTGGCCTGCTCTTTGATCACCTCCCCCTGGGGGGGAGCAGCCTTACCAGGCCATAGTAGAGGACAATGCAGCCACTTTTGATGTGAACTGATAGACCAAGACCAGAAAGGAGAGGAGAACCTCCCCTATCAGTGGACTTGGGGAGTGGCATGCAAGCAAAGGGAGGAGGGAGGGTGGGATTGGGAGGGGAGGAGGGAGGGACTTATGGGGGGATGCAGAATGAATAAAGTGTAATTGATGAAAAATTTTTTTAAAAAAGGGAAAAATAATTTAAGAACCTTAAATGACTTTCAAAAGTGGAGGAAAACAGGGAGTTAGTCAATTGGCATGGAGCACAACTCGCCCCTGGGGGCAATGGTCTCCTTAACCTACTCAGACCTCGGACACCACCACTGCTAGTTCTAAAACTGACGCAGGATGTTCCAACGATGGGGTTAAGGCTTCTCATAATATTTCCTATTTCCTATAAGCCCACATCTGTTTGTCTATATCCCCCATTTTTATTCATTATTAGCCAGATAGAGCCAAGTTATTGTGGTAATGATACTTGCTTTTTTGCCCAATGCTGGAATCCTAGTAAATTTAGGTATGCCCTGGTTACTCGCATGCCTCACTGGGTGCCTGTGCCCGTTGATGCCCCTCACGCTATGACTCTCTTCAGACAGAAAAGGGATCTTGGAACTACAGCCACCATTGTTACTACCATCTCATTGGCGGCTGTTGGAGCTACCACTGGGATATTAGCCATGAGTTATACTGGGCAGACTACTCAGACCCTGATCAATCATTTAGCCAATGTAGCTCATGCCTTAGTTGTACATAAAGGAATTAATGCTCAACTAAAAGGAAGCTTGATGGTGTTCAATCAGAGGAATGACCTCGTGCAGGAGCAAACTGATACCCTATGGCAAATCGCTCAACTTGGCTGTTAATGAAAATATGCTGGACTTTAAGTCACTAGCATATAACATGAGAATTTTTCCTGTGCTGCAAATCTGTCTAAACAATTGTCGAGCTATATTTTAGGTAATTGGACTGGAGAATTAGATACTACGATGGAGCAGCTGAGAGTGGCCATTGTCACAGTAAATTCTACCAGAGTGGACACAGGACTAGCCACAGGATTATCATCATGGATTGCTGCAGCCATGAATCATCTGAAGGAATGGGCGGGCATGGGAGCATTAGCAGGCCTTCTGTTGTTGGTCTCCTTGGTTTGCCTGTGGTATATATGCAAGATTAGAGTCTCACAACAGTGTGATGCAGCCATGATCATTCAGGCCTTTACAGCCATTGAAGCAGGACATTCTCCCCAAGCATGGTTGGATACCATAAAAAGCTAAAATGTTACGCTCAGGATGCGAGGCTAAGCACTGCACTCAGGGTCGGCCGCTTTCGACCCAGAGAAGAGCATGTCTGATTGCATGCGGGTTGATGCCCCAGGTCCCGCCTCTGAGAAAAAGGTATCGGACGGGTCTGATGCTCTTTGGGTGGATGACACCTAAATGAACATCAGTACAAAGTCCCAATTTATTTCTAATATCAGAGATCAGACCTCTACTCTTGCCTGATGCGTCTAAAACAAAAAGGGGGAACTGTAGAGAGCTGCGGAATGCTATGCCTTAAAGATGGAGCTGGTTTCCGCCTTCCACCTTCCCGATGGTGAGTGCTCTCTGTCACGAACAATTCCACATTTGGCTAAGGCTGAGGATCTGGCTTGCTTCCATGTATGTGGACCTATCTGCATTGCCCACATGGCACGCCTGGGTTGGCTACCCAGAGGCTATTTAAGCTGTGGGCTGTCTTTCCCCTGGGTCCGAGGATTGTTCAAGGTTCCTGAATAAACTGCAATAAAAAAAAAAAAAAAAAAAAAAAAAAAAAACACAGAAAATAAAAAGCAGCCAATAAAAAAACACCAAACTTCCAGGACACATTAAAATTTAAGATTTATATCTGTATCAACATGCACATAAAGTTACCTTTTATTACTTGTAGAACTTTGAGAATGTTCTTCAATATCATTGTCATCCCAACTGTAGCCTAAAATATAGTAGTAGAAAATATATATTATTGGAAATACCATGTTATTATTAAGGCAAAACTTAAATCACTATGATCTGTGACCCTTAGAACCATGCCTGATTTATTTACCTCATTCCTCCTCATTCTCAATTGGAATAACAGAAAAGGAGCAATAACAAAGTAAGAGTTGTCTCTTTATTTTAAAAGTGAAAGAAAAATTGCAGTCTTACCTATAGCAGTGAGGTTTTCACAGGTCTCTAGAATCACATCTTTGTAGAGTTGCTTCTGGGAAGTTTCCAGCAAGGCCCACTCTTCTTGGCTGAATTTCACATGCACATCAGTGAAGGTCACTGAATTCTAAAATATGCCATACATTTGTACAAAAGAAACAGTGGCAACAATATAAATTTATACTTCATTGTCAATATAATCATATAATTCTACTGCTTCTTCAATTCATTTTCTGACACAGAAGTGTGACTGTTATATAGTTGGGTGCTGTGCATGATGTGAAGTAGGGGACATGAAAAAGCCTAAAGGTTAGATTGAAAAAAATAAGGCGTGCTTCAAAAACCTGTGTTTCATCAGTTTGTAAGACATGAATATAAAATAGCCATTAGTTGGGTTCTTGAGCAATCTATGAATCATATTCAGTTACTTGGGTGAGTAGGTCAGGACTCTGTCATGAGACAAGTGGATGGATAAAACACAGTCATGATATTTTATATAGCAATAAATGAGATGTGTTGATCAGGGGACACTGAACAGATGGGTAACATCAGTCAAAAGACAACATGGTACTGAATATTATGTTTTGACCAGGGCTCAGGGATGTGGCATATCAGTATGTGAAGAGGGGGGCTCATATATTTGTGGAAGGGAAAGTGGACTATAGTGAATACATGGATAAAAATAATGTGAGTGGCAAGCAACAACAATCATAGCCAATAACATCATATTTCTGAGTGACCAGACAAAAGAAAAGGAATAGAACATATTGTTTTGTATATCCTCCTTACTAAATAATGTAGTCTATAGATTAAAAATAAAGATTAAAAGTTTTCTATTAAAAAAGAAGTGTTGATGTTATCACTAAATCATTTTAGAAGAAAACGGAATAACAAGTTTTAACTGTATCATATCTGAACTTTTTGAAGAGGATATAGCTTTGGAGTAGACATGGCAATTAATGTGGACAAAGACAAACAGAGAGAAGAGTGTGAAATAGAAAGACAGAGACATAGAGACAAAGACACACACAGAGAGAAATTAACAGATGAACAATACTAAGTACAGATCAGAGAAATTTATTAACAGTTACTAACTACAAAAAATGGTGGACAAGCTGAGTGTATTCTGTCATGCCTTCAATTCCATCACTCAGGAGGCAGACTCAGGTGTATCCTATTGAACTAGATGTCAGCATTATCTATGCAAAGAGTTCTAGGACAGCCAGGCCTATATAGTAAGACACAGCCTCCCCTAAAAGTCAATCAAACAAACACAAAATATTGAAAGAACTCAGAGGTCTTTACTGAAGCCTCTATAAGGAATTATATATTCACTCCTGTTGTATATTTATTTTCCAGAAAACTGCACTGCCCCAGATTAAACTGTAACTTCAATGATATCTTACTAAAAGGGAATGCATGTTTAAACAGGTAAAACTTGAAGACAAAAAATATTAGCAGTGTAAATACTGATCATAAATGAGCAAGATAAGATAGGAGAGATGGCTCAGCAGTGAGGAGCTCTTACTGCTCTTGCAAATAATTGGGCTCAATTGTTAGTGTTTACCTGGGACCTGCTACTTTTAATTGCTATAAGTTCATGAGTTCTGAAGACATCTTGAGACTACTGTGAGGATTAGGCACACAAGAGGTGCATATTCATGCATACAATCAAAATACTCATATTCAGTAAAAATTAAAATAGATCCCAGATGGCTGGGCTGAGTGCATACTGTGTCTGATAAGCTGAGTAGCAGAGACTGCATGGCGTCCAATAGTTGGATCTGTGGGTCCCAATTGACTGTGTTTCAAATGTAAGAAGAAAACCAATGATGAGGAAAACAATCGGGTCCAACCTCAGAGCACCCAGCTAATCTCTGGGAAAGTTCCTGTGATGTTGCAGCAGGAATAAGGTTTTCAAGCAAATGGACCCAAGAAGCAAGCAGGAGTAGATATTCTAATATCTAATAACATATACTTTCAACCAAAATTATTTGAAAGGGATGAGGAAGGGGGGAATCCAAGATGGCGGTGCCAGGAGGACATTGGGTCTGATTAGTAGGACAGCAATGTTGGTACAGAAACTAAAAGACTGAACTCTGGGCCCTAAAACAACAGCAATCCTGTTTCCCAGGTGAGAGGAAACTCCACGGTGTCAGGTCCACTCTCAGGTCACTCAGCGAGAACTTGGAAGATATCCTGGGTTGCAGGATACACCTTTGTGTCCTGATAACCTTTCCAGAATAAATTATGTTCTCCAGAGCAACAGAGACTGGGAGCCCCAGTCTAGAAAAGAAACAGGGAAGAAGAAAGCAGGACTGACCTCAGGTCACCCAGTCTATCCGTGGAAAGGTCCTGCAGACCGTTGAGTGCACAGCTGTCAGGCCTGAGTGCGCCTCCAGCCGCTAGCCCTGCATACCCTACTCTGCATCACAGAACTGTGTGCGCCAGGACTCTAGAGGCTGGGTTTCCCTGTCTGGAGAAAACCCCACAGGCAGGGAAACAGCAGGTCCCAGTTTAGAGAACTCAGCCAACTTCCTCCCACACACACTACATCCACCATACACAGGAACATTCTTGGAAAAGTTCTCAGCTTCTTTCCCAGTCACCAGCTTGGAGCCATCATTGGCAAGTGCCTACGCATTCTACACACAATGTCAAACACCACAGACTGAGTCTTCCTATTGGGAGAAAACCCAAAGGTTGGGAAAATATCTGGCCCTACCTCAGGACACCTAGCTCCAGAAAAGTTTCTGGTTATCCACAGGCTCCATACTCTAGCCTCCTGCTGTACACATGAGAGTGGTGCTCACCTGCTACTGATTAGCACTTGGGTACTGGGGCACAGAGCTCCAAACTGAGACCTACAGAAGCCTGAGTTCCCTGAAATCAACCCCCAGATACTGCTCCAAAGTTATCCATAACTAAACTGACCAAGCTACAGGGCACTCAGGTTACAGCAGAAGTTCACTAAATTTACAGCAAGAAACCCAGCAGCAGGGCAGCTGTCTGCAGAACTTCTCTGGGTGAGAGGATAGCCCCATTTACTAACAAAGGCAACAATTAGTACTCAGGTCTGTACTCCTGAGATGAGCTGTGGCAATTCCTGAAAAACACTTGCCATTCAGTGACCATACCTAAAAAAATGGAGGAGAGCTCCTTTGGGAAAAATCATCTTCCTGCCAAGGGGATTCGACCCACCACAGGATTCCAGGAAGTACCAGAAACTAACACCCAACACCTAAGATATCCCAATGGGTAGAGGCCACTGTAAAAGCTCAACCAACAAAAGACAAAGCAATATGGCATCTCCAGAACCCAGGAGAATTCAGGAGCAAGCAGCCCAGCAAGCAGCCCTGGATACCCCAGCATAAAGACAATTTCAGCCCAATATCCCTTATGAACATTGATGCAAAAATACTCAACAAAATACTTTGCAAACCCAATACAAAAACACATCAAAGATATCATCCACTACAACCAAGTAGGCTTCATGCCAGGTATGCAGGGGTTGTTCAATATGCAAAATTCCATCGTTATGATCCACCATATTAACAAACTGAAAGAAAAATAAACACATGATAATCTCCTTAGTTGCTGAAAAAGCATTTGAAAAAATCCAGCATCCATTCATGTTTAAAGTAAGGAGAGATCAGGGATACAGGGCATATACCTAAACATAGTAAAGGCGATATACAGCAATCCTATAGCCAACTTCAAGCTAAATGCAGAGAAAGTTAAAGCAATCCCACTGAATTCAGGGACAAGCCAAGGCTGCCCTGCCATATCTCTTCAACATAGTTCTCAAAGTCCTTGCTAGATTAATAAGACAATTAAAGAAAATCAAGGGGATAAAAATGGGAAAGGAAGAAGTCAAAATATCACTATTTGCAGATGATATGATAATATACCTGAGTGACCCCCAAAATTCTACGAGGGAACCCCTAAATCTTACAAAAACTTTCAGCAATGTGGCTGGATACAAAATTAACTCAAAAAATAAGTAGCCCTCCTGTATACAAAAGACAAAAGTGCTGAGAAAGAAATTAGGTAAACAACAACCTTCACAATAGTGAAAAAGGACATATAGTACCTTGGTGTGACCCTAACCAAGCAAGTCAAAGACTTGTTTGAAAAAAATTCAAGTCTCTAAAGAAAGAAATAGAAGAAGGTATCAGAAGATGGAAAGATCTCTCATGCTCATGGCTTGGCAGGATTAACATAGTAAAAATGGTCCCCTTACCAAATGCAATCTACATATTTAATGTAATTCCCATCAAATTACCAACACAAATCTTTACAGACCTTGAAAGAAAAATTCCCAACTTCATATGGAATAACAAGAAACCCAGAATTGCTAAAACAATCTTCCATAATAAAAGATCTTCTGGAGATATCTCCATCCCTGATCTCAAGCTGTACTATAGAGCAACAGTAATAAAAACTGCATGGTACTTGCATAGACACCAACTAGTGGATCAACGGAATTGGATAGAAGTCTCAGAAATACACCCACACACTATGGACTCCTGATTTTTGACAAAGATGCCAAAACCATACAATGGAAAAAAGATAGCATCTTCGACAAAAGGTGCTGGTCTAAATGGATGTCTATATGTAGAAAAATGCAAATAGATCCATATTTATCACTCTGCACAAAACTAAAGTTCAGGTGGATCAAAGACATCAGAATAAACCAGACATACTAACCCTGTTAGAAGAAAAAGTGAGGAAGAGCCTTGAACTCATTGGAACAGGAGACAACAATAAATAAATGGGACCTCATGAAACTGAAAAACTTCTGAAAGTCAAAGGAAACTGTTGTCAAAACAAAATGACTGCCTGCAGATTGGGAAAGGATCTTCACTAACCCTATATCTGACAGAAGGTTAATATCCAGTATTTATAAAGATTTCAAGGAGTTAAACACCAACAAATCAAGTAACCCAAATTAAAAAATGGGGTACAGAGCTAAACAGAGAATTCTCAATAGAGGAATATAGAATGGCAGAGAAACACTTAAAGAAATGTTCAACATTCTTAGTCATCAGGGAAATGCAAATCAAAACCACCCTGAGATTTCGCATTACAACCATGAAAATGACTAAGACAAATAACTCAAGTGACAACCCATGCTGGATAGGATTTGGAGAAAGGGGAACCCTCCTTCATTGCTGGTGGGAATCTAAATTTATACAACCACTTTACAAATCAACCTGACACACTTTCTCAGACAATTAGGAATAGCACCTCCTCAAGATCCAGTTATACCATTCCTAAGCATATATCCAAAAGGCGCACAAGTATACAAGGACATCTGCTCAACTATGTTTGTAATAGCATTATTTGTAATAGCCAGAAGCTGGAAACAGCACAGATGGCCCTCAATTGAGGAATGTATACAGAAATTGTGGTATATCTATATGATGGAATATTACTCAGCAATGAAAAACAAGAAAAACATGAAATTTGCATGTAAATGGTGGGAAATGGAAAAGATCATTCTGAGTGAGGTATTCCAGAAGCAGAAAGACTCACAGGGTATATACTCACTCATAAGTGGATATAGGATATAAAATATAGGATAAAAATACTAAAATCTGTACACCTAAGGAAGTTAATCAGGAAGTTGTATGCTGGCTAAGATGCTCAAACCCCATGCAGAAAGGCAAAGTGGATAGACATCAGATGAGGGAGAATACAGGGACAGGACAGGAGCCTACCACACACTCTGCAGGGTGTCAAGGCAGATGCTGAGACTCATAGCCAAACTTTGGGCAGAGTGCAGGGAATCTTATGGAAGAGGTGGAGATAGTAAACCTGGAGAAGACAGGAGCTCCACAAGGACAGTAACAGTTCCAAAAATTCTGGGCACAAGGGTCTGTTTTGAAACTGATATGCCAGCCAAGGACCACTCATGGAGATGGCCTGAAACCCCTGCACAAAAGTTAGCCTATGGAAGTTCAGTATCCAAGTGGGCTTCATAGTAATAGGGACAGGGACTGTCTCTGACACGAAATCATTGGCCTGCTCTTTCATCACCTCCCATTGAGGGGGGATCAGCTTTGCCAGGCCACAGAAGAAGACATTGCAGCCACTCCTAATGAGACCTGATAGACTAGGATCAGAGTGAAGGGGAGGAGGACCTCCTTTATCAGTGGACTGGGAAAGGGATAGTGGTGGGAAAGATGGAGGGAGGGATTGGCAGGGGAGGAAGGAGGGAGGTACAGGGGGGATACAAAGTGAATAAACTGTTATTAATAAAAATTTAAAAAGAACACAATAAAATGTAGAAAGTTTTTTTTAAAACTATGCTGTTTCACAGACTTTCAAACTTTGAAAATATTGCCTGATATCAGTTATTGCTCCTAAATATAAATAAATAAATAAATAAATAAATAAATAAATAAATAAGAGGAAGAATACTTCATACTCATCAAAGGAAAATTCCACCAAGATGGCATCTGTATTCTGAGCAACAATGCCCCAAATACAGGGACACCCACATTTGCAAAAGAAACATTAATAAAACTTAAAGAACATATCAATCACCGTACATTAATAGTGGGAGAGGTCAACATGTCACTATCATCAAGGGACAGAACAATGGTAAAGGACTTAAACTAAGAGATAATGACACAAATGGATGTCATGAATAAAATGAACCTAACATATCTAGAGAATGTTTTAACCCAAACAGAAAAGAATCTATCTTCTTTCAGTACCTGATGGACCCTTCTCCAAAACTGAACATACAGTAGGTCACAAACCAGGCCTCAAAAGATACAACACGATTGAAATAATATCTTGTATCCCATGAGGCCATGATGGACTAATGATGGACCACAACAATAACAGAAATAATAAAAAAGACTACACACACGTGGGAACTGAACAACTCCCTACTCAATGAAATCTAGGTCAGGGAAGAAATAAAGAAAGAACTTCCTACAGTTTAATGAAAATGAATGCACATCATACCCAAACTCATGGGATGCAATGAAAGCAGTCCTAAGAGGACTTTTAATAGCACTAAAGGCCTTCATAAGCTATTGGAGACATCCCATAGAAGCAACTTAATGGCATACCTGAAAGCCCTAGAAAAAAAGAAGCAAACAATATTAATTTATAGTATAAAATATTGTAGTTTTATTGTATTAAATCATCAATCACCTGACTTCTGACAATGGTTTGTTAAATTTTAGAATATAAAAGTAAACTCATGATTTTGTCTAATTATATTTACTTCTTAGCATCTTGCTTTCTGTTCTGGACCAGGAGCAGACTAGTCTAGACAGTCTGCTAGACTCCATTTCTTTATATCCTGTTTTTTTCTGGTTTTTTGTTTGTTTTATTTTTCAATTAATTTATTATTGGTGGCGGGGGACACCATACACTTGCAGCCACACAGGTGCCATGTTCACACCTGTGGCAGTCAGAGGACATCTATATCTTCCAGGAGTCTGTCCTCTTTTTCTACCAGGGAGTGAATTTATGTGCTCAGGCTTGTACAACAAACACTTTTGCCTGGTGAAACATGTCATCCCCACACTCATCTTGTTCTTACTAGTAATAGAAGGAAAGAGGTAGGATGCATGGTTTGATTTCTGTCTTTCCTTCCTTCCTGTTGTTTCTTAAAATTTTGATAAAACATAGTATCCGGATTCCTTTAAGATAGCTTTATGTACATAAACAAGTGCCAGAAACCAAGGGTGCTTGTTTTTTTCATATGCTATGTATAAAGAACAAAAAGTCGGGGCTGAAATCAATAAATTAGAAACAAAGAATAATTCAAAGAATCAACGAAACCAAGAGCTAGTTCTTTGAGAAAATCAAATATATAGACAAACTCTTAGCCAAACAAGTAAATGGCAGACAGACACTATCCAAATCAACAAAGTCTGAAAGGAAGAGAGAGAGATAGCAGACACTGAGAAAATCCAAAGAACTATTAGCTCTTATGTCAAAAGCCTATATGCCACAAAATTTGAAAATCTAAATGAAATATACAATTGTTCACCTACTAAAGTTAAATCAAGATCAGGTAAAGATATCAAATAGTAGCCCCCTCCCTCATCTCCTCCCAGCCCTATCCACCCTCCTTCTTCTCCTTCTATGCCCTTTCCCTAGTCTCCTAATAGGGGAGGAACTCCTCCACTTCTGCCTGACCCTAGCTTATTAGGTCTCATCAAAGATGGGTGCATTATCTTCCTCTGTGGCCTCACAAGGCTGCACCCCTCAGGAGGAGATGATCAAAGACCTGAGTTCATGACAGAGAATAAATTACAGAACACAATTTTAAATTAAATGTGAATTAAATAAATACATAAAGTTTAAAAAACACAACAGGTAAGAAGAACGTCACACACTTGCAATTCAATGACTCAGAAAGCTCAGGCAGTGTTAGTGTCATGAATACATATCATCCTAAGATATTAACTATACTCTTTGCCAAATTTTAAATGCAAGATATGGATGAAGATCAACACAATAACCTACACTTACATATACAAAACAAAGCAAAATAAAACAAAATTAAAAAAAAAACAACAACAGGATCAGCAGCCAATGATGATGATGTTGACGTCAGGCATGTTGGCCTAAATTTAAACCCAACACCACTCGACTGGAGCTAAACCTGTAAGTTCAAAACCTGCTTGGTCTACATATCAACTTTCAGGACAACAAGGGATACACAGAAACTTTTTCTTCAATGTCAAAAACAGAAACATCATCTTCTCTAGAAGCTTTTTTGACTCAAGCAAGTAAGTTCTGACCAAATTCCCTATAGGCTTATTGTCATCCCATGATGAAAATGTAGTCTAACTTCAATGATCCTAAAATTCTGCCATAGCTCATACACTGTTCAAATATTTGATGTTTCTTCTGACACAGAATAAAATCTCTTGGCTGCCACATCTTGTAACATCAGAAACAAATCATATCATTCCAACTTAGATGCACAGAATACCCCTTCCCGTTCCATTAAAGAGGAATGTATACATAGTGTGGAAAGACTGGAACACGGAAAGATTAGCAAGGAAAACAACAAATTCTGTTGCTATTTTTAAAGGCTTAGATGGCCCTATCCCCGCAACGTCTCATACATCTTAGTTTGGTTACTTCCACTTGCTACAGGCAGCACTATATAGGAGGTATCTCCTAAGTTAGGTACCTCAACATCTTGTACTGTCAAGATGCAACTCAGGCTTCACCCTCACTGCTTCATGCAATGCACCTTTACAGTAGCTTTACTGGGGATCTATCTCTGACAAACACAGATGGCTGTCACAGTATTGAACTGAAAACACAAAGGAAGAATCTATTATCTTAAATTTTGCATTTCTTGTTTCCAGAATGTACATAAAATGAGTGAGACTGTCAAGTTGGATTTTAAGTTGCGATGGACAAAATGGGATTGATCGTGCCACACTTGGAACACATTTGGAGCAGGTTTTATATGAAGTTCTTTCCTGGTATTAGGAATCACTTAGCCTACTTTTTTGATTAATGGAAGAATTATCAGGAGGGAATGTTAATTTAAGGACACCATCTTAGGCTTCAAATCCAGACCTAGGACCTACTCTTTGATGATGATCTCCTTAAAAATTCCTGTCTCTGTTTCAGCATGTGACTGCCATCTGAAACTACCTAGTGATGCTTTTCTCTACAAACCAAAGGCTACATTTATTTCTCCTCTACTTGACTCTTTCTTTCACTATAGTCCTGAATGTCTCATTAGTAATGACCATTCAACAGATTCAATGTTCTTCCTAAGAAATCCAGCCCATACTGGGGGTGCATGTATGCTGGTAGGTTGTATGCTACCTGACATCATCAGCCTTTCATCATGGCCTCTGAGATTCATCTTTTATCCCCATCTGGGTTTGCTCACTGGCCCACTGGGCCTAGGCCTCCCTGGGTCTGTCTCACCAGGCCTATGTCTTGGTTGCAAGCCAACCAGGCAGGGACTTTTACTTGAACCTCTGAGGTGAAAATCCTTAGAGCAAGGCACAGCAGCTTATCCAAGAATGGTAACACTTTGGTATTGCCATAGGCTCTGGAATACCAAAATTTCCACTACCACTGGTGATTTCATTCTAAAAGAGCTATCTACCTGTAACAGTCAATAGAAAATTCTTTCCACACCCCCATCTAGTGAACATAGGTGTTGCCCTAAACTTTTCTAGCTGCCCCTGAGAGAAATGCAACCACTGTTCTCCATCTGGAAGCTGAGCTCCAGGCCTCTGCTGAATGGAGAATGACAGAAGGAAACACATTCGGGAAATATGGAAATATGATCAATAAAGAAAGCAAAAACAAGCTGGCCATGGTGGTGTACACCTGTGATCCCAGCACTTGGGTAGGTAGAGGCAGAGTGACTTTGAGGTTAGCCTGGTCTAAAAAGCAAGGCAAGGACAGCATATGCTACACAGAGAATCCCAGGCTCAAAAAACCAAAAGAAAATTATTTTTTAAATGCAGAAATTTAGGGAATCCTGGAAATGAAAAATTTAAAGACTACAGCAAGGAAATACAGAGGCAAGGTTCACAGAGAAAATAGAGACCAAGGATATAAATTTATGCACTGAATACAAAATAGAAGAAATGGAAGTCAGGTGTGTTTACACACTCCTTTAATACCAGAACTCAGGGAGGCAGAAACAGCTAGACTATTGTGAGTTTGAGGCTAGCCTGGTCTACAAAGTGATTCCAGGACAGCAAAGCCTATAAAAAGCAATCCTGTCTGAAAATAAACAATAAAAAAAAAACAAAAAAAAAAAAAAAAAAAAAAACAGAAAAAAGCTGAACTAGATACATGTGTCAAAGAAAATGTCATTCAGGAACTCTGAGACATTATGAAAAGACAAAACATGTTGATAATCAGATTAGCAGAAGGATGAGATCAAGGGTCCAGAAGATATTTTTAACAAAATCATACAAGAAAAATTTCTTCACCTAAAGAAGAAGATGTCTATCAAGGCACAAGAAGCATACAAAAATACCGAAGACCTCTTACCAGAGAATAATAAAAACGGTAAATATACAGAACAAAGAAAGAATATTAAAAGCTGTAACAGAAAAAAAATCAAACAGACCACACAACCAATCAAACAGACAAACCAAAATGAACAAAAAACAACCAAGAAATAAATAAAGGCAGATCAATTGGAATTAATCCTGTATTCTCAGTAAAGAGGCTAGAAGTTGAAGGACATAGACAGTGTGCTTTTGACTCTAAAAAACTACAGAAGCCAAGAAAAGTTACTAACTATGCCCAGAACCTTTCAATCAGAAAATGGAGAAAATAAGATATTGCATGTTAAGGTCAAATTTAAACAATATGTATCTATATAAACAGCCCCATACAGGGTGCTAAAACCACTACCACCTCTACCACCAAAATACCAAGATTAATGATCACTGTTCATTGATATCTCTTAATACCACTGACTCAAAATAACCAATAAAAAGAAACAGGCTCACAAAACGGATGATAAAACAGAATCCACCCTTCTTCCAAATACATCAAACACAACTTCACATCAAGATAGACATTATGTCAAGGTAAAGGTTTGGAAAAGATATTCCAAATAAATGCACTAGAGTATCAAGCTCGTATACCAATTTTAATATCTAACAAAGCAGACTTCAAAAACAACTAATCAAAAGATGGCAAAGTTTTTAAAAAACATCCAGCAATTTAACATTTCAATACTTAACATCTATGCCCCAAACATAAGAGCACCCAAGTTATAAAGGAAACCCTTCTGCAGCTTGCATCACAGCCTAGCCCTCATAAACTGATAGGGGAAGACTTCAATATATCCCTCTCACCAATGGATAGGTCCTCCTGACCAAACTGAACAGAAAAATGCTCCAGCTAACATCAAAAAACTAAATATACCCAAATGATATTTGCAGAACATCCACAAAAGCACAAAAGATTGTTCCCTCTTCTCAGCAACTCATATATTGTTCTCCAATTGATGATATACTTGAAAGGTTGAATTTTCAAAAGATATAAGAAACTTGCAATAACCTCCTGCATCCTAGCAGACCACAAAGGTTTAAAGCAGCACATCACCAATAACAAAAACAATAGAAAGATTACAAACTCAGAAACTGAACAACTTTCTACCGAATAAAAAATGGATCAAAACTGAAATAAAGAAAGAAATTAAAGACTTTCTAGAAGTCAATGAAATGAACACACAACATATCAAAACTCATAGAACACAATGGAAGTGTTGACCAGAAGACAGTTCATAGCACTAAGGACATTCAGAAAAAAATAATCAGAAAGATCTCTTAGTAGCAACTTAACGGCACACCTAAATACTCTAGAACAAAAAGAAGTAAACATAACTAAAAGGAGTAGACAGTGAGAAACTACTGAACTGTGTCTTTACTGGTAAAACCGAATGTTTCCACAGGAAAAGAAAGGTAGATCCTATCAAAATTGATCATGATTAGATTTGAATAGTAGAGATCTCCTGAATAAGCAGAGGTAACTGTTCATCAGACAGCTTGATCATTGAGTCCAAACAAATTTATTAAGACTAGTGTTTTCTTCTTAAATAAAAAAGGATACTTTCATTGTTTCATATTAAAAACAGTTAAGGGGTTTAAATGTTTTAGGTAAATTCAAAGGTATAAACTTGTTTGAGTTGGAATAATTTGGAGTGAATATAACATATTTGAGCAGTGTGGTGATAGACCATGCATTTAATCCCAGCAGAGGCAAGCAATTCTCTATCAATTAGTTGTTTTCTAAATTCAGGAGTTACAGTGACAGGGTGTTAGTGGTTCATAACCTTAATCCCAGCATTTGGAAGCACAGGCCTTTTACATACCACGTGGGAGGCAAAGATAGGCACATAGGATTTACAGTGATTTTATTTAAAAGCTGCTTGTAAAAGGCAGGCTGAAAATAAAAGTGAATGCACTTTCTTATCTAGAAATAAATACATTTTAAGGTATATTTTTAAACTTTCAAAGATTTTTTTAACTTTAATTGAGATATTATACTTTTTCTATTTCCAAAAAAAAAACGTTTTGCCCTATAAAAGATATGACATGCCTAAAAAGCTACAACCCTCAACCCAGAGTTAGGAATGGGGCAGGGTTTTGATTTAATCTTTTCAGGAGAATAAAATCATCCAACTAAAGAATATGTAGACCACTAGACACATGAAACTTCTGAAAAAAAATGGCAGATCACCGAAAGAAAATGTCAAAAGAGGAGTAAACTGGCCAACTGGTATCACTCACCTTCACGTTATCTCTTTTGTCTTCTACAGACAAAAGTGCAAATTGTCTTTATGTGATTACTAAAGAACAATCCAAAATCTCAATCTCGTATCAGAAAAGCCACCTGGTAAGAAACAGAAGAAAACAGAAAAATAAGGGATGATTCTATTGTCATGAATCTCATAATCTTCTGGCATGATGTGACTTCTGTAGTTACCACAAACTTCAATAATCAAGAATGTGTAGAGTGTTTGTGAAAGAATAAGGAGTGAGAGAAAAAGGCAAAAACATAAGCCTAAAATATAGCCAAGTTTACATGAAAAGACCTAAGGAAACTCTAACATGAAAAATATGCAGTTAACCAGAGATACCTTTGATTGTTTATTTAATATAAACCAAATAAACACAGATTTCACAACTCATGCAAGACTCACAGTGACACCTAAACTGTTATATTTCTGACCCTCCATCTACTACTAACCTCCTTTCCAGAGAGCCCTTTTGTTCTGGAAGTGGAAAATGGAGGTGATCATAAAGATAAGCTATGGCTTGCAGTCCCTCATGTCCCCTTCTGGGTTCAGGCACATCCCAGCCCTTTCCAACACTTACACCCAAAACAATGTTGGAGAATAATTTAATGTTTCCTGATGCATGGATTATGTCACAAGATGTGGAATCTGCCCTATCCACTTACCTAAAACCATGCACACCTGACAAAATTCTGCATCTCAGAAATTCATTTTATACCCTGGAATTGAATTTGTCTAATGCATGCATGCCATTGTGCTTGGTGGTAGATGCAAGGTAAAAAAATAAAAAAAAAAAAAACAAATAATCAATTATTGCTGAAGGATGATCACCACCAACTTTTTCTTCCAGCTTCAAAACTATTTGTAAAATTTGTTACAGAAAACCATGTGTGGAATACAACATTCATCATTTCTAGAAATGAGACCTTCAGTTTTCCAATTTGTCCACTGCAAAAACAATGCCTGTGTGTGCACACTAGATAGTGATATTATAAGCACCACAACTTTCTACTGCCCAGGCCACAAATTCCTCACTTCTCTGGACAATCAACACGCAGGACAGGTTGGAGGCCAAGGGTCTCTGCCAAGATCACCGCATAGAGACCAACAGTACCACAGCCTGAACCACAGTCTGAACCACAGTCCATCTCGTTCAAAGCAGATCAGGCTGTAATAGCTCAGCAGCCTGCTCTTCCTGGCCTGGGGACAATGGCCCCACACTCAGCATGACATGGCTTCTGGTCTCTCTCACAGCTCTTTAGAGCTACATGAGAGGAAAATCACAGAACAAACCCATAAACTACCTCCCACTATTGCTCCTGACTGCTAGGCCTGCCCAGAGTCCCTCATTAGCTTGAACAATACAGCTGAGTCTCAGGACAGTAGTAGCTCCTCTACCAGTGGATCAAAGATCAAATGATGCTGATAGCAGGGGCATTCTAGCTTTGCCCTAACCCCTATGGGCACACAGAACTTTAGTGTTGTTATAACAAAATGAAAATCCCAATTATTCAATTTTAAAACCTGAGAGGCAGAGAAAGCATCCATCTGACCTTCCTACTTATCTCACCTCCAAGAGGAAAAAGCCCCAAAAGCTCACTAGTTCAGATGACAACTCAGGGGGGATATACCAAAGGAACCCTAGGCTTTCTAGCTCACAACTCAAAAAGCCCAAAAATCTACTGAGCTAAATCTCCTTCCACTTTTACACTCTGTCTTAAATACATTTCAGCTGAAAGTTTCACTCACTCTTTAATCCCTGTCAGCTGGTTTCTTGCTTTGCCTCTAGACCCAGGGTTAACATTATTTAATCCTGTGCACAGAGAGCTTTTGAATTAAAGCTATGTTCTACGGTTGACAGAACCATACCATAATCACCTGTTTACAACAAACAGAAAGTTCTTGGAATTAAGGTTTGTGTTAGGGCTCACACACACAAAACAAAGCACAGGTTTTTACAGTTCACAATATAAGAGATCACACTGGGATCAAATATCCTGCAATATACTCATCTTGAAAATGTTTTAAAGTAAAATCTTCCACTTTCCCAGGGCACCTGCTCATCTTCCAAGATACAGCTCATTTATGTTGCACATTCCATTACACGATCAGTGTCCAGTGCAGTCATCTCTACCTCATAGTTGGGAAGTCCTTCAGCCAAACTTCAGTCAAAGCCAAACAGTAACAACCATTAAAGACACAAATGGCCATGAATTTGAAAGCAAGGAGTAGTTAATGGGAGCTCAATGAAAATGAGAAAGAAAACAAAAAGATATGGCTGTAACTAGGAATGTTGGAGTAGAAAGTTTTTTATAGACAGACGAGAGAACATAGTCAGACACAGGGAAATCTGGGACAGTCTAAAGTTGACATGACCCTGAGTCATGTGAGAAGAGAGGAGAGAGGGAAGTGGAGAGCCAGAACAAAAGGCCAGGAGGATAAATGAAAAATGAAAAAGACCAGGTAACCAAAATGGTTGGAATACATAGGGAAGCACAGCTCGGAGGAGGGCAGCTAAACTCCTGGGCTAGAGATCTGTCTTTGACACCCATACCTTGTAACAGGTAAGGACTGAGGGATGCTGGGAGAACCTGACAGCGATGTCTGCTTTGATTGTTAAGTAGCCACCTTAACCATTCATCCCAGCATTTGAGATGTAAGAGTAGAGAGAAGATCGAAACGATTTCATTATAATCTCAAGAATTATTTTTAAAAGTTGAAAATGGCTTTATGGTCCAATATTCTTCAGGGAATTCAAGCATGTATTAGAGCACACAAAGTATTACACCTTATTTTTCAGGTTGTGCATTTTCAAATGGGGAGGGAGGAAACATGCCTGTTAGTCACTACCACAGCATTTTATCAAGAACTTATGTGTTGTTTGAACTCGTGCAACTATAGAAATTTGCTTCCAGACACAAGTTCAGCAACTAATACACATTCTTGATTCCCTTTGTGTATGATTCCCCCCAAATGTACAGTTTTCACTTTTATTGACCATCTAAAATTGATTACCTGACTCATTGCCATCTTCCCTCTTCTCCCCCCCCTTTCTGTGTTGTGAATACACCAGCTTCAAAGTAGGTCAGCGAACTCAGTTCTTGCACAGGTCCCTCTTTATTTGTAATTGCCCACCTCCCCCCAAAAATCATGGTGTTCAGTGGACATTCATTCACTGGTCTCTCTCACTTTTCATTCACAAGTCAGGGCCCACCTAAAAGAACTGCAGGACTATGTTCTAGGCACTGGGCAGTAGGGGCAGCATTCCATGTTCAAAGAAATTCTCAGTTACATAACATGTGAAAGGTTGATCTATAGGACACATTACTGTAAACATAAATAGCAAAGCACTAGAGAAAAAGGGATGAAATTCTTAATGACTAGGGATTATCAGAGAATATTAACTAATAAGAGACTAGAGCAATGATGCATCAACAAAATAAAATTTAATCATACCAACAACTGACTTTTTAAAGATTTATTTATTTAGTATGTATACAGTGTTCTGCATGCATGTACACTTGCACACCAGAAGAGAGCACCAGATCTCATTATAGATGGTTGTGAGCCACCATGTGGTTGTTGGGATTTGAACTTATGACCTCTGAAAGTGCAGCCAGTGCTCTTAATCTCTTAGTTGAAAAATACACATAGGCATACTGACTTTGAAAAACACAGGCCATTCTCTTGTAGAGGGAAAGCCATTAATAAGATACTGCTTAAGGTTGTCCCTGTGTACCATATTAGCTGATGAGACCTGTAATCTGACAGACACAGCTTTAGCCAATAGCCTGTGTCTCAGATTTGAATTGACAGAACTGTGTTTTTTTTTTTTTTTTTTTTTTTTTTTAAAGACATATTTATTTAGGCTTATAATTTTGGAGACAAACCCAAGACTCCAAAAGTTTAGGCTTTGCTCAAAAACAATACATCGCAGAACTGTGTTATTGAGGATTGTACATATGGGCATAGGACAGTCCCTTAAATCAAAATTCAGTATTCACTGGATCAAGCTACCTGACCCAAACTGTACACCCACCAATCTGGTCTGTTTTCATTAGCATTCATGAATTAATAAATACACATTGGAAAACTACAAATTAAAAAACCTCATCCTGCCACATTTCTAGATAATCCTGGTGAGCAAACATGTATCCCCAGATCCTAATCTCTAACAGGCCTGGTTAGCATACTACTTATCTGTGGAGTGTTTTACAGGCAGGCTTCCCTCAGCTAAATTCTAATTGGTACCACTAGTTTCTCAGCAATAGGAAATATTTTACATCATCAGTTCTACTCTTCTATATCACAGTTTAATATTGGAGTGCTCTCTGACACATGACATACAATTTACAACCCCCACAAAATCCAAATGGATTTTTTAGAACTGAGAGAACCAGACCTGACACCCCTAAAGGTCACCAGGAACTAGGCCTAAAAAACATCACCCAAAGATCACCAGACTACTGACTCTACCGCAAGGTCACCAGGAGAGATGATGAATGTGCTCCTATCTGGAAAGGGTGGGAGAGAACCCAGTTTTCTGTGATCTCTGAATCTTTGGATAAGGACAAGACAGGTAGCTCCTGCAGCACTGATTCACTGATGTCCTACTTTAAGTTTTTCTGCTGCATGATTAGTGGTATTTGTTGTCTGGCCCTGTGTTTTCTGCTGTGCAATCAGTGGGTTGTGGCTGTTTGTGTCTTTTTGTTCGACTGTATTGTCTGTTGCTGCCAGCTGCCTTTTTTTTTTTAATTGGGACTGACTGAGGATATGTAACAGAATCCTTCTATCCCCCTTGACTTGATTCTTTCCCATTTCAGGAGGCTTGAGCCATGCTCCACAGTCTCCAGTGACAGTGGCAAGGAGACACCAAGGGATGGATAAGGTATACGGAGCCCCAGTTTTGGCACTTCTGCAAATGTTGTCTGGTCTCTGGTCTGTCAGAACTTAGCCTCTGCTCTGGCCTCTGGTCTGGAAAAGCTTGGCTGCTCCTTTGACCCCTGATCTGGTAGAGATCAAAAGATATGTTGCTGCTCTATTCTATGGTCTGGCTGAATGCGGTCGCCATTCCAAACTCTGGTGTAGTTGGGTGGAGCCTCATTTGGTGGTAGACCACCACTAATGGAACAGGATAGATGAGAGACAGGCCACTGTTCTGAGTTTTGGTATTTTCTTCTTCCATTCTCTTTGTGCACATTGTACCTGGTACATTCTTCTCTTGTGCTGTTCTTTTGTAGTTTTGTTTGTTTTTGATGGTCTCAGTAGGCCAGTGACCAAACAGCTGTGCTCCTTTGTGACTTTGCCTGCCCCATGTTTCCAGCACTACAAGTAGGGCCACCTCTGGTCACTAGTAGGAGCACACATTTCTACACGGTTGGCTGGGAAGGCTCAGTTGGAGAGGGGTCTGTGTGCAGAAAATCTTGCTGGGCTGGACCTCTTTGCATCCTTGCTTCCTCTCTGAGGAAAGTTGGTGACCTGAAGTTAGCTCTGGCTTGGAACAATGATTTGCCAAATATGCTCATAGCCAAAATGTATTGTGGTTATTACTATTGTTATTATTTGGTTAGGGTTCCCTGTAGCCCAGCCTGGCCTGAAACTAAACAGCTATAAGATGACCTTGAATATATGATCCTTCTTTTCCACCTCTTAACAACTGAGCTACCCCCAATTCCTCAAACTTATTGTATTGAACCACAGGTGGCTTCAACAAGGAAGTGGACCGAACCCAAAAGGAGAAGGCTTGGTTTCACTGAGCTCCTGGGTCTGTGCCAGTGTACTGGCACTGTGCCAAGAATGCCCACCTGCGCACCTTGGCACAAGGTTTATTAGCCTGACTGCACTTATGAAATTGTCACCTGAGAACTAAGCCAATTCTTTTTCTTTTTCTTTATTTTTAAGATTTATTTTTTTATACAGTGTGCTGACTGCATGTGTGATAGCAGGCCAGAAGAGGGCACCAGATTTCATTATAGATGGTCATGAGCCACTATGTGGTTGCTGGGAATTGAACTCAAGACCTCTGGAAAAGCAGTCATTGCTTTTTCACCTCTGAGCTATCTCTCCAACCCAGCCAATTATTTTTTAGGTGAGGTCTCAGACTGGCAACTACAAGAATTTTGTTAGAAAATCTTAGAAAGCACATGTATGATTGTGGTTTCCTTAGGTGGGGATGTAATACCAGGAACACAAAACCCTCAGAGAGCACCAGGAGATGAATTGATGCAAGAGCAAGAGATCTTTATTACAAGAGTGACTGAACTCGGGGCCCAAGTCTCACTGACACAGCAGTAGAGAACTAGGACCTTGAGCCCTGAGTGAGCAGGGTTTTTAAAGGGAAAGACTCTAAGCAGGTGGGTTTCCATAACAGCAAGCAGGAGGATACATGTTTCCATGGGAGAAAGCAGGAAGGTTCATGCCTTGATGTTACAGAATTGGGTAGAAGCCATAGGGAGAGGTGACCTTTTACATGATCACAATTTCCCGGGAGAGTGTCTCTATTTTTTACTAAACATTTATTCTGTCATATTTCCTGGAGGCCGTTGCTGGGAGAGATAACTTTGTATTCTGTGAGGTGCACATTCTGTGATATTTCCTGGTACCTGAGTTCAGCTCCTGGTCAAGATGGTGCCTTATTTCAAAATGGAGTCACACATGCAAACTCCTCAGGGAACTTATGTCAATGTGCTCTTCAAAGTGCAAAAGGACTTAAGTGGAGGGTGCAGTGGAGGGTAGGGAGAGGGATAGATGAGGAATTCATCATGTCTGGGTATCTACTCCTCCCCCTAGAAAATGAGTTGAGTTACTTAATCACTAGTGCAAGAAAAAAAAATAGCTAGAATGTATTTTAAGTTCAAGGTCTAAAAGTGAGGCTGCAGGGGTCCTTTTGGCAATGCTTTTGCAGAATTACATTCATTCACTTGCAATATTTGTAAATTCACACTGAGCAATGAAAGAAAAGGAATGGGAGGAAAGTGAAGGGGAGGAGAGAGTAGGGGAATGGAGGGAGAGGGAAGGAACATGTTCAAAATCTTCCTGGCAAGAAAACAAAAAGGAAAAAAAAATCCTGCTTAATGAATTTCCACCTTTTGTGTGTCCAAGAATCCTTAAGTTGTGTTTATGTGTACATCCTTTCATCATATTTACATATATGATGGAAAAGCTGGCTGAATAATGGTGTTTCAATGTCATCCTTAAATTTCAACTGAATTATTTTGGGGCTCTAAATCTAAACCTAATTTTTATCTATATTGGAGGTTTTGCTTGTTTTGAATGTGTTGTTTTATTTTCTTAGTTAATAGTGTGTCCACAGTCCATTACACCAGGGTCATCATACTTGGGTCTCTTGAAAAGTAATGAAAAACAATAAACAGTACTAATAATGTTGGTGAATAAAATGAAAGTAACTGAGTGCATTGTACAATGATCTCAGATGATCTTTTCAGACAGGTCATTTTATGATGAAATTTTTTTTTTCATGAGGAATAAAATGCCTGTTAATCTTAGGGCTTGTTTACAGCATGCTCTTGAAAACAAGGTTCAAGATGCATCCTGAAGTTATAACATCTAATGATGTACAGAGAGGACACAATCAGATTTGCGTATTTTGTCTCCTATGGATAAATATGGCAAGATGCAAAGCCCAGAACATTTTCTGAGGACCTGACCTCTCATAAAACCTAATGAAAAAATAGACTCTTTGCAGAAAATGAACATGTACATAAAACCAACTCTGTATAAGCATGTATATAGCAAATGTCAGGAGAAGGACCAGGATAAAAACTAACACCAAATAATTAACACTGTTGCTGTACCTGTAATTTCTATCTTATCTGGAAGGCAGTGACAGGAAGACTGTTAACCCCTGTATTTAAGGCAGAGCATCTGCATAAAGAAAAGTAATGCTTTGCTTCTCCTGTTCCTTTTCTTCCTCTTCCTCTTCCTCCTCTTTCTTTACCTCATATATGTGAAGGAAATGTTCTACCCCCAAGCTATATTTCTAGCTTCTGTACAAAACAGAGAGATACAGAAAGTCTTTGCATATGATAAATCCAGATGCTGAAACTCACTAAAGCTTAAAAAAAGTAACTTGTTATGGGATAAATGAAAGAGAACACGGAGAAGGCAACAGACATAGAGGCTGTCCTACTAACAGCAGAAACAGAGGAAACATAAAAAATACTTTAGGAGAAGTTTATTACAGATGGCATAATGGCTGGCATTAAGAAATAAAGTGTTCTGTGCTCCCATCCTCTAGGTGGAAATTTTGTACTACTATCAGATTATGAAAACTTTGTTAATATCATTTACTGTTTAAAATGTTATTTTTCCTTCTGCAGATAGTTACTATTTGTGAATTAGGTACTCAGTACTGTACTAAGTCCTGAACACATAAAAATGAATCATACAAACATCATTTTTTTCTCTATAATCTTTCAGTCTTGTGGGGTAATCCACTAAAAACAATCCTATAGACCATGCATAGAAATGTGCATATCATTATAAATTACACTGTGAAACCTAAAGAAAAGCAATAGGTACCTAACACCCCAAAAGGGATAAAGCATATAAATATTCAAAGGCCTAGAGGTGAGAAAATTTTAGTTCAGTAGGGGAAATGAAAGAAGGTGATTTTGTTTGAAATATACTAGGGAAGAAGAAAGGAACAATAATAATGATGATGATGAAGAGGAAGCCAGAGGGGCTGAAGAGATGGCCTAGTGATGAAAAATACTTTCTGTGGGGCTGCAGAGATGGTTCAGAGGTTAAGAGCTCTGGCTGATCTTCCAGAGGTCCTGACTTCAATTCCCAGCAACCACATGGTGGCTCACAACCATCTATAATGAAATATAGTGCCCTCTTCCGGCATGCAGGTGTACATGCAAACACAACATTGTATACGTAATAAATAATAAATCTTAAAACAAAACAAAACAAAACATTTTCTGCTTTTTTTTTTTTTTGCCAAGTTTCTAGCATGTGGCTGTTAATCTTCTGTACTTCCTGTTTTAGGGAATCTGATGCCATATGACCTCCTGAGATATAAGGCACACATGTGGTACACTTATATTCATAAAAATAAAATACTCTTATCACTCATCTATTCAAAAGGTAAAAATATGCCCCTTCAAAAAAGGAGGTCAGCGGGCATAGTGGCGCCTACCGGATCTTTGTGTGTTTGAGGCCATCCTTGTCTACAGAGCAAGTCCAGACCAGCCAAAGCTACGTAGGGAAACCCTGTCTTAAAAAGCAAAACAAAAACAACAACAAAATAAAGCAAAACAAAACAAAAACAAACAAGTTCATAAAGCAAGTGTGGTGACACATGCCTGTAAATGGAGCATTAGGAAGTTAAGGAATGAAGGTTAATCTGGACTATATGAAACTCTGTCTTAAAAACAAAACACAAGCAACAACAACAAAATTGCACAAGAATCTGAGCGCCTGGGATGCTTTGGGACATTCAAATCTTTTATCTTAATTCTTGGCTATATAGGAAGCTATTAAGGAGTGTAGTTGTTTGAATGAAAATGACCCCTACAGTCTAATATATTTGAAAATATGGTTCCGTGTTGGTGGAGCTGTTTTGGAAAAATTAGGAAGTGTGATCTTGTTGAAGAGGTATGTCACTGTGGGTGGGCTTTGGGGTTTTAAAATCCCACACCATTCTCAGTTAGCTCTTTTCCTCATACTTGTAGATCAGGATGTACGCTCTTGACCACTGCTCTCTCTGGTGCTCTGGCTGCCATTCCTGTCTGCCACTATGGTCCCTCAATGATGATCATGGACTTACCCTCAGAAACTCTAGGTACCCAACCAACTGTTTCTTCTATAAGCAGCCATGGTCATGATATCTTAGTACAGTGATAACTAAGATAAGGGGTTTGAAAACAGGAGAGAAATGATTTGATGTACACTTATCTCAAAGATCCTTTTGTCCTGTAAAATTAATAATAAGAGTTCAGAAATTTAAACACACACACACACACACACACACACACACACACACACACACACACACACAAGTTTCTGTGCTGCACAGAAATGGGTCCATATGGCATTGTTCTTGATTCCCAGTGTAAATTAAAGGAGAAACTTATACAATGTCCTGAACCCTTTACGTCCTGCAGATGAAGGAGGAGGATATCCTCAAATTCCTCACAGCAGAAATCCCCTTAGGTGGCACCAACCTTGACTTTAAGATGGAGCAATACATCTGCAAAAGGAAGAGTGATGGTATACATCATAAACCTGAAAAGGACCCAAAAGAAGCTGTTGTTTTCAGCTAGAGATATTGTTACCATTGAGAACCCTGCTGATGTCAGTGTCATCTCCTCCAGGAACACTGGTGAGCAAGCTGTTTGCCACTGCCATCGTAGCCATTCCAGTTGCTGCCTCGTTCACACCTGGGACCTTCATTAACCAGATGCAAGCAGCTTTCATGGAGCCACGGCTTCTAGTGGTAGCTGATCCCAGGGCTGACCACCAGCCCCTAACAGAGTCCACTTAGGTCAACTTGCCCACCATCGCTCAGTGCAACACAGATTCTCCTCTGCACTATGTGGACATTGCCATCCATGCAACAACAAGGAAGTTCACTCAGTGGGCCTGATGTGGTGGATGCTGGCCCAAGAAATACTGCTCATGCATGGCACTATCTCCTGTGAGCAGTCATTGGAGGTTACGCTTGATCTTTACTTCTACGTAGACCCAGAGGAGACTGAGAAAGAGGAGCAGGCTGCTGCTGAGAAGGCCGTGACCAAGGAGAAATTCCAGGGTGAATGGACTGTGCAGGTTTCTGAGTTCACTGCCTCTCAGCCAGAGGTGGCAGACTGGTCTGAGGGTATGCAGGTGCCCTCTGTACCTATAAAGCAGTTCCTTACTGAAGACTGGAGTGGCCAGCCAGACACTGAGGACTGGTCATCAGTTCCCACAGCATAGGCCACTGATTGTTTTGGAGCCACCACTGAGTGGTCCTGAGCTTCTCTGCAGAAACCTGTGCAAAGAGAAAAGGTGGAAGGAAAATAAAGTTCCTAAAAGCTGAAAATATGCACACACACACACACACTTTACAAACAATAGTTTTGAGTGTTGGGCATAATGATATACTTCTGTAATCTGGCTCTCAGGAGGTTGGAGCAGAAGGATGGTGAGCTTGGGCTATGTAGTGAGATCATCTCAACAATAATGACAAGACTACAAAAAACAGAGATTGTTTTGAGGCTGGGGCATGTATCTCAGTGGTAAATCATGTGCTAAGCATGCACAAGGTGGATCTAGGCTCTGTTGTCATCTCCAAAATACCAAACAACAAAAGCTGAATATTGGGGCTGGAGAGATGCCTCAGAGGCTAATAGAACTGGCTGTCCTTCCAGAGGACCTGAGATCAATTGCTGGCAACCACATTGTGATTCACAACCACCTATACTGGGATCTGATGCCCTCTTTTGGCATGCAGGCATATATGCATGTAGAGAACTCAGACATAAAAAACTAAATAAACAAAAGAGAGAAAAAAATATGGGCCAGAGAGATGGCTCAGAGGTTAGAAACACTAGCTACTTTTCTAAAGGTCCTGAGTTCAATTGCCAGCAACCACACCCTCTTCTCCACTCCAGCATGCACACACACTGCATCAACAGAGTCAGCTTTGTGGAAATGTACCCTGTTCAGGTGCTAGAGATCTGCACTCAAAGGAGCCTGCTTTTGTTCTGATGTTCTGCTAAAGCTTTTGAAATCTTTAACTTTTGAACAAGGGGTCCTTCCCTTTTGTTTTTCACTGGACTCTACCAATTATATAGCCAAGGTCTGTTTACCAAACATTCAATCTATGTAAGAACTGCCTGCAAAGCCTCTCAGTACCACTGTGACTACTGCAGTCCCAGGTACTTGAAAAAAAATGTCAAGACACAATGGCCTAAGACACAGTCTGTCAGCCATCTCTGGATTTCTCTTTTTTGCATCCCAAACATAGTTCAAACTGAAAATGTGTGCTTGGTACACAAACTTTTTTTTTCTCAAAACAGGGCTTTTCTGTGTAGCCTTGGCTGTTTTGGCTTTGTAGATCAGGCTGGCCCTGAACTCACAACGACCCACCTGCCTCTGCTTCTCTGAGTGCTGGACTCACAGGTGTGTGCCACTGCACCAGGCTTACAGACTTAATTTTAAGACTGGATCAATATCTTGCTTTTTGTCTTTAGGTTTTCTATATAAGGGCTTGGAATATAGCTCAGTTGGTAAAGTGCTTGCCTTGCATCCATGAAACCTTGTGTTTTATACACACCAGTAATCCCAATAAGGAGGTGCAGTCAGGGGGATCAGAAGGTCAACATCATCTTTATGTGCTTGGCATTTTTGAGGCTAGCCTGAGATACGTAAAACCTGATCTTAAAAAAATAAGTTTTACATATAAAAAGGCATATTTTACATACATGGAACCAATGAACAGGGAAAAAGGTAAGGAAGGTATTATAAACTATCAATATGGGAGATGACAATGATGTGAGAGTGAAGTGGACACATGGGAAGGAGGCGCAACAGAACTGAATGATAAATGTGGGGCTGCAAGAAAGGCCAGTATCAAGGGTAGTAGTTATTAAGATTCTTGCTTAGGCAACTGAGTGGTTCAAGATGTGGCAATGTATCAGGAAAATTTCCACCAAGTATCTCAGTTTCCTTTTTTATGGGTAGGGAGAAGCAATCTGAAGGGGCCCTGGTTGTGCTTGCAGGACATATGGTCAAATCCAGCTCTCAGACTGCCTGCCTGAACTGTAGTGGCTAACTACAGGAAGCACTTGCAATGACTGTACAGTAAAACTGCTTACCCCACCACAGCCCACTAGGGGAATACGAGGGTGAGAAATCCCCACCACCACTAGGAATCAGCTCCATCTTGTCTTCTAAGGCAAGAAAGGCTATAGTCTCTCTTGTGTAGCTTCATCACTGTGCTGTACAACTTTCCTCCCTTGTGGCTCCCAGCCCTCAGTAAAACAAATCTGGACTTTCTTTGTTCTCTCTCTTGTTAGTGAAGGTGACGGTAATTATCTTAGGGGATGGGATGGCCTTCAACCAACCTCAGCAATCAGGCTGCCCTGTCTGGACTTAGCAATTTCAGCAGCCTGGCAGTTTTTGGGTGAGAAAGCCAAGTTAAAGCGTCAGTGGATGCTAATGTGTTCATGTGTAGATGGCAACACACAGTACCTTTAGGTCTTTACCTTATGTTATGGGAAAACTTCATTTACAAAACAGCCATTTAAATTTCCACTAGTCTATCTAAGATCTTAATAGAGTAAGTATACTGAGGATGTTAGTTCTTAATTCTAGTTTTGAAAAACAACTTTGATAGAGAAAAAGAAAGAAATTAAAATAAACTTGCAGAGTGGGAATGTAGCTTAGTATTAATAGGAGGAATAATGATTACCTTGGGTTAATGTCAATATTTGCAAATAGAATTTAAACAATAAGATTTTAAAGAGTAAATTGGGGCTGTGAGGTGGTTCAGTGGTTAAGAGAACTTGATTCTTTTTTTTTAAACTTTTATAAATTTTTATTTCTTTGTTTTAAGAGAATACACAGTAAAATAACTCACCAAGTTACAAGTAAATAAAGCTCAATAAATGCCTGTGGTATAGAAAATAACTCTGTGACCCTAGACACAATACACTGATAAATAAAACTGTCGGGTATAAGTGCTGCAATTTCAGAGTAAGTCACAACATTCTCAAGAAAATAGATTTGTCTTTAAAGTCCCACATTGGTCTACATTTCAAGTGAGTTCATGAAAAACAACATGCTAGCTTTGATGTATTTATTTTTGAATGATCACCTTTATGCTAAAATATGTTATATAACATGACTTTGATTTTTATATGTAATTCAAACTGTGAAATCTATACGTAATATTTAAGCACTATTTCACAGTTATAAGTTTTCAATGGGGAGTTATTAGATGAATGGGGAGGAGGTCCCCCCTATCAGTGGACTTGGAAAGGGGCACGGTGGAGATGAGGGAGGGAGGGAGGGACTGGGAGGGAATGAGGGATCGGGACACGGCTGGGATACAGAGTTAATAAAATGTAACTGATAAAAAAATAATAAATAGAGAACTTGATTCTTATCCAAAGAACTAAGTTCAGTTCCTAGCATCTATGATTGCCTCTAACTCCAGCTCTGGAGGCTCAGACACCCTCTCATCATAGCACTTGAATATATATGTAAACACAGAGAGTTTCACACTCACAGAAAGAAAACATGGATCTTTAAAAAAAGGTAAAATTAGAACTCTGCCATTACAAAGTCAACCCAAAATGGATCAAAACCACATATAAAATTACATGTAAAATTATGTGTAGCTTACATAGAAGTGGATCTTCATGATGTTAATTCAACAATGGATTCTTGGATATGACACAAAACTCACAGAAAACCAATAAAACTTTGGACTTCATCAAAGTAAAATAATTTTGTGAACCAAAGGGCAATATCAAGAAGATAACATGACAGTCTATGGAAAGAAGATCTGCAGAGCTTATATTTGATAGAAATCTACTTTTAGAGTATACAAACTCAACAAAAACAAACAGGGCTGGGTTAGGGGTATGGTTTAGTACAACAGAGGTTGCCTAGCATTGGGGGAAGCCAAGGGTTAGACCCACAGCAGGGTGTGGTAAGGGTGTGGTTAGGCAAAGGACTTGAATAGATATTTCTCCAAAAAAGATTTAGAAATGACAGACATACAGAAGAAGAAATGCTGAACACCATGAGTAATTAAAGAAATATAAATCAGAAGTACAGTAAGACATCTCCTAAGGTAGGCCTGGTGGTCAATTCCATGATTTTACCCTCAGTATTGGGGGTGAAAACTAGGCAGGAGGATCCAGAGTTCAAGAGGAAACTAGGTTGCAGATTAGTTAGGTCTCTAGTGAGACCCTGTCTTAAGAGAAATAGCAAAAGTTAATAATTCATACTTATTTGACCAGGCAGTGCTGGGGCACTCTGTTAATCCCAGCACTCACTCAGGAGTATGAGGCAGACAGATCTCTGAGTTTGAGGCCAAAATGGTCTACAGAGTGAGTTCCAGGACAGCCAGGGCTTTACAGAGAAACTCTGTCTTAAAAATCAAGCAAACAAAAAATAAATCAAAACAACAAAAAACTAAAACAAACAAAAGGTAATCCATACCTCTTAAGATGTCTATAATATTAAGAAAAAAAAAAACAACCAAGAAAACAAGTGTTGACAAAGATATGAAGTTAGAAATAAAGTTAGAATCCTTGTTCAGTTCTGGTAGTTAAAATCATTACCATATGTAATTCACTACTGTCCAGCAGTGCTGTTCCTAAGGATATACCATGAGAATTGCAAATTGATACTCAGATACTTTTTTTTTTCTTTTAAGATTTATTTATTTTATATATATGAGTGCTCTATCTGCCTGTACACCTGCATGACAGAAGAGGGCATCAGATTCCAGTACAGATGGTTATGAACCACCATGTGGGTGTTGGGAATTGAACTCGGGACCTCTGAAAGAGCAATCAGTGTTCTTAACCACTGAGCAATCCCTTTAGCCCCACTCACATACTTTCTATGCATGGTCATAGTGCTAGAAACAATTCTCCAAACCTCCAGTGGATAAGCAAAGCCTGGTTTGTACATACAGTGGAGGGTTATTCAACAATAAGGGAGAATGCAGTACTGATGCTCTTAAATAGTACAATGATACAGCAGGGATAAAACAAGGAAACAAGTCAGGTGGTGGTGTGGTGGATCATGCCTTTAATCAGAGCACTCAGGAGGCAGAGGCAGGCAGATCTCTGTGAGTTTAAGGCCAGCCTTGTCTACAAAGAGAGTTCCAGGAGAGCCAAGACTACACAGAGAAACCCTGTCTCAAATAAACCAACCAACCAACCAAAAAGCAAAAACCAAAATCATAGGAAACAATATAGCAAACAAAATCAATTCAAGTTATAGGAAGTAGGCAAACCCATAGAATCAGAAAGCAGTGGTTATTGCCAGAGCCTAGAGAGGGAAGTGGTAGTGTCTGTTTATTGGATTTTTGGTGGGTGAAGAAAATGTTTATAAACTAGGCATATGTATTCATTGTCCAATGGTGAGATATATTAAATGCCACTGGAGTGTATATTTAATTTTATGATATATAAAAATTATCCCTGAATTAAAATATTTTTATGTGTATGATTTTGCAGGTTCTTGTGCCACATGCATGCCTGTTTCTGGAGGAGACCAGAGAAGGATCCCATGTACCTGGTGTTACAGTTGTCAATTGTCATTAGAATGCTGAGAGTCAAATCTGGTCTTCTGGAAGAGCAACACAGTCCTCTCAAATGCATAGTCATATCTCCAGTCCCTTATCCCAAATTTCAAAAAGAAGGTAAAATTGAAGGGCAAAATCCCACAATAATGATTTTAAAAAATCACACACAGTCTTGTGGTGTCCCTCCCCTTCTGGTAACTTCAGGGAACACAAGGGCCAACTCTGACTTCATAAGGAAGACTTTCTAACTGGGTTGTAAGCCATGGAAATGGCTGTCTCTGGAGGAAGTGAGAGTACTCTTTACTGAAAAGATTGAGGAAGAGCTCCCAGGGACATGTCTGGGAAAATGTCTATATGAGGTGTGGTTTATGGTTTTGTTTGTTTTAATTAGTTTGAAAACCAACCTACTCTTCATCACTTCAGTTATGCTGACCCCTCTGACCGACTAGCAGCCATTTACAAAGGAGACCCTGAGTTAAATTCTTATAGCATGGCCTGGCCCAATCCACTCAGACCCCTGCCAAAAAAGTCTGCCATATCACTGGAAATATAGCTTAATGGCAGAAAGCTTTCCTATCATGTATGAGACCCTAAGTTCAATTACCAGCACAGAATCAGGAAGGGAAATGCGTGCCTAAAAAAAGAACTAGTAAATCAGAGCAGCTGAACTGATGACCCTTTGGACTCTATGAGTTCACAGCTCTAGTCACTAGCTTTCTGGTAGTCATTGGCAGAGGGTTTAGGTGTTGTGCTAAGCACATTGGCATCTACTATATACAATATATTAAGGATAAAACCCCTCAGCAAATGATGTCCTCACTAAGATAATTTCTAAACCAAAGTTTCTGAAAACTTCAGTCTTAATTTGCATACATATTCTACTACTAAAACTTCATAATCATTAAGAAGTGACAAAGTAAACTCATCCAATTGTTGTGCCAGCCAAATCTGAAAACATCAGTAGTGGATATTTTGGGAACAGGGACAGTCTCTGACATGAACTGATCGGCCTGCTTTTTGATCACCTCCCCTTGAGGGGGGAGCAGCCTTACCAGGCCACGGAGGAGGACAATGCAGCCAGTCCTTATGAGACCTGATAGACTAGGATCAGAATGAATTGGAGGAAAACCACCCCTATCAGTGGACTGTTAGAGGGCCATGGATGGAGAAGGGGGAGGGTGGGTGAGATTGGGAGAGGAGGAGGGAGGGAGATACAGGGGGGATACAAAGTGAATAAATTGTAACTAATGGAAATTAAAAAATAAAGAAATAAAAAAATAAACTCAATCAACTAGGATAATCTCTAGACTGGACAAAGAACCCCATGAATTTATCTGATTGCACTTTTGCAATAGAGCAATTTGGAAGTTAATACCTGCTTCAGCTACCAGAACTTGGAGACAAAAAAAAAACAGTGAAATTCGGGTGGGCAGGCCTCCCTGGGGAGAGACTGGACCATTTCAGGAGGATCCCTGGGATGCCCTGATGCCCTGTTCCTAGGAGGAACCCAACTCTCTTGGGCACTCAGAGGAAAGCCCAAGCTGACCGCCCCAGCCCAGGCAGTCCAGAAACCATAGGCGCCTCTGAAGATTACACAAGTCTTTTCCTCCCCCCGCCAACTCGATGGCATGTTCCTAAAATCCCCATCTGCACAATGTAAACAGGAAACGTGCAGCAAAAAGCCTCGGCGGTGTAAATCCCAAGCTTCCAGCAGAGGGCGGGAGAATCTCTGCTGCGCGGCCAGTGGCAAGCAGGCGTCAGAGAAAAGCAAACTTTGCAAGTGACCCCGCGCCCCTCCACGTCCTTATCCTCCTACAGCAAAAGGGAGAGAGAAGGAGGAATGAAAGACCCCCGCTCCAGGAGAATAAAGAATAGGGGAGGGGGGCCTTGAAGCAGAGGCCCGGCCTCTAAGAGCTCAGCCTTGGTGGCAAGAATGCGCACGGCAGCCCACTTCCTTAGCAGCGTGTCCGAGCAGCCTCGGAGGAACCCTAAGGCCGAGCCCTCTGAGGGTGGGGCGGGGGAGGGGCAGGCGCAGCCGCAGAGCGCTCCTCCATTGTCAAGCGTGATGGAAGCGCCTTCGCTATGGATACAGACGCTGAAGGGTTATCGCTGAGCTCGCCTGGGCCTGGTGGGCGGCGGCGGTGAGGGCGGCGATGGGAATCCGCTTCCCGGGCACGGTGGCGGCGGTCGTGGCTGAGACCAGAAGAAACCAGGTAAGGGTGTGGGGCGGACGCAGCCTGGGCTCCGCCTCCGCCCACCCAGGCTCCGCCTCCACGCGCTCCACCTCCATCCCCGGGCTCCGCCTCCTCCCCTGAGCTCAGCCTCCGCCTCCATTCTCCTCAGGCTCCGCCTCCGCCCCTCGGGCCCCACCTCCCTCCTTTCCTCCGCCCTCACCGGGCTCTGCCTCTGTCCTTCCCCCGGGCTCCGCCCCCCTCCTCTGCCCCGGGCTTCCCTTCCGACCCTGGCAGCTGTCCAGTGGGCTCTGCTGGGGCAGGCATAGCTGCTGGGAGGTGGGGAAATGAGAGGGGTGGTTCCCGCGGTGGAGAAGCAGCGGGTTCACCGGTGTCAGCCATCGCGGTGCAGCCGAGCGTGGCTGGCTGTGGGCGTGTGTGAGGGATCCGCAGGATGGCGGTCGCGGGGAGAGACCGCGGTGTTGCAGCCGGGGGCTGGGTGGGTCGGGAGAGTCTGCCCGCATTCAGACAAGAGCTTCTGTGCTGGCTGCTGGTACCCGGGACTGTGCCCTCTGGCCGCAGGGGTTGGTAGGGCGGGAGCACACTGTGTGTAGTTCCTAGGGATACACTTGCGCCTTGCATCCTGAGGAAGAGTGAAGCTGGGGCCAGGTCTCCAGGAAAGGAAGTGCAGAGAGTCCGGTGTTGCCTCCTGCCTGGCCTGGGGCAGCGGGGGAGGGGGGCTTGGACATCCCAGTGGAATGAACACTTGCTGCTTGGAAAGGCCACAGGATCCTTGCACCTTGAAACATTTCTAGGACTATTGTTTCAGGACATATGTGCCGGCATTCCAGAATGAAATGACTCTTCTTAAGTAAAGACAGCCAGCAACCAGTGCAGGTGCTCTCTCTCTCACTTAGCTTTTAAGTGATTTGATTGTTCTCTTTATTCCATCAGAGAATTCATCTTAAGGCACAGTTTGGTATATACATTGCTGTTTATACTTTGATGGACTTGCACAACCAGGAGTATACAGGGTTCTTGCGGACTTATTTTCCTATTTGTATTTC
Source organism: Meriones psammophilus (assembly GCA_036365155.1). Classification (NCBI taxonomy): domain Eukaryota; kingdom Metazoa; phylum Chordata; class Mammalia; order Rodentia; family Muridae; genus Meriones; species Meriones psammophilus. Next base: position 65,838 of record JAEOAE010003746.1, on the reverse strand, counting down.
TTTGGGTTGCTATGTGTAGATAATCAGGATGTAATAACAAGGTTACTGTAGAGCTGGGAAAGCTCTTTTATTTCATGGTAATTCCAGTTTTACACTTGCAAGGAATTTTAGCTACCAGCCCTGTAGCCCCTTGTCTCAGGAGGTTGCTTTGCTGATTGTTGGTCGTTGGTAGCACTATAGTACTGCTGTTCTACTCATCTCTTTTTATTGTTTATTTATCCCTACTAATTTGTGTAAGAGAAGGAATCGTTCACATTTTTTTCTCACTACTGCCTAATTGAGGTCACTCAAGAGAATCGCTTGTAGGTTGGTGAGATGGCTCAGCAGATAAAAGCTCTTGCTGGGCAAGCCTGGAGACCTGAGTTCAATGCCTGAATTTATGAAAAGGTGGAAAGCAAGAAGCGATTGCACAGAGTTGTCTTCTAACCTTCCTATGTGTTCCCTAGTATGCATGCTTCACCAGCATCATGAACACACACACACACACACACACACACACACACACAGGCTAAAAAAAAGAAGACATTGTGCTGTACTTAGAGAATCTTCCTGCTGCTCCAAAATGTCATGTCATTTCACTTGTCAGTCTCTTACAGACATAGTCTTACCCAGAATGCTAATGTGGAATATCAGTTTTGTTTTTAATCTTGTTCAGTTTTTAGTTACATTGTTCTTCCCCCTACAACAATTTTATTTAATTTTGTTTTGTTTTCTTTTTTCTTTTTTTTTTTTTTTAGACAAATTCCCTCTATAGAGTCCTGGCTGTCCTGGGATTCCTTATGTAGATCAGGCTGGCCTTGAACCTACAGAGATCTCCCTTCCTCTACCTCCCAAGTGCTGAAGTTAAAGACCACACGCAACTTCCCCACAACAATTTTGAAAAAATAACAAACTTGAAAAAAGTTCCAAGTATGGTACACAGTTAATTGATGTTTTACTTTGGACATTTTGAGAGAAGCTGCTGACCTTATGCCCTGTCACTCTGAGTGGTTTAGTGTCAATTTTATACAAACAGAATGTTGTCCTACATAATGACAGTGCAGTTCTCAAAATAGGAAATTCACGGTGGTATAGTATTCCATTTAATGTGGGTTTTATTGACTATGTTATTACTCACATAAATGTCAAAAGAAGCTGGTACATTTAACTGTTGCATTGTCCTTTATCTCTTTAGTCTCTTTCAATATGGAACAGTTCCCTCATCTTTTTCATGATCTTGTCACTTTGATGACTATGGGTCAGTTATATTTTTCTTCATTAATTTATTTATTTGTCCATTTTACAGCCCACTCACAACTCCACTCCCTCATCCCTTGCCAGTCCCAACCTCCCAAACACTTTCCCTGTACCTCCCCCAACCAGCCCACCCAGGTTCATCAAGTTATATCAGGATTAAGTACCTCCTCTTTCACTGAGACAAGACAAGGCAGCCATGCTAGGAAATGGGATCAAAGGGAGGCAACAGAGTCCAAGTCGGAGACAGCTCCTGCTCTAGTTGCTAGGGGACTGACTTGAGGACAAGCAGCCCATCAGTTTCATATGTGTAAGAGGCCTAGGGCTATTCCAGGCATGTTCTTTTGTTGGTGGTTCAGTTTCTATGAGGCCCCATGGTCCCAGATGAGCCGGCTATGTAGGTCTTTTTGTGGTGTCCTACCTCTCCAGCTCCCTCTATCCTTCCTCTAACTCTTCCACAAGATTCCCAGAGTTCTGCCTAATGTTTGTTTGGCTGTGGGTCTGTGCAACTGTTTCCATTATTTGCTGGATGAAGCCGCTCAGATGACAGTTATGCTGGTCTCCAGTCTACAAGCATAGCAGAGATATGAATAAATAATAAGGACCCAGGCTTTGGGGTACACCATTGCTTAGGGGATGAAAGAAGAGGAGCAGTAAATGCATTTGGTGAACTTGAAAGAGATATTCAGCTCTTCCTAATATATATTATTTTTCTTGTAGGTGATATGAGCCATAATTTTTGTCTAGTTACATGGCTGTACAGAAGAGATTGTTTTCAAATTAAAACAAAGTTTTTAGATTTCTTTTTTTCTTCTTTTTTTTTTTTTTGGGGAGGAAAGGGGTCATCAAGACATGGTATCTCTGGGTGTGTACTCCTGGCTGTTCTGGAACTCTGCCTAAGACTCACAGAGATCCACCTGCCTCTGCCACCCCAGTCTGGGATTAAAGGCTTGCATCACTTGGTGAGCAGTGAGTACTCTTTAATCACTGAGTCATCTCCAGCTCTCTTTAAATTTTTAACAGATACAATCATATGACTATGTCTACATTAGTTGAATATAAGTAGAATGATGAATATAATGTTTCAAAAGTGTTTTAAGGAGATATTGGTGTGTATTCCCAGCCTTTCTTTAGCTGAGACTGGAGATCGACTGGGAGGTGGTGGCTCACTTTTAATCCCAGAATTTGGAAGGCAAGGCCGAGGCATTTGGATCTCTGCATTAAAGGCCATCCTGGTCTATAGATCTAGTTCCAGGTCAGCCAGGAAACCTACACAGAAAAACCCAATCCAAGCAAACAAAATCAAGCAAGGAAGCAAGCAAGCAAAGGAATGGAGATATAGCAGCCATCTTGGGTAGGGAGTAACAGAGCAAAGAGCTAGAAAGATCCTAGATAACTAATGCCCGACAGTAGGGTTGCCATAGCAAATCTAGATAGCTGCTCTGTGTTTTGTATTTCTTTGTTTTTAACATGATAAATAATAACATTATATGTTTAAAGCACTATAAATCTGAGTTTTCAGTTTCATGCTGGCAAAACAGGTACAAGTGACAGGATGGGTTATCAGGATCCAGAGACATAGATAGTGAAGGAATGCTTTTCAGTGTCATGTGTAACCAATTGAGGGCATCATTGAGAGAAATAGTTATTGAAGAAATTTGTGGTTGAATGTACAGATGATCTACTTATATGCATTGTACAGATAAGGAGGAGACTGCAAAGTCTCCCTCCTTCCTGTGGCCTCCCATTTTTTCTTGTGAGTATTTAACTCCATCATTGAATAGCAAATCATGAACTGAAAGTTTACTCTAATGAATGATGTACTCTTTTGAGAATTTATACATTTTTTTTTCAGTTTTTGGTTGTTGTTGTTTGTTTGTTTGTTTTCCCAAGATAGGGTTTCTCCATGTAGACCTGACTATCCTGGAACTTCCTCTGTAAATTAAGAATGTTCTCAAACTCAGAGATCTGCCTGTCTCTGCCTCCTGAGCACTGCTGGGATTAAAGGTGTGTGCCATCACTGCTTGGCATAAAGGATCATTTTTAACTCTAACTTTCCTTATTTGATTGTTGTTTTTACTAACCAAATTGCAGAATATTGGTAGAAGAAATGATAAGAATTGAGGTTAGCTGATTAAACACTCCCTCCTCCCATGTGAGAAATCTCATTGTGATAGGTATGAACATATGTTTGGAAAATTTTGAATGTGTTTTATTAAAACTTAAAAAGACCAGCTCCATGTACTAGTGTGGTCTGGCTTTTTACTTTCCTTGCTTCCTTCCCTTCCTTCTTTTATCCTTCTTTGATCTTTATAGCTTGGCTATCCTGGACTCATTTTGTAGACCAGGCTGGCCTAGAAATCAAAAAGATCCACCTGCCCCTGCCTCCCTGAGTTGCTGGAATTGTTGGCTTGTGCCAAGATGCCCAACTTCAAATCTTTATTTTTTAAAGGACTCAAAGACATTGTATGAGTAGTTAATAATGCTTGATATGTAAGCCTCACCTGGGGCCTTTCTGTCCTAAGCAGTCAAGATTACACACTCTGGTTTTTCTAGAATTCTTGCCTTATTGTTCTTTTATTTTCACCATTGACCTTTAACAGTTTAAAAGAATTAGGTATTCATAATCTTTGGAGATGAATATAAATTTCAAGGTGATTTTTTTACATTACTGTTTATTATTATCATTTATTACAATTTATTCAAATTGTACTGTGGCTGTGCCCCCCTCCCTCATCTCCATCTGCTCACATCCTCCTTCCCTGTTCTGTGCCTAAGCCCCTCCCCTAGCCCACTGATAGGCATGATCCTACTCCCCTTCTATTTGACCCTAGCCTATCACGATGTTTTATACAAGTATCCCTCCTATTGTTGCACACATATTATTACAGTTATATAACCATCTATCTCACATCTATCATCTGTCTATTTATCATCTTTGTCATATATCTATTACTCACACATATTGTTGTGAAAATCTGTTATTTCTTCCAAAGAAACATGGTTCAAAAATTGTTCAAAAACTATGTTTTAAATCAAAAGTAATCCAATAAAAAATGGGGACAGAGCTACACATAGAATTTTCAGTAGAGGAATATCTCAGAGAAACACTTAAAAATGCTCAATGCCCTTAGTTATCAGAGAGATGCAAATCAAAATGACCCTGAGATTTCACCTTACACCCATCAGAATGGCTAAGATCAAAAGCTCAAAAGACTATTCAGGCTTGTGGTCACCCTCAGCTACAGACCAGGATTATGGGCAGCCAGGGTATATGAGATCCCACCTCAAGAAACAAAACAAAACAAAAGAAAAGAAAACAGTGAACTACTGTGCAGTGCTGAACAGAGAAAGTGGCAGAAGATTTGATGGACTTGGCAGTAGGGTTAGCAGGAACTGCAGCAGGTCGATGGGAACAGCAGCTTGGCAGGCACAGTGAAGGGTCTTAGGCAGAGTAGTAGTCTCCAGTGCAGGGCGAGCTCATGCTGTGTCCACCCGTCCATCTCTCTGTCTGCCATTCTCAGTTTTTCAGTAGATTTCTTTTATTTATCTGTGTCCATGTGGGTATACATGCCTGGCAAGGGCCAGGAGAGGGTAAGAGATGCCCAAGAGCTAGACATCGTTGTGATCCACCTGATACAGATTTTGGGAGCCTAACGCAGTCCTCTGCAAGAGCAGCATGTCTTAATTACTGAGCCATATCTTCAGTCCAGTTCTCTGGGTTTTTGATGGGACAAGCAGTTGGAAACATGAAGCCCAGGTTGGTCTGGAACTCATCCTCCTCCCCCAGCTTCTTGTCCTCCAAATACAAGTCTGAACCTTCATGCCTGCCAGTCTTTTTCTTGAATAGTTTCAGGTCCTCGTTTTGTGTTCCAGGCCACAGACTGCAGATAACAGTGAACCTGACTTTAGCCCTGTGTTCCTGAGGGTGTACAGACAGAGTGATTCCTCTGTTGTTATGGTAAGGCTAGGGTAGACCTGCCACCCTGCTAGAGCTTTAAGAATCATGCTGGGACTGCTTTTTAAAACTTGTCCTTCATCAGGGCCTTTTCCCCTTAGCAAAAGGAAAAGTGAATAATTAATTACTGTTTTGTCTAGGGCTGATCCTGTGGGTCCCAGGCTTTTGTAGATCTAAGGTTGGAGCTCTGTGCCCCAGTACCCAAGTGGTAATCACTAGCAGGTGAGTGCAGCGTTCATGCATGCAGCAGGAGGCTAGATCCTGGAGCCTGTGGGAACCCAGAAACTTTTCCTGAACTGGGTGTCCTGAGTTTGGAAGTAATGTTTCCCCCACCGTATGGTTTCCTACCAACAGGGTGACCCAGTTTGTCCTGTTTTGGGGTCCACAGTTCGGTCTAGGATGTTGAGTAGAGCACACAGGAGCAGGTAAGTGGCTCTATGCTGGTGACTAGGCATCTGAAGGAACCCAGAAACTTTACCTGAGAACTTTTTGGGGGACTGTGGGGGAATTCTACTGGATGCCCTGAGGTTGGATTTGATGTTTTCTTCACCATGGTGTTTCCTCCCAAAAGGGAAACCCAGTCCCTTGTGCTTTGGTGCCCACAGTTCTGTGTGGGACAGTGATTTGGGCATAGAAAGAGCTCTCTGGGCTGAGCACCTTCTAGAGCCCAGACCTTTTTCAGGGATTTTATGGGTGACCTGAAGTCAGTCCTGATTGCTTCCTACTCCATGGGGTTTTCTCTAGACTGGAAATCCCAATCTCTGGTATTGTGGGGCCCACAGTACAGTCTGGGATGGTGACCAGAACACACAGTCATGTGGCTCTGACCTGGTGACCTATTGCCTGCAGAGAACTGGGAATTCTTCCATGGTTTACCTGGGTAACCTGAGAATGGACCCGATTACTTCCCACTCCGTGGGGTTTGTTCCTAACTTGGAAACACAATTGCTGTTGTTTGAGGGCCCAGATATTGGTATATTGCTTGCTGTGAAGTCACTGCTGTACTGCTCTGCAGATACTGTCCTCTTGGTACCACCATCTTTGATTCTCTTTTTTTATTAAATATTTTTTTAATTTTTCTTTTCTTTTATTTTATTTTATTAATTACAGTTTATTCACTTTGTATCCCAGCTCTAGCTTCTCCAACATCCCCTCTCAATCTCACCCTCCTCCCTCTTGTTCTTCTATGTCTGTCCCTCAGTCCAATGATAGGGGAGGACTTCCTCCCCTTCCATCTGACTATAGTCAATCAGGTCTCATCAGGACTGGCTTCTTTGTCTTTCTCTGTGAACTGGCAGGATTGTTCCCCGCTCAGGTGGAGCTGATCCAAGAACTAGCCCGTGAGTTCATGTCAGAGATGGTCCCTAGTACTATTATTGGGAACCCTCTTGGATACAGAGCTGCACTGGACTATTTCTGTGTAGGGGTTCTAAATTATTTCCATGCATGGTCCTTGTTTAGAGTATCAGTCTCAAAAAGACACCTGTGCCCAGACCTTTTGAATCTGTTTCTCTCCTTGTGGAGCTCCTGTTCCATCCAGATATTTCTATCTCCCCCTTATTTCATAACATTCCCTGCACTCTGCAAAATGTTTAGCTCTGAATCTCAGCATATATTTTGATACCCTGCTGGGTAGAGTGTTTCAGAGGACCTCTGTGATAGGCTCCTGTTATTTCTCAGACAATTAGGAATAGTGATACCTCAAGATCCAGTATGCCACGCCTAGGCATATATCCAAAAAATGCTCAAGTATACAACTAGGATATTTGCTCAACCATGTTCATGGCAGCTTTACTTGTAATAGCCAGAAGCTGGAAACAAGCCAGATGTCTCTCATTTGAGGAATGGATACAGAAATTGCAGTACATTTACACAATGGAATACTACTCAGCAATTAAAAAGAAAGAAATCATGAAATTTGGTGGCAAATGGTGGGATCTAGAAATGATCATCTTGAGTAAGGTATCTCAGAAGCAGAAAGACACACATGGTACATACTCACAAGAAGGAAGACTGTGGTAAGATGCTTAATCTTTTATCTTTTCTTTCTTTAAATCTTTTTTTTTTTTTTTTTTTTTTTGAGCAAGGGCAGTTACCCAGACTGAACTCAAATTTTTGCTTTCTGGTTTTGTTTTTCTAATTCTTTTTTTTTCTTTTATTAATTATTTTTAATTTTTTCACAATTTATTCATTATATAACCTGGCTGAAGACCCCTCCCTCAACTCTTACTGGTCCCATACTTCCTCTTCCCTCTATCCTCTTCCCCTAGTCCACTCAAAAGGTGAGTTTCCTTCCTCTGCCATCCACCCATGTCTTATCACAATACTACTCAGTTATTAAAACAAGGAAATAATATTTCTGCTCTTATTACTTCTCCATAGGCCACTCTGCTCACATCAGAAGACTCCATACCCTGAAGCTTGCCTGCAACCTTACTGTGAAATTAACAGTAAGTATAACTCATTTTACAGAGTCCCACTCACAAGACAATGTTTAATTAACCATCTCACATCCAGATACATGTGAAATATGAAATGCTATGAAGTCTGAAACATTTGATCACAAGCATTTCAAAGAACTTTGTTCTCCTTCTGTCTAGAGGAACCACCTCAGGAAATAAGTTCAAATTAAATTCCAGAAAACAGAGGCTATATACCCCTTGGGAAATTATTGGGATGCTTCATGGATAGGTGTATATAATCGTTCAAAACTAGGTACTTCAAGAATGCTTGATTTGCATTAAATAGCACATTCCTATCATATGAACAAGAGCACAGATCCTAATCATCCTATATTTAAAAGGAGGAGAGAGTTAGCAGGGATCAGTGTCAAAAGCCATCTATTAAATTTGGCTAGTAGCATCTATGTCTAAAGACACTCCCCAGTTGAAGTCAGACAGAAAACTCACGATTACATTGTTACACAACTAGGCCAGCAGCAGGGTCATACATGGAAAAGAGAGCCTCCTCCCTCATCTCAAAATTCAGTGTGGGTTGTGATGTTTTTCAATAGAATCCCTAGAACAATAGGTATGTGTACACAAAGAAACTTCTACAGGCTACCACTGTTGTGTTACTCTCAGAGAACTTCCTGGCTGTTGTTAGTTCACCATTCCCTACATATTCATCCACTGGACTGAACTTTTCTTGTCTAAAGTGAGGCAATTGAAAACAGTAAATGTTGAGAATCAGATTTATCAATAAGTCTTCCCTAAACACATTTTATAATACTTTTGCATGTAATTGATATTCACCATTCATTGTATTCTTTTTAAAAATAATTTTATTTGCTTTAAATTCCAATTGTAGTCCCACTCCCTTCTCTCCCCCATTACTACCCTCCATTCCTATTGCCCCTCTTCCCTTTCCCCTTCCCCTTCACAAAAGGGAAGTCATTTCCATTGAGCTAGTTTTTCAGTTCTGTTGGATCTCAGTAGACCAAAGAACACAAAGGCCTTTCCATATTGCTTTTAGCCAAAGAATTCCTCTCCAGTAAGGATACTTTTATGATGATGATGACTCTAGATTTGTGAAAGGCTTCACCATTTTAACACATTCAAAAGTTCTCTCCAGTATGAATCCTTTCATGATGATGAAGATTATACAAATATGGAATGGTTTCACCATGTTAAAAGCACTGTCCATTAGGATTTCTTTCATGAGTGTGAGGATGATTCTGAAGTGCAAAAGTTTTTTCACATTGGTTAAAGTCAGATAGCTTCTTTCCAGTAGGTTTTCTTTTATGTATTAGGCGATGTTATGTGCAAAGGCTTTGCCACAGAGTTAATTCATATGGTTTCCCTCCAGAATGTGTTGTTGTCTTATGAGATGACTGTTATATGCAAAGGTTTTATCACACTAATTATCCTCACCAGGCTTCTCTCCACTGTGAGTTTTTTCATGTTTCCGGAGACAGCTATGCAAAGGCTTTATCATATTGGGTATATTCATAAGGTTTCTTTCCAGTATGTGTTCTTTTATGGCTTATGAGATTATTGTTGCGTGCAAAGGCTTTATCACACTGGTTACATTCATAAGGTTTCTCTCCAGTGTGTGTTCTTGTATGGCTTATGAGATGACTGTTTTGTGCAAAGGCTTTACAACACTGGTTACATTTATAAGGTTTCTCTCCAGTGTGTGTTCTTTTATGGCTTAAGAGAGTACTGTTTTCTGCAAAGGCTTTGCCACACTGGTTACATTTGTAAGGCTTCTCTCCAGTGTGTTCTCTTATGCCGTATGAGAGTACTGTTATGTGCGAAGGCTTTACCACACTGATTACATTCATGAGGTTTCTCTCCAGTGTGTGTTCTTTTATGAATTAAGAGATGATTGTTTTGTGCAAAGGCTTTACCACACTGGTTACATCCATAAGGTTTCTCTCCAGTGTGTGTTCTTTTATGGCTTATGAGATGACTGTTTTCTGCAAAGGCTTTACCACACTGGTTACATTCATAAGGTTTCTCTCCAGTGTGTGTTCTTTTATGGCTTAAGAGATGACTGTTTTCTGCAAAGGCTTTACCACACTGGTTACATTCATAAGGTTTCTCTCCAGTGTGTGTTCTTTCATGGCTTATGAGATGACTGTTTTTTGCAAAAGCTTTACCACTCTGGTTACACTCATAAGGTTTCTCTCCAGTGTGTGTTCTTTTATGGCTTATGAGATTACTGTTTTGTGCAAAGGCTTTGCCACACTCATTACATTCATATGGTTTCTCTCCAGTATGTGTTCTTTTATGCCGTATGAGCTGACTGTTTTTTGTAAAGCCTTTACCGCATTGATTACATTTGTAAGGCTTCTCTCCAGTGTGTGTTCTTTCATGGCTTTTGAGACCAGCGGTATGGTGGAAGGATTTACCACATAGAGTGCGTTTAAAAGGTTTCTCTCCATTACGACTGCTTTCATGCCTGCAAAGATAATTGGCACATGTGAAATATTGACCACAGTCATTTGATTACACTAATAAATATATTTATCTATATGAATCAATTTCATAATTTGGTCTAATGATAAAGAAGAATCAAATCTTAAACTTTTATCATTTTATTTACATTCATGGCATTCCCCTTCATTATGGGTATTTTTGAAGATCTCTGTGATGGTAAGAGCATTTATTATGTGGTTCACTTTTATAGCATCATTTTTCTATAAGAGGTTTTCTCGTGTATATGAAGACTATTGTAAGAATTCAGAGTTTTACGAAAGCAATCCCATTAACAAATTTTTGTACGGTGCGAATGACACTTCATTTACAAAGTGAGCCAGGACAAGCAGAAGAAGTTCCAAATTTCTAGTATTCATAGGTATTTTCAGCAGTATGTTTTTGCTGATGAATTCTCAGTGAAGTTGTAAAACCAATTAACTGTTACCTTTTATCACATTCAGAAAATCTACTCAAAGTGGGGACTTTTACAAAATTAATCATTCTTGGAGAAACACAGTTACACTGCTTCTTTCAATATCTCTGCTCATGTGTCTTATAAACATTGTGACATATTATATACCAATTTAAATTACAAGAATAATAAAAGATTCCCACATTGAATTAACACTTTTTTTTGTTCATCATAGACATGTCATATAGGGATTAAGGTTTCTCCACAATTATATTCTTGACTCTCATAAGCTGCTCCTTTCACTAAAGGTTACAGTGTTACTACATGAATATGTGTAACACTGGTTGTACTTTGAAATATCTGCTCATTAGAAGGTTTTGAAACATACTGATCACCTATTCAATGTGTATACCTCTTACAATATCTGAGTAGATAGAATGAATCTAAACAGATTGGCAGTTTAACTCAGTAGCTGTAATGTCTATATGATTTCAATGGTATTTTCTGTTACAACATTATTTTACTTTCTTCTATCTTAGGGGAGTGCCTTGCAAACACAAATCAGATACCTGACATTGAGGTACGTGGAATTGTGAGATTTTAATGATCATCAGTACACTTAAAGCAGTGCACTTTTTACACTGTTGCTTTTCTTTAAAACCTACAGGACACAGCCAGGTGTGCTGGTACATTCCTTTAATCCCAGCATTTGTGGAGGCAGAAGCAGGCAGATCTTTGTGATTTTGAGATCACATTTGTCTAACAAGGAAGTCTAAGTCAAGCCACAGCTACACAGAAAAAAAAAAAAAAAAAAAAAATTTCAAAAAAAGAAAATAAAAAGCAGCCAACAAACAAACAAACAAAAAACAAAATTCCAGGACACATTAACATTTCTTAAGATTCATATCTGTATCAGTGTGCACGTAAAGTTACCTTTTATTACTTGTAGAACTTTGAAAATGTTCTTCAATGGTATGTCTTCCCAATTGTAGCCTAAAATATAGTACCAGAAAATATATATGACTGGAAATATCATATTATTATTAAAGCAAAACTTAAATCACTATCTTCTATGACCCTTAAAACCATGCCTGATTTATTCACCTCATTCCTCCTCATTCTCAATTTGAATCATAGAAAAGGATCAATAACAAAGTAAGACTTGTCTCCTTATTTTAAAAGTGAAAGAAAATTTGCTGTCTTACCTATTGCAGTGAGGTTTTTACAGGTCTCTAGCATCACATCATTGTAGAGTTGTTTCTGTGATGGTTCCAGCAAAGCCCACTCTTCTTGGCTGAATTTCACACGCACATCATTGAAGGTCACTGCATTCTAAAATATGCCATGCATTTGTACAACAGAAAGAGTAGCAACAATATAAATTTATGCTTCATTGGCAATAGAATCATATAATTCTAGTGCTGCTTCCATTTATTTTCTGACACAGAAGTGCTAGTGTTAGATAGTTGGGTGCTGTGCATCAGGTGAACAAGGGGAGAAGAAAAAGCTTAAAGGTTAGATTAAGGAAAACCAAAGGCGTGCTTTGGAAACCTTTGTTAAAGGCGTTTCATTAGTTTGTAAGGCATGAATATGAATTAGACCTTAGTTGGATTCTTGAGTGATGTATGAATCATCTTTAGTTACTTGGGCAACTAGGTCAGGACCCTGTCATGAGACAGGTGGAAGGAAAAAACACAGTCATCATATTTTATCTAGCAACAAATGAGATGTGGCTATCAGGTGACAGTGAACAGATGGGTGGTGTCAGTCAAAAGACAACATGGCACTGGATATCATGTTTTGACCAGGTATCAGAGATTTGGCATACCAGTATATAAAAATGGGGGCTCATATATTTGTTGAAGGGAAATTGTACTACAGTGAATAGATGGATAAAAATAATGTGAGTGGCAAGCAACAATAATCATACCTGATAACATCATATTTCTGAGTTCCCAGACAAAAAAAAAGGCATAGAACACATGATTATAATTGATCATTGTTTTGTATATTTTCCTTTCTAAATTATGTATAGTCTATAGTTTAAAATAAAGATTAAAGCTTTTCTATTAAAAAAATAAGTGTTAATATTATCACTAAGTCATTTTAGAAGAAAACGGAATAACAAAATTTAACTGTGTCATATCTGAATAGGATAGAGGTTTGGAATAGTCATGGCAATTAATGTGGACAAAGACAAACAGAGAGAAGAGAGCAAAATAGAAAGAGAGAGACAGAGACACACAGAGAGAAATTAACAGATGAACAGTACTAAGTACATATCAGAGAAATTTATGAACAGTTACTAACTACAAAAAAAAATGATGGACAAGCTGGGTGTATTCTGTCATGTCTTTAATTCAGGAGGCAGAGGCAACAGTTTCTTATTGAATTGGATGCCAGAATGATCTATACAAAGAGTTCTAGGACAGGCAGACCTATATAGTAAGACAGAGCCTCCTAAAAAGTCAATCAAACAAACACAAAAGATGGAAAGAACTGAGAGGTCTTTACTGAAGCTTCTACAAGGAATTATACATTCACTCCAGTTGTGTATTCATTTTCCAGAAATCTGCACTGCCCTAGCTTAAACTGCAACTTTAATAAGATCTTACTAAAAAGGAATGCATGTTTAAACAGCTAAAAATAGAAAGATGAAAATATTAGCAATGTAAATGATGATCATAAATAAGCAACATAAGGAAGAGACATGGCTCAGCAGTGAGGAGCTCTTGCTGCTCTTTCAAATAATTGGACTCATTTGTCAGTGTTTAACTGAGACCCACTACTCTCAGTTGCTATAAGTTCATGAGTTATGAACACATCTTTGGACTTCTGTAATGATTAGGCACACAAGAGGTTCATATTCATGACTATAATCAAAATACTCATATTCAGTAAAAATTAAAAAACAGATCCCAGATGGCAGACTGATTGCATACTGATGTCTGATCAGCACAGTGACAAATAGTTGGAACTGTTGGCCCCCAAACACCATTGACTGTATTTACCAGGTGATAAGAAACCCAATGTTGAGAAAAACAATTGGGTTCAAGCTCAGAGTACCCAGCTAATCCCTGTAAAATTTCCTGGGCTGTTGTGGCAGGAGTAAGCTTTTCAAGCAAAAAGACCCAAGAAGCATGTCCTGATCACCTTCCCCAGCTGAACTGTGCACCCCAGAGCACAAGAGACTGGGAGTCCCACTCTCAAGAAAACCCCACAGGGAAGGAAGCAAGTGGGACTGACTGAATGTCATCCAGTCTATCCATGGAAAAGGTCCTGTAGACTTGCAGGTGCACAGCAGCAAGCCCTGAGTGGGACTTCAGCCGCCAGACCCACGTAACCAACTCTCCATCACAGACAGAACTGTGTGCCCCAGGGCACTAAAGGATGGGTTTCCCTGTAGAAAGAAAACCCCACAGGGAGGGAAACAGCTAGTCCCAGCTTAGAGCACTCAGCTGAAACTCCCACCACCACTACCACGACCACATATGGGAATATTATCAGAAAATTTTTCCAGGTTCCTGTCCAGTCACCAGCTTGGAGCTACCATTCGCAAGCAAGTGCCTATGCACTCTACACCCCCCCCAACAGTACAGACTGGGTCTTTCTGTTGGGAGAAAACCCAAAGGTGGGGGAAATATCTGGCCCTACTTCAGGACACCTAGCTCCAGAAAAGTTTCGGGTTATCTACAGGCTCCAGACTCTAGCCTCTTGCTGCACACATCAGAGTAGTGCTTAACTGCCAATGATTACCACTTGGGTACTGGGGCACAGAGCTCCAAACTCAGACCTCCAGAAGCCTGGGTTCCCTGAGATCAACCCCCAGATACTGTTCCAAGGGACATCCAGTTATACCTAACTAAACTGACCAAATCATGGGGTACCCAGATTACAGCTGCAGCTCACTAAATTTACAGCAAGAGCCCCAGCAGCAGGACGGCTGTCTCCAGGATTTCTCTGGGTGAGAGGAGAGCCCCCTTGACTAACACAGACAATTTCCACAAAGGTCCGTATGCCTGAGGTGAGCTGTGACAATTCCTGAAAAACACCTATCATTCAGTGACTGTACCCCAAAAGCTAAGGAAGCCTCCTTTGAGAAAATTCTTCTTCCTGTCAAAGGGATTCTCCTTCTCCCCAGCACAGGATTCTAGGAACCACCAGAAACTAACACCCAACACCTAAGATAGCCAAATGGGTAGAGGCCAGCATAAAAGCTCAACCAACAAAAGACAGAGCAATATGGCATCTCCAGAACCCAGTTATCCAGGAGAAAGCAGCCCCGGATACCCCAGCATAAAAAACAATTTCAGGCCAATTTCCCTTATGAACATTGATGCAAAAATACTCAACAAAATACTTTGCAAACCCAATACAAGAACACATCAAAGATATCATCCACTACAACCAAGTAGGCTTCAGGCCAGGAATGCAGGGGTGGTTCAATATACAAAAATCCATCGATATGATCCACCATATTAACAAATTGAAAGAAAAATGAACACATGATAATCTCCTTAGTTGCTGAAAAAGCATTTGAAAAAATCCAGCATCCATTCAGGTTTAAAGTATTGGAGAGATTAGGGATACAGGGCATATACCTAAACATAGTAAAGGCGATATACAGCAATCCTATAGCCAACATAAACCTAAACGGAGAGAAACTTAAAGCAATCCCACTGAATTCCGGGACAAGGCAAGGCTGCCCCCTCCATATCTCTTCAACATAGTTCTCGAAGTCCTTGCTAGAGTAATAAGACAATTAAAGAAGATCAAGGGGATACAAATGGGAAAGGAAGAAGTCAAAGTATCACTATTTGCAGATGATATGATAGTATACCTGAGTGACCCCCTAAATTCTACCAGGGAACCCCTAAAGCTGACAAACACTTTCGGCAATGTGGCTGGATACAAAATCAACTCAAAAAATAAGTAGCCCTCCTGTATACAAAAGAAAAAAGTGCTGAGAAAGAAATTAGTTAAACAACACCCTTCACAATAGTCAAAAAGGACATAAAGTACCTTGGTGTGACCCTAACCAAGCAAGTCAAAGACTTGTATGAAAAAATTCAAGTCTCTAAAGAAAGAAATAGAAGAAGATATCAGAAGATGGAAAGATCTCTCATGCTCATGGCTTGGCAGGATTAACATAGTAAAAATGGTCCTCTTACCAAATGCAATCTACAGATTTAATGTAATTCCCATCAAATTACCAATACAAACCTTACAGACCTGGAAAGAAAAATTCTCAACTTCATATGGAATAACAAGAAACCCAGAATTGCTAAAACAATCCTCAACAATAAAAGATCTTCTGGAGGTATCTCCATCCCTGATCTCAACCTGTACTATAGATCAACAGTTATAAAAACTGCATGGTACTGGCATAGAAACAGACTGGTGGATCAATGGAACTGAACATAAGACCCGGAAATAAACCCACACCCTTATGGACACCTGATTTTTGACAAAGATGCCAAAACCATACAATGGAAAAAAGATAGCATCTTCAACAAAAGGTGCTGGTCTAAATGGATGTCTACATGTAGGAAAATGAAAATAGATCCATATTTATCACTCTGCACAAAACTAAAGTTCAGGTGGATCAAAGACCTCAGTATAAAACCAGACATACTAACCCCATTAGAAGAAAAAGTGAGGAAGAGCCTTGAGCTCATTGGAACTGGAGACAACTTTCTGAACAGATCTTCAACAGTAGAAGCTCTAAGAGCAACAATCAATAAATGGGACCTCATGAAACTGAAAAACTTCTATAAGTCAAAGGAAACTGTTATCAAAACAAAATGACTGCCTGCAGATTGGGAAAGGATCTTCACCAACCCTATATCTGACAGAAGGTTAATATCTAGTATTTATAAAGATTTCAAGAAGTTAAACACCAACAAATCAAGTAACCCAAATTAAAAAATGGGGTACAGATCTAAACAGAGAATTCTCAATAGAACAATATAGAATGGCAGAAAAACACTTAAAAAATGTTCAACATTCTCAGTCATCATTGAAATGCAAATCAAAACCACCCTGAGATTTCACCTTACACCCATCAAAATGACTAAGACAAATAACTCAAGTGACAACTCATGCTGGATAGGATTTGGAGAAAGGGGAACCTTCCTTCATTGCTGGTGGGAATGTAAACTTATACAATGACTTTACAAATCAACCTGGCACTTTCTCAGACAATTAGAAATAGCGCCTCCTCAAGATCCAGCTATACTACTCCTAAGCATATATCCAAAAGGCGCTCAAGTATACAACAAGGACATCTGCTCAACTATGTTTGTAATAGCTTTATTTGTAATAGCCAGAAGCTGGAAACAGCACAGATGGACCTCAGTTGAGGAATGGATACAGAAATTGTGGTATATCTATACGATGGAATATTACTCAGCAATGAAAAACAAGGAAAACATGAAATTTGCAGGTAAATGGTGGGAAATAGAAAAGATCATCCTGAGTGAGGTATTCCAGAAACAGAAAGACTCACAGGGTATATACTCATTCATAAGTGGATATAGGATATAAAATATAGGATAAAAATACTAAAATCTGTACACCTAAGGAAGTTAATCAGGAAGGAGTATGCTGGCTAAGATGCCCAAACCCCATGCAGAAAGGCAAAGAGGTTGGACATCAGATGAGAGAGAATACAGGGACAGGACAGGAGCCTACCACAGAGGGACTTTGAAAGGCTATACCCAGCAGGGTGTCAAGGCAGATGCTGAGACTCATAGACAAACTTTGAGCAGAGTGCAGGGAATCATATGGAAGAACTGGGAGATAGTAAACCTGGAGAGGACAGGAGCTCCACAAGGACAGTAACAGTTCCAAAAATTCTGGGCACAGGGGTCTTTTTTGAAACTGATACGCCAGCCAAGGACCACTCATAGAGATGGCCTGAAACCCCTAAACAAAAGGTAGCCTATGGAAGTTCAGTATCTATGTGGGCTTCATAGTAATGGGGACAGGGACTGTCTCTGACAGGAACTCATTGGCGTGCTCTTTGATCACCTCACATTGAGGGGGAATCAGCCTTGCCAGGCCACAGAAGAAGACAATGCAGCCATTCCTAATGAGACCTGATAGACTAGGATCAGAGTGAAGGGGAGGAGGACCTCCCTTATCAGTGAACTGGAAAAGGGTCAGGGGTGGGAAAGATGGAGGGTGGGATTGGAAGGGGTGGAAGGAGGGAGGTACAGAGGGGATACAAAGTGAATAAACTGTTATTAATAAAAATTTAAAAGGAACACAATAAAATGTTGAAAGATTTTTTAAAAACTATGCTGTTTCACATACTTTTAAACTTTAAAAATATTGCCTGATATTAGTTATTGCTCCTAAATAAAAATACATAGATAAATAAATAGATAAATAAATAAAATGAGGAACGATACTTCATACTCATCAAAGCAAAATTCCACCAAGGTGGCATCTGTATTCTGAGCAACAATGCCCCAAATACAAGGACACCCACATTTGTAAAAGAAACATTAATAAAACTTAAAGAACATATCAATCACCGTACATTAATAGTGGGAGAGGTCAACATGTCACTATCATCAAGGGACAGAGCAATGGAAAAGGACTTAAACTGAGAGAAAATGACACAAATGGATGTCATGAATCAAATGAACCTAACAGATATCTAGAGAATTTTTTAACTCAAACAGAAAATAATCTATCTTCTTTCAGCACCTCATGGACCCTTCTCCAAAACTGAACATACAATAGGTCACAAACCAGGTCTCAACAGATACAATAAGATTGAAATAATATCTTGTATCCTATCAGACCATGATGGACTAAAGATGGACCTCAACAATAACAGAAATAACAAAAAGCCTACACACACGTGGGAACTGAACAACTCCCTACTCAATGAAATCTAGGTCAGGGAAGAAATAAAGAAAGAACTTCCTACAATTCAATGAAAATGAAGGTACCTCATACCCAAACTGCAATGAAAGCAGTCCTAAGAGGAGTTTTAATAGCACTAACGGCCTTCATAAGCTATTGGAGACATCCCATACAAGCAACTGAATGGCACACTTGAAAGCCCTAGAAAAAAGAAGCAGACACACTCAACAGGAGTAGACTACTAGGACTAACCAAACTCAGGGCTGAAATCAATAATTAGAAACAAAGAGAATAATTCAAAGAATCAACAAAACCAAGAGCTAGTTCTTTGAGAAAATCAAATACATAGACAAACTCTTAGTCAAACTAGGTAAATGGCAGAAAGACACTATCCAAATTCATAGTCTGAAAGGAAGAGAGAGAGAGAGAGAGATAACAGACACTGAAAAAAATCCAAAGAACCATTAGCTCTTATGGCAAAAGCCTATATGCCACAAAATTTAAAAATCTAAATGAAATATACAATTCTCTTGTTAGATTCCACTTACCAAGGTTGAATCAAAATCAGGTAAAGATATTAAATAGTCTTATACTGCCTAAAAATATAGAAGCAGCCATCAAAATCCTTACAACCAAAAAAAGCCAAGGGTGAGATGATTTCAGAGTAGAATTCTACAAGACTTTCAATGAAGAGTGAAAACCGATATTCTTCAAATTATTCCACAAAATAGAAATGGACACAACATGACCAAACTCCTTTTGTAAGACCACAGTCACCTTGATAAATCCTCAAAGACCCCCAAAAAGAAAGAGAACTTCAGACCAATCTCTTTTATGAACAATGATGCAAAAATACTCAATAAAATAATTGCAAACCAAATTGCAACATCAAAGATATCATCCACCATTACCAAGTACACTTAATCCCAGGCATGCAGGGATAGTTCAATATAGGGAATCTTAATCAGTCATATAAACAAATTGAAAAAAAAAAAAACAGGATCTTTTCTTTAGATGCTGAAAAAACATTTGACAATATCTAATAGTTATTCTTGTTTAAAGTCTTGGAGAGACTGGGGACAGAGGCGCAGATCTAAAAATAGTAAAGACAATATACAGCAATCCTATAACTAACATCAAACTAAATGAAAAGAAAGTTACATCATTTCCACTGAACTCAGGGACTAGACAAGGCTACACACTCTCTCCAAATCTCTTCAGTACAGTACTCAAAGTCCTATCTAGGGCAATAAGACAACTAAAGGTGATCAAGGGGATACAAATTGATAAGGAAGAAGTCAAAGTATTGCTATTCACATATATGACAGTATATAAAAGTGACTTAAATATTCTACTGTAGGGAACTCCTACAGTTGAAAAACACTTTATCAAAGTGGTTGGATATAAAGTTAACTAAAAAAAAAAAAAAATCAGTAGCACTCCTGTATGCAAAAGACAAATGTACTGAGAAAGAATTAGGAGAACTAGACCCTTCACAATAGGCAGGAAAAAAAAAAAAATAATGTATCTTGAGTTATCCTCAACAAGCAAGTGAAAACCTGCATGAAAAAAAAAAAACAAAAAACAAAAATCTGAAGAAAGAAATTGAAAAAGATACCAGAAGATAGAAATATCTCTCATGCTGATGGGTCAGAAGGATCAACATAGTAAAAATTGCTATCATACCAAAAACAATCTATAGATTAAATGATATTCCCATCAAAATATTAACACAATTCCTTAAGGAATTTGAAAAAAAATACTCAGCTTCATATGGAAAAATAAAAAAGCCAGAATAGCTAAAACAGTCCTGTACTATAGGAGATCTTCCGTAGGTATCACCATCCCTGATCTCAAGCTCTACTATAAATCAATAGTAATAAAAAACTGCACGGTACTGAAATAAAAACAGAATGGTTGATGAATGGAATTGAAATGAAGACCCATAAATAAACCCCCACACCTATGGCCACTTGATTTTTGACAAAGAAGCCAAAACCATGCAATGGAAAATGGAAAAAGGACAGCATCTTCAAGAAATGGTGCTGGTCAAACCTGAAGTTTACATGTGGAAAAATGAAAATAGATCCATATTTATCACCCTGCACTAAACTGCAGTCCAAGTTGTTCAAAGACCTCAACATAAAACCAGATACACTAAATCTGTTATGAAAATAAAAAGTGGGAAAGATCCTCGACCTCATTGGCATAGAAGGTAACTTCCTCAACAGAACACCAAGAACACTTGCTCTAAGATCAAGAATTAATGAATAGGATCTCATGAAACAAAAAGCTTCTATGAAGCAAAGAACTCTGTCAACAGAACAAAACGACAGCCTACAGTCTGAGAAAAGATCTTCACCAACCCTACATACAACAAAGAGGGCTAATAAACAAAATATATAAAGAGCTCAAGAAATTAAACTCCAACAATCCAAATAATCCACTTTATAACTGGGGTACAGAACTAAACAGATAATTTTCCACAGAGGAATATCAAATGATGGAAAAACACTTAAATAAATGCTCAATATCTGTATTCATCATGGAAATGAAAATCAAAATGATTCTGACTTTCCATCTTAAACCCATCATGGCCAAGATCAAAACCTGAAGTGACAGCACGTGCTAGTGAGAATGTGGAGAAAGAGGAACACTTCTCTATTGCTGGTGGGAGTGCAAACTTATACAACAACTTTAGAAACCAATCTGATGCTTTCTCATACAATTGGAAATAGTGTTACTTCAAGACTCAGCTCTACCATTCCTGGGCATATATCAAAAAGATGCTCCACCATTCAACAAAGATATTTTTTTCGACTATGTTCATAACCTCTATATTCATTATATCCAGAATACATGTCTCTCAATAAAACAATGGTTACAGAAATTGTGGTACATTTACACAATGGAATGCTACTCAGATATTTTTTTTAAAAAGGAAACCATGAAATTTTCAAGCAAGTGGATGGAACTTGAAATGATCATGGTAAGTGACATAACCCAGAAGAAGAAAGACTTGCATGGTATATACTCATTTATAAGTAGATAATAGCCATAATACAGGATAAACATACTACAATCCACAGACCTAAAGAATCTAAATAAAAAAGGACCCTATGGATGATGCTCATTTCTCATTTAAAAGGGCAAATAGAATCAACATCAGAAGTGACTGAGGAGAGGGAACAGGATGAGAGCCTAACATACATATCCTCTGAAAGACTCTACCCAGCAGGGGATTGAAGCAGATGCTCAGACTCACAGCCAAACTTTGGGCAGAGCACAGGGAGTCATAGGAAAGAGCGGGGGGATAGAAAGACCCAAAGATGAGAGGAGGTCCATAGAAGACCAACAAGGCCAATGAATCTGGGCCCAGGGGATCTGCAGAGACTGATGCACCAACCAAAGACCATTCATGAAGAGGACCCAGACTCCTGCTCAGATGTAGTTTATAGGCAGCTCAGTCTCCATGTGGGATCATTTGTCTCTCACATGGACTCTGTTGCCTGCTCTTTGATCACTTCCCTATGGTGGAGGGTCATTGCATGCCACAAAGGAAGGGCATACAGGCAGTCCTAGTGAGAATTGATAGGAGGGCTCCTACCATCGGAGAAATAGTAAATTAGATAAGGGGGGGAAGAGGAAAGAAGGGTGAGACCAGGAAGAGACAAGGAAGGGGTTGCAACTGGGATGTTAAGTGGATAAATTATTTTTAAATGCTATTTATTTATTATAATTTATTCACTTTGTATCCCTACTGTAACTCCCAGTCCCATCCACCCTCCTTCTTCCTTCCCATGCCCTTTTTCTAGTCTCCTGATAGGGGAGGAACTCTTCCCCTTCTGTCTGATCCTAGCTTATCACGTCTCATCAAGGATGGCTGCATCATCTTCCTCTTTGGCCTCACAAGGCTGCACCCTCCAGGAGGAGGTGATCAAAGAGCCAAGTTCATGTCAGAGAATAAATTATTAAGAAACAAATTTAAATTAAAAATGAATTAAATGTGAATAAATAAATAAATAAATAAAGTTAAAAAGAACCAAACAAAACAAGTAGGAAGGTTGTCATACACCTGACCATACACTCCAGGCTCAGCAGCCAATGATGGTGATGTTCATGCCAGGCATGTTGGACTAAATTTAAGCCAAACACTCAACTGGAGTTAGACTTGTAAGTTCAAAACCTGCCTGGTCTACATACCAACTTTCAGGACAGCCACAGCTACATAGAAACTTTTTCTTCAATGTCAAAACAGAAACATTATCTTCTCTGGGAGCTTTTATGATTCAATCAAATATGTTCTGACCAAATTCACTGTAGAATTATCGTAATCCCATAATGAAAATGTAGTCTAATTTCAATGATCCTAAAATTCTGCAATAGCTCATACACTGTCCAAATGTCCAAAGTCTCTACTGACACAGAAGAAAAAAAATCTCTTGGGTGCCACATCTTGTAACATCAGAAACAAGTTACATCATTCCAACATAGATGCACAGAATACCCATTTTCATTCCAGTATATAGCAATGGGAGACTGGACCAAGGAAAAAAGATCAGCAAGGAAAACAACAAATCCTGTTGCTGATTCAAAAGGCTTAGATGGTCATATCCCTGCAATGTCTCATACATCTCTGTTTGGTTACTTCCACTTCCTAAAGGCAGCACTATATTAGATGTGTCTAATAACTTAGGTATCTCAACATCTTGTAGTGTCAAGGTACAACTTGACCCTGGTTCATGCAATGAACCTTTACAGTATCTTCACTGGGGATCTGACTCTTCCAAACACAGATGGCTGGCACAGTGCTGAACTGAAACCACAAAGAAAGACTCTATTACTTTAAATTTTGCATCTTTATTGATTCCAGAACAAGCAGAACATGGGTGAGCCAGTCAAGTTGGATTCTAAATTTGGATGGACAAATTGGGATGAACTGTGCCACAGTTGGACCACATTTGGAACAGCTTTTATATGAAATTCCTTCCTGGCACTAGGAATCACTTTGCCTACTTCCACTAATAGAAGAATTAGCTGGAGGGAGTATTACTCTATGGACAACATCTTAGGCTTCAAATCCAGAGCTATAACCATCTCTTGGATAATCTCCCTGAAAATTCCTGCCTCTCTTTCAGCATGTGACTGCCATCTGAAACTACCTAGTTCTGCTTTTCTCTACAAACCAAAGAATTTACATTTATTTATACTCCACTTGTCTCTTTCTTTGACTGTGGTCCTGAACATCTCACTAATAACCATTCAACAGATTCAATATTCCATCTAAGACACAGAGCCCACTATTTTTAAATTCTGCCTTACTCAATTTTAAGGCATGGGCAGAATAAGTATGATGTGCAGCTAAAATATCACACAGATGACCTCTAGCTTAATTTTCCATGGAGTCTATTTTCCACTGAAATCCTATGGCCTGGACTCTCTCTGTCTGCATTACTCTCAACACTCTTATCTTCTAGGTCCTACCAGAATAGCTGATGAAGCTGTGTATACAGATTTCTAATGCTTTTGCCATCTCAAATCATGATGATTTCCACATTCCTTAAAAAGAGAACATTCCAAGATTCTGTGCCACAGCTAAATCACTCTTTGCATATGATTTTTGTTCGAATTTGCTTCTTTGTTGCTGTGACTAAATCCCCTAACCAAAAGCATCTCAGGTCATGAATGTGTTTACTGGTTTACTTTGGTACTGTCAGATCACAGTCCACCATTTCGGGAGCTTAGCATAGAAAGTCAAGCTTGAAGAAAATTAAGGCAAAAGCGATGGGCAAATGTTTCCTGGGTTGGTCTCTTCCTTCACCTCTGTCTCATGCTCAGGTAGTTATCTTATGCAGCCCAGGCCCACTTGCTTAGGGATATTGTATCTCTCAGTGGAAAAGCCTCCCCACATCAATCATCTATCAACACAATCTCTCACAGATATAGCAAACAACTTCTCTGATGAGGGCATGCTATTTATTGAGGCTCCCTCAGATGACTGCAGGCTTTGAAATGTTGACAACTGAAGCTAATAAGGACAAAGAGTCAACAATATAGGAGAAAGTTTTAGAAGCCTAAAAACAATGTGTTAATTTTTTCAGTCACTTAAAGAGCAAAAACCGAGACATTGATGATTGCAACAACTTGAAAAACACAGATATACCAAGAAATAAGGATAGACAAGCCTTTATGGTCAAGAAAAGAACAGTAAAATTGTTTCTGTAAATCAAGTCCATAAATCAACAAAAACTCAAGACAGTCTATCACTTTCAAGAGAAACAATACATTTATAACTAATCAAACCACACAATATACCTAGCACCCCTGTCAAAAGATAATACAAAGATATGCCTATAAATATAACAAAGTCCTCTGAGCAAATACAATAGGATTATAGTCAAAGAATTCCCTGGCCAGCACTGAACTTGTACATTCTGGTTATTTCCTTTGCCAACAATAAAAATGAATTAGAGGTGGGGGCTATACCAATTGAAATGATTCCATTAAAGCATACAAACGTTTCAATATTAGAAAATATGATTTTGACTACAAAAATTATCTCATACACTTACAATAAAGAAAAAGATATCTGTTAGAATCACTTGGAAACCATATTATTTCCTATTACTGATGTTTAGATATATGTCTGCATCAGTGTAAGAAAATGTAAACTTCTTAAGCCAAGTGGAAGAAAGCAGAATTTTAAAGAAGCAGGGTGTTTGTATTATAGGCTTAAACACCTCCTTTTGCACTAATTTCTTTAACAACCAATATCATCTTCATGTAGTATGTTTTAAGATCTTTTTTCTTGTGCTTTCAACTATGTTTGTATATTCAGGATGTGCTGTGGTATGTGGTATGAATAAATTCCATATAGAACTTCAGGCAAAACATAATCAAATAATTGGAGGAAACCATTAAATTCTTCAAATAAAGCCATGAAACAACAACAACAAAAAAAACATTTGAGGGATGTGAGATTTTGCTGGATTAGGGTGAAGTCTGACATCTCTGGATAACCATTCATTTCCACTCAGTCTATGATGGTGAACTCTGTTCTCTCAGTGAAGGGCCTAAAAATCTGCCTCCTGATCTGGATGATTCCAAGTCTTATAAAGGGTCTCACATAGCCCTTAGGGAAGATTATTATCCAAACCCTTTCCTGAGAAGAAAACTACTCCAACAAGCATCTGGGAATTCCTAGAAATGGATCACCCTGCTAAGAATCTTAGTGTTCAGCAGTGACTTTCAACTGTACTCAGAGATTCCCCCCACACACACATATATATATATAGGATAATTAGTTACTATCTTCTCATTTTTGAGATAGGACCATGATACTGCATGGAAAATGAGGCATGATGGCACGATATTTAAGCCAACTATCCTTGATCCCTAGACACCAGCAAATCAAACATTCATCCTCGAAATCTGTCCCTCTGGCCAAGGTTTATAAATTCTGACCTCAAACAAACATGCTGGGGGTGCATGCATGCTGGCAGGTTGTATGCCACCTGATACCATCAGCCTTCCATCATGGCCTCTGAAATTCATCAATTGTCCCCCTCTGGGCCTGCTCACTGGCCCACTGGGCCTAGGCCTCACTGGGTCTGTGTCTCACTAGGCCTATCTATGTCTTGGTTGCAAGCCAACCAGGCATGGACTTTTATTTGAACCTCTGAGGTGTTGCCCTAAAGCATTCTAGCTGCCCCTGAGAAAAATGGAGCCACTTTTTCCATCTGGAATCTGAGCTCCAGGTCTCTTCTGAATGGAGAATGACAGAATGAAACACATTCTGGAAATATGGAAATATAATCAACAAAGAAAGCAAAAACAAGCTGGCCATGGTGTGACACCTATGATCCCAGCACTTTGGTAGGTAGTGGCAGAGTTCTCTGTGACTTTGAGACTAGCTTGATCTACAAAGCAAGGCAAGAACAGTAAATGCTACAGAGAGCATCCCAGGCTCAAAAAACAAAAGAAAATATTTTTTTAAATGCAGAAATTTAGGGAATCCTGGAAATGAAAAATTTAAAGAATACAACAAGAAAATACAGAGGCAAGGTTCACACAGAAAACAGAGATCAAGGAGATCAATTTATGCACTGAATATAAAATAGAAGAAATGGAAGACAGGTGTGATTACACACTCCTTTAATACCAGAACTCAGGGAAGCAGAAACAGCTAGACTGTTGTGAGTTTGAGGCCAGCCTGGTCTACAAAGTGATTCCAGGGCAGCAAAGGCTATAAAAAGCAATCCTGTCTGAAAATAAACAACAACAAAAAAAAAAAAAAAAACAGAAAAAAAAGATGAAATAGATACATGTGTCAAAGAAAATGTTAAATCCAAATGTTCCCTATCACAAAACATCCAGGACCTCTGAGACATTATGAAAAGACAAAACATTCTGATAATCAGATTAGCAGAAGAAGATGAGATCAAGGTTCTAGAAGATATTTTCAACAAAATCATACAAGAAAAATTTCTTAACCTAAATAAGAAGATGTCTATCAAGGCACAAGAAGCATACAAAAATACCAAAGACACTAGACCAGAAAAGAAATTCTTCTTACCAGAGAACAATCAAAATGCTAAATATACAGAACAAAGAAAGAATATGAAAAAAAAAAAAATATAACAGAAAAAAATGAAACAGACCAAACTAACCAGTCAAACAGACAAAATAAAATAAAACAAATGAAAACCAACCAAAAATAAATAAAGGCAGATCTATTGGAATTAATCCTGTATTCTCAGTAAAGATTCTAGAAATTGAAGGATATAGACAGTGTGCTTCTGACTCTAAAAAACTACAGAAGCCAAGAAAAATTACTAACTATGCCCAGAAAATTTCAATCAGCAAATGGAGAAAATAAGATGTTGCATGTTAAGGTCAAATTTAAACAATATGTATCTATAAATACAGCCCCACACAAGTGCTAAAACCACCACCACCTCCACCAGCAAAATACCAAGATTAACAATCACTGTTCATTGATATCGCTTAATATTCACCAATAAAAAGACACAGGCTCACAAAATGGATGATTAAACAGAATCCACCCTTCTTCTAAATACATCAAACACAGCTTCATATCAAGATAGACATTATCTCAAGGTAAAGGTTTGGAAAAATATATTCCAAATAAATGGACTAGAGTATCAAGCTTGTATAGCAATTTTAATATCTAATGAAACAGCTTTCAAAAAACTAATCAGAAGATGGCAAAGACATGATGTATTCAAAAAATCCAGCAATATAATATTTTAATACTTAACATCTATGCCCCAACCTAAGAGCACCCAAGTTATAAAAGAAACCCTTCTGCAGCTTGCATCACATCCTAGCCCTCATAAACTGATAGGAAAAAAAAAACTTCAATATATCACTCTCACCAATGGACAGGTCCTCCTGACCAAACTGAACAGAGAAATAAAAATAACATAAAAAAAACTAAATATACCCAAATAATATTTACAGAACATCCACCCAAGCACAAAAAATTGTTCCCTCTTCTCAGCAAATTATATATTGCTCTCCAAAATTGATGATATACTTGAACAGTGGAAGTCTCAAAAGATATAAGAAATTTGCTAATGACCTCCTGCATCCTGTCAGACCACTAAGCAGCACATCACCAATAACAAAACAGTAGAAAGCTTACAAACTCATAGAAATTCAACAACTCTCTACTGAATAAAAAATGGATCAAAACTGAAATAAAGAAATTAAAGACTTTCTAGAAGTCAATGAAATGAATACACAGCATATCAAAACTCATAGTACACAATGTAAATGTTGACCAGAAGACAGTTCATAGCACTAAGTACATTCAGAAAAAATAATCAGAAAGATCTCTTAGTAGCAACTTAACATCACACCTAAATACTCTAGAACAAAAAGAAATAAACATAACTAAAAGGAGTAGATAGTGAGAAACTACTGTAGTGTGTCTTCACTGGTAAAACCTAATGTTTCTATAGGAAAAGAAAGGTGGATCCTATCAAAACTGATAATGATTAGATTTGAATAGTAGAGATCTTCTGAATAAGCAGAGGTAACTGTTCATCAGAGAGCTTGGTCATTGAGTCCAAACAAACTTATAAAGACTAAAGATTTCTTCTTAAATAAAAAAAGGATACTTTTGTTGTTTCATATTAAAAACAGTTAAGACGTTTAAATGAGTTAAGTAAATTCAAAGATGTAAATTTGTTTGAGTTGGAATAATTTGGAGTGAATATAAAATTATTGAGCAGTGTGGTGATAGACAGTGCCTTTAATCCCAGCAGAGACAAGCAGTTATCTATTAATTAGTTGTTTTCTAAATTCAGGAGTTACAATGACAGGGTGTTGGTGTTTCATAGCCCTAATCCCAGCATTTGGGAGCCACATGCCTTTTACATACTACCTGGGGGGCAGAGGCAGGCACATAGGATTTACAGTGATTTTATTTAAAAGCTGCTTGTAAAAGGCAGGCTGAAAATCAAAGTGAATGCTCTTTGTTATCTAGAAATAAATACACTTTAAGGTATATTTGTAAACTTTCAAAGATTTTTTTTAACTTTAATTGAGATATTATACTTTTTTATTTCAAAAAAACATTTTGCCCTATAAAAAATATCACATGCCTAAAAAGGTACAATCTTCACCCCTGAATTAGGGATGGGGCAGGGTTTTGATTTAATCTTTTCAGGAGAATAAAATCATCCAACTAAAGAATATGGAGACCATTGGACACATGGAATTTCTGAAGAAAATGACAGATCACCAAAAGAAAATGTCAAAAGAGAAGGAGTAAACTGGTCAACTGGTATCACTCACCTTCATGTTATCTCTTCTGCCTTCTACAGACATAGCTGCAAATTGCCTTTATGTGATTGCTAAAGAACAATCCAAAATCTCTCTCTCATATCAGAAAAGCCACCTGGTAAGAAACAGAGGAAAACAGAAAAATAAGGGATGAGTCTATTGTCATGAATTTCATAATCTTCTGGCATGATGTGACTTCTGTTCTTACCACAAACTTCAATAATCAAGAATGTGTACAGTGTTTGTGAAAGAATGAAGAAAAAGCCAAAAACATAAGCCTAAAATATAGCCAAGTTTACATGAAAAGATGGAAGGAAAATCTAACATGAAAAATGTGCACTGGACCAGAGATACCTTTGATTTTTAAATTAATACAAATTAAATAAACACAGATTTCAAACTGTTACAAGACAAACACAAAGTGACACCTAAACTGTTATATTTCTGACCCTCCAGCTACTACTAACCTCCTTTCCAGAGAGTCTTTTGCTCTGGAAGTCTCTTGGAAAATGGAGGTGATCATAAAGACAGGCTATGGCTTGCAGTCCCTCATGTCCCCTTGTGGGTTCAGGTAGAGCCCAGCCCTTTTTGACACTCACACACAAAAAATGTTTGAGAATAATTTAGTATCTGTTTCCTGCTGCATGAATTATGTCACAAGATGTGAAATCTGCCCTATCCATTTATTTAAAACCAGGCACACCTGACAAAATTCTGCATCTCAGAAAATCCTTTTGTACCCTCAAATTGAATTTCCTAAATTATGCCATTGTGACTAGTGATAGTTGTAAGGTAAAAAACAAAAAAAAAAAAAAACGTAATCAAGTATTGCTTAAAGATGACCACCACCACCTTTTTTTTTTTTACCAGTTTCAAAACTATTTGTAAAATTTGTTACACAAAACCATGTGGAATATAACATTCATCATTTCTAGAAATGAGACCTTCAGTTTTCCAATCTGTCCACTGCAAAAAAGCAATGCCTGGGTGTACACACTAGATAGTGAATTATAAGCACCACAACTTCTACTGCCCAGGCCACAAAATCCCCACATCTGGACAATCAACACTCAGGAAGGGTCAGAGGCCAAGGGTCTCTGCTGAGATCACCACATGGAGACCAACAACAGAAACCACAGTCTGAACCACAGTCCATCTTTTTCAAAGCAGATCAGGCTGTGATAGCTCAGCAGACCTGCTTTTCCTGGCCTGGGGACAATGGCCCCACACTCACCATGACATGGCCTCTGGTCTCACCCACAGCTCCCTTAGAGCTACATCAGAGGAAAATCCCAGAACAAACCCATAAACTACCTCCCACTGTTGCTCCTGACTCCTAGGCCTGCCCAGAGTCCCTCATTAGCTTGAACAATACAGCTGAGTCTCAGGACAGTAGTAGCTCTTCTACCAGTGGATCAAAGATCAAATGATGCAGATAGCAGAGACATTCTAGCTTTGCCCTAACCCCTATGGGCACACAGAACCCTAGTGTTGTTATAAAAAAATGAAAATCCCAATTGTTTGATTTTAAAAGACCCAGGAGCTAGGTAGGGGAGAAAACCTGCTAGTTCAGAAAGCAGAGAAAGCACCCATCTGACCCTGCTACTCACCTCACACTCTCAAGAGGAAAAAGCCCCAAAAGCTCACCAGTTCAGATGACAGCTCAGGGGGATAGGCCAAAGGAACCCAAGGCCAAAGGCTTTCTAGCTCAAAGCTCAAAAAGCCCAAAATCTACCAATGCTAAAACTCCTTCCACTTTTACACTCTGTCTTAAATACATTTCAGCTGAAAGTTCCACTTACTCTTTAATCCCTGTCAGCTGGTTTCTTGCTTTGCCTCTTGACCTAGGGTTAACATTATTAAATCCTGTGCACAGAGAGCTTTTTAATTAAAGGTATGTTCTAGGGCTGACGGAAACTAAACCATAATCACCTGTTTACAATAAACAGAAAGTTCTTGGAATTAAGGTTTGTGTTAGGGCTCAACCAGACCAAACAAAGCACAGGTTTTTACAGTTCACAATCTAAGGGATCACACTGGGATCAAATATCCTTACCAACACCCTCATCTTGGAAATTTTTAAAATACAATCTTCCACTGTCCCAGGGCACCTGTTTATCTTCCAAGATACAGGTCATTTATTTTGCACATTCCATTACATACTCAGTGTCCAGTGAATTCATCTCTACCTCATTGTTGGGAATTGTCCTTTATCCAAACTTCAGTCAAAACATCCAAACAGTAACAACTATTAAAGAAAAAAATGTAGCCATTAATTTGAAAGAAAATGAGTAGTTAATGGGAGCTCAAAAAAATGAAAAATAAAAGAAAAAGAATGTGGCTATTGCTAGGTATATTGGAGTAGAAAGTTTATTATAGGTAGAAGAGAGAACATAGTCAGACACTGGGAAATCTGGGACAGTCTAGAGTTGACATGAACCTGAGCTATGTGAGACAAGAGGAGAGAGGGAAGTGGAGAGCCAGAACAAAGGGACCAGGAGGATAAATGATAAATGAAAAACACCAGGTAACCAAAACAGTTGGAATACATAAGGAAGAGCAGCTGGGAGGAGGGCAGCTCAACTCCTGGGCTAGAGAACTGGGTATGACACCCATACCTTGTAACAGGTAAGGACTGAGGGATGCTGGGAGAACCTGACAGCCATGTCTGCTTTGATTGTTAAGTAGGCATCTCAACCATTCATCCCAGCATTTGAGAAGTAAGAGTAGAGAGGAATAAGAAGGTTGAAATTATTTCATTATAATTTCAAAAATTATTTTTAAAAGTTGAAAATGGCTTTATGGTCCAATATTCTTCAGGGAATTCAGGTATGTATTAGTGCACACAAAGTATTACACACCTTTTCTCTCAGGTTGTGCATTTTCAAATTGGGGTTAAAACATTCCTGTTAGGCACTACCATACTGGTTTGTCCAGATCTTCTGTGTTTTTGAACTAACTAGTTCAACTATAGAAATTTGCTTTCCAGAAACAAGCTCAGCTCCTAATCCATATTCTTGATTCCATTGTGTATGAATCCCCCAAATGTATACAGTTTTCACTTTTACTAACTGTCTAAAATTGATTACCTGACTCATTGCCATTTCCCTCCTCCTCCTCCCTTTCTGTGTTGTAACTAAACCAGCTTCAAAGTAGGTCAGTGAACTCAATAATTACACAGGTCCCTCTTTATTTGTAATCACTGCCTCCAAAAAAATCCCAAACAAACAAACAAACAAACAAAAAAAAAAAACAGTGAGGTCATTGGACACTCATTCACTGGTCTGTTTTACTTCACACTCACCAGTCAGGGCCCACCTGAAAAGAGTTGCAGGACTATGTTCTAGGCACTGGGCAGTAGAGGCAGCATTCAGTGTTTAAATAAAGTATAAACTACATAACATGTGAAAGGGTGATGTAGAGGAGACATTGCTTTAAAACAAAAAAAAAAAAAACAAAGCACTAGAGAAAAAAGGAATGAAATTCTTAATGACTGGGGATTATCAGAGAATATTAACTAATAAGAGACTAGAGCAGTGATGCATCAAATAAATAAAATTTAATAATACCAACAACTGACTTATTTATTTTTATTTATTTATTTATTTATTCATTATGTATACAGTGTTCTGTATGCATGTACACTTGCACACCAGAAGAGTTGATGTTGTGAGCCACCATGTGGTTGTTTGAACTGAACTTGTGACCTCTGGAAGAGCATCCAGTGCTCTTAACCTCAGAGTTGAAAAAAAAAAAAAACACATTGGCATACTGACTTTGAAAAAACAAAGGCCATTCTCTTGTAGAGGGAAAGCTATTAATAAGATACTGTTTGATGTTGTCCCTGTGTACAATATTAGATGCTGAGACCTGTAACCTGACAAAGCTTTAGCCAATAGCCTGTATCTCAAATTTGAACTGACAGAACTGTATCAATGAGGATTGTACATATGGACATAGGACAGTCTCTTAATTCAAAATTCAATATTCACTGGATAAAGTTACCTCACCTAAACTGTACACCCACCAATCTGGTCTGTTTTCACTCACATTCATAAATTAATAAATACATGTTGGGAAGTTACAAATTAAAAAAAAAATCCCCTGCCACATTTCTAGATAATCCTGGTGAGCAAACATGTATATTCCAGGATCCTAATCTCTAACAGGCCTGATTAGCATATTACTTATATGTGGAGTGTTTTACAGGCAGTCTTCCTCAGCTAAATTCTAACTGGGACCACTAGTTTTTCAGCAATGGTAAATCCGTTACATCATCAGTTCTATTCTTCTATATCACAGTTTAATACTGGAGTGCTCTCTGACACAGGACATACCATTTACAACCCCCACAAAATCCAAATGGATCATTTAAAATTGAGAGAACCAGATCTGACACCAACAAAGGTCACCAAGAACTATGCCTAAAAAAGGTCACCTAAAGGTCACCAGACTAGTGACTCTACCCCAAGGTCACCAGGAACTAGGCCATGGGTCAGCAATTCCAGAAACAAGGTCATTAGATTTCCTACCCAAGGAACAGCCTGAGTATAACCACAAGAATGGGAAGGTATCTTATCTCAGGGTGGGGCATTTGTTCTGAGGATCCCACTAACCTTGTAGCAGAACCATTCCATAGCACAGAAATTACCCAACATTCCTGAGACCTATAGATAGCTCACCCAATGTTAGTTATGTTAGCTAGCCAATCACTTTTTAAAAAGCTTACCCTTGCTGAATGTCACCCAATCCTGTAACTATTAAATTGGAACTTCCTTGTCTTTTCTCAAACCCAAATCAAAACCCTGACATGAGGCTGCTGTGTGTACACAGTCTCTTACACC
Source organism: Meriones psammophilus (assembly GCA_036365155.1). NCBI lineage: Eukaryota > Metazoa > Chordata > Mammalia > Rodentia > Muridae > Meriones > Meriones psammophilus. The sequence goes on along the minus strand of JAEOAE010003746.1, from coordinate 31,779 downwards.
ACAGGCATCATATTTGGGTCTCTAACAAAGTAATGAAATACAGTAAATAGTACTAATGATGATAATGACTAAAATAAAAGTAACAGAGTGCATTTTACAATGATCTCAGATGCTCTTTTCAGACAGGACATTTTATGATGAAAATGTTTTCATGAGACATAACATGCCTGTTAAGCTTAAGCCTTGTTTACAACATTCTCTTGAAAACAAGGTTCAAGATGCATCGTGAAATCATAACATCAAATGATGTACAGAGAGGACATAATCACCTTTGCAGATATGGTCTCCTAGGGATAAGTATGGTAGGATGCAAAGCCCCGGACACTTTCTGAGATTATGACATCTCATAAAACCTAATGAAAATATAGATTCTTCCCAGAAAATGAACATGTACATAAAACCAACCACATATAAAACAGGTACAGAGTAAATGTCAGGAGAGGGACAAAGTTAAAATAACTAACACCAAATAAGTATCACTGTTGCTGTATCTGGAATTTCTATCTTGTTTGGAAGTCAGAGACAGGAAGACTGTTAACCCCTGTATTTAAGGCAGGGTATCTGCATAAAGAAAAGCAATGTTTCCCTTCTCCTGTTCCTTTTTTTCTCCTCCCCTTCCTCCTCCTTCCTTACCTCCTATGTGTTAAGCAAATGTTCTACCTCTGAGTTGTATTCCTACCTTCTGTACAAAACAGGCAGAAACAGATAGTCTTTGGATATAATAAAGCCAGATGCTAAACTTCACTAAAGCTTAAAGGAAGTAACTTGTTATGGGATAAATTAAAGAGAACACAGAGAATGCAACAGGCATAGAGGAGGCTGTCCTAGTAACAGCAGTAACAGAACAACATAAAAAGTCTTCAGGAAATGTTTTTTACAGGTGGCACAATGGCTGGCATTAACAAATAAAATGCTACATGCTTCCATCCTTTAGGTGGGAATTCTGTATTACTATCAGATTATGAAGACTTCGTTAAAGTAATTTACTTTTTAAAAGGTTATTTGTCCTTCCACAGATAGTTATTTTGAATTAGGTACCCAATACTCTGCTAAGTCCTGAACACACAAAAATGATTGATGTAAACACCACTCTTTCTCTATAAGCTTACAGTCTTGTGGGGTAATCCACCATAAACAAACCCATAGAAAATGCATAGAAATGTATACATCACTATAAATTCCACTATGAAACCTAAAGGAAAGCAAGAGGTACCTAACACCCCAGAAAAGATAAAGAACATACATATTCAAAGGCTGAGAGATGAGAACATTTTAGTCCAGTAGGTGAAATGAAAGAAGGTGAATTTGTTTTCAGTATACTAGGGAAGAAGAAAGGAATGATGATGATGATGATGATGATGATGATGATGATGATGATGATGATGATAAAAGATTAAAGAAGATTGGTAGCCATCCCTCTCTGCTGCTGCTGTTCTTTTCATCCTTGCACGCTCTCATGTGACTCTATGCCCTCTAGTGGTGACGGGAGGCAACTTCTCCATCATTTCTCTCTGGAACTGTTGATGGTTTAATCAGCAGAGCCTGCAGGGCTGGTGGCCTCCAGGGAGAACCATGAAGGGGAGGCTCTGGCAGGGTGACTCCAGGAAGTGACCATGCTTCCTCAGCCCGGTTCCGGATGGAACTCGGAACCCCGGTTGCCAGGTAACGGGAGGCCAGCAGCAGCAACAGCAGCCTGGACAGACCAGACGGTCCAGAGGAGCTGGAGAGATGAGTCTATTCTGCTTCCAGACCTCCAGGGGCTCAGGTCTCAGAGAAGACAGCGGTGGTCGCCTGTGCCACTGCTGGAGACATGTGGTGCGCTCCCTGACACATTTCTGGCCTGTTCCCCACTGGGAGACCAAGGTAACCAGGGCTGTCCTGCAGCAGGGAAGCTTTCTGGTCGACCCCACCCCCCATCCACTGCGATTGCAGCCTGGAAGAGTGTTCCTGTTGGGACACTGAGGAACGCTTTTCATGCCTGCTTCCCGCTTAGGTGTAGGGAAAGGGGTCATTGGTGCCCCTCGGGGTTTGCACACTTAAAGCCTCCCTCCTGCCCTGGTCCTTCCTCATAGCGAAAAGTAGTGAGCCTTCCTTCATGGCATCCTCATGCTCAGCAATGATCGCATGGAGTATGTGAAGCAGATGATTCCCTATTTGCCCACCTTCTGGCCCTTTATCCAAAGATTGCCACCATCTGGCTGGTTCTGGACCTGATGCTGAAAAGGCAGGAGAGTGGTTCCACCAGGGATCTAGCCAGCTCTCAGATCTTCTCCTGCTGTTTCCCAGGGCCAGTGCCCTGTGCCCTCACAGAACCAGACGTGTGAGTCCCAGCAGCCTGAGTCCCAGGCCAGACCCCTTAAAGTGACATGGCCAAACATGGGCGATTGGGGCAGGGGTGGGGCTCTAACAGGTACCATTCACCTTCCCCAGGGAATGTCACATACCACCCTTTCTCATGCCCTGAGGGACCTTTCCCCATTTGTGTAAAGGATTCTGGACCCCATTTGCGGTGTTTGTTATGGATGGAGCCCCTAGCACCCCCAAACCCTTCCCTGGGAAGATTCTAATAGTTCCTTCTAGATGTCTGGGTGGCTTGGGGACACGGGGCCTTAGGGGTAACACCCCCGTGGAATGTCACAGGTATAGAACCTTCAGGCGGAAAAGCAGACAAAGACATGAGTAGGCTAGGGGTGGAGGGGGAGGTGAGCAGGAAGGGGCGTTTGGGGCCAGGGAGTAGGGCCAATTTTGTCCAGGAGCCTCACCTTTGGGGTTCTCTCCCTAGGGACTGTTCCCGCGACCTCACCTGCTGGTAGAGGACAGAGGTTTCCCACTGGGCTCCTGGGTTTTGAGCAGCAGAGGGAGGGACAAAAAAGGAAAGGCCCTGGGGGATACCAATGCCCCCCCCCGCAGTTCCAAAGAGAGGCCAGGCTCCCAACACCGTGTCCCTCTGCCCTGCTCTCACCCACAGTGCCATCTTCTTGTTCTTGTCCCAGTGGCTGCAGAAATTCCCCCAGGATTTCTCTGGGGCCCCCGGACCTGGTCATCGTGAGGCAGCTGCTGGACTATGCCAGGATCCATGTGCCCACTGCAGAGTTAGACTTCCCATCTGGGGAGATCCTCCTGGCAATGGATAAGCCGGGATAAGCTGAAGCCTGAGAAGGAGGAGGAGGATTAGGAAGAGGATGAGGACCAGGGGGAGGCACCTGGTGAGACAGCAGCTGATTCCAGCCCTGTGTCCCACAGGGGAAGTGTCCTGAAGCTCTGGCCAATGAAGCAGAGGAGGATGCCTGTCAACTTGACCGTCCTGCGGGTAGGAGAGGGGACTGTGCCTTCCCTCTCATGGAGAGGCCATCTTGGGTTAGCTCACCCCATTCTGTGTGCCTTCAGGCTGCTCCCTTATCCGGGATGACGGCTCACCCCTTCCTTTGCTCAGATCCTGGGCTACTTGGGGCCTCAATTGCAGAGCTGCCCATGCAAGAGGTCTTGGTGTCACAGGAGAAATGAAGCCTGGCTTCGGGGGCAGATGCTAAGCCCCAAGAGGATTCTGAGCTCCTGGATCCCATGGCTGCGGGATCCCCAGTCTTGCCAGAAGCGGGACCTGTGCAACCTCCGGCTTTAGCATCAGAGGACACACAGGCCCTTGTGGACTTGGCGGATGAGCTACTGTTTCTCTCCTCTGTGGTGCACTTGGGGGCACCTAATTCCCTGTCCTTGCTGCCGAAGGTAGACTTATAGTTGGTACAATTGCTGGCTGAGCTGCACCCAGCGCCTGCTCCCCTTAGAGAAAAGATTCCCTTAATTTTGTATATTCTTAAATTGTTGTTTTTCACTCTTGTGTTATTATTTTTGGTTTCATACTATTATTATTAAAAAGGTGTTGCTTACTCAAATTAAGTGATGTATTCGGAGATGGGACCTCCCCATCTATCTGCCCACAGTGGGTGGAGTCATTCCTGGGCAGTGGTCCTGGCTGAGCCAAGGGGTATGGAGCCTGTTTTTGTCGAGAGTTTCCTGCGAGTTGGGCATGTGCATCCATCTATAGAAGATGCTGCCAGGTGTGTAGATGGTGTGCAGGTGGTCTACTGGGAGAGATTCAGCCCCAGAAAAAAAAGCCCAATAGGGCCAGTGCTTGAGAGCAGACTTTTGGGGCCATAGCTGGGCCAAGAGCTAGGCTCTGAGGACCAGGACCAGGACCAGGAACAGGAACAGTACCAGGACACAGATCTGTGGACACTATCCCTGAGGGGAAAAAAAACCCTATAATTTGAGATACAGAGTACATTTTGGGAGATCATTTGAATACATGATATTTCTACATAGCCATGCCTGTTTTAGAACTCAATCTTTGGAGCTGGGAATGGAGGCACACACCTGTAATCCCAGCACTCATGGAAGAAGAGACCTGAATTTGAGCCTAGCCAGGTCTACAAAGTGAGTCTAGGACAGCCAAGGCTACACAAGGAAATTGTGCCTAAAAAACAAATGAATGAATGAACGAACAAACACAAAAGAGAACTCACTTTGTTGAGCAAGCTCACCACAGTCTCAGAAAGATTAGCTTGCCATAGACTCCCAGGTCTAGGATGACAGGGATGCACCCCTGAGCCAAACTAAGATATTTTTAATGACCTATTCTTGATTCAAGGAATGAAAGGATAAAATAAGGTACCATTTTTCTTTTAATGAACAGTACTAAGTCTTCAATATCTACATTTATTTACAATTGAAATCATTTCTGATGTTGTCAATAGGTGAGTTTTCTCCTTTGCTTTAATTTCATACATTGAAAAATGTTTGAGTATGTATCTGCCAGTGAGAGAACAACTTATTGCTGTTTGCTATCTGTTTACATCCCATACATGAGTTTTCAACATGAAACCCAAAGAGTCTTTTGACCAGTGAAAAAAATTGGCCCTTATTTAGGTTTAAAAATTATTTATGTATGTGCTGGTGTGTGAATTTGTATATACAATAGTCCAAGTATAGAAACATTAGAAAAATCTATAGGAGTAATATGAGCTACCCAGAAATTGAACTCAAATCATCAGGCTTAGAAACAACCAACTATGCCCACTGAGACAATTTTCTGACATTCATTTATAGATCTGAGACAGTGTCATGAGCAAGTCTTTACTCCTAAGATGAAGTAACACATTCCAAAACACGACAGGATTATATCATTTTAATTTGAAAATAGCATTTATTATTCAAATTATTTCATGTTCTTCCATTTTTATATAACAATAAGTTTATAATCTGGATTGAAGACAATATTTTACTGATGCAATATTTCAGTTAAGGTTATTTGAGTATCAATGAACTCAGTGGGGAATGTCTGTGGTAAGCAAAACTGGCAACATGACATTGAACATCATATACCAATGAACAAAATAAACCCCACAAAGCTGTCACCAAGTCTTCACACATCTGTCATGGCCTAAAAACCCAGAGTAACATTACAAACACACAACATGCTTTTTTGAAATAAATATCATTGCTGTTACATTAGTTAACACATCTAGATAATTCTCTCAGAAGGCAGTACTTCAACATTAGGTGCCTTATAGTAACTAATGGAAACACGAAGAAGAATGGAACTTTAAACAATATATATTTATATATATGTATATGAATACACATATATGTATGTATACAGTCATACATACATACACACTATTAGGCACTTTAAAATTAATGTTGGTAAAAATAGAACACATTGGGGGAAGATCTTCCACCCTTGGACGTGTACTCAGATGGCTGACACATGATAATCAAGATTTCAAATGCAGTTTTGCCTAATTACTGACACCCAAATCAGGCTTGAAAACAAACATCTTAAAGGAATTTATGAAAATGAAAAACAAAATCACCATACTTTCTCAGAGACCCTTCATTGAAAAGCATGATCACACTATACCTGATATTAATAAGCAATGGATCACATAGATGACAGGAATCCCATTCTATACTTTGCAGCAGAAAAATACCTATCACCAAGTAGAAATGCATTAGATCAACAACAGCCACAGAAAGAATATCAGAAAGACCTAATAAGCTTCCATGATTGGATTTGATACGCATACAGCAAACTTCAATACCTACACCAATTTGTGCTATATATTGGTGTATATATTGCTATACACCAATGTGCTATATTTCAAAATATAGCACATAAACCACAGTTGGTGACCTCCTCCATTACATTATAAGTGAACATGGTAAATAATTTACTTCCTCCAAAGCTATGATAAAAAACAGATCAAAAAATGTTTCTTTTCGTTATTAAATTCTTAGGGTGTACAGAGTTTAGTATGTTTATCCTGTGTTATATGTCTAATTCTCACTTATGAGTGAGTATATACCCTGTGTGTCTTTATGTTCCTCACTCAGGATGATCTTTTCTAGATCCCAGCATTTGCCTGCCAACTTCATGATTTCCTTATTTTTAAATGCTGAGTAGTATTCCCTTGTGTAAATGTACCACAATTTCTGTAACTATTCCTCAACTGAGGGGCATCCGGGTTGTTTCCAGCTTCTGGCTATTACAAATAAAGCAGCTACAAACATGGCTGAGCAAATGTCCCTGTTGTACACTTGAGCATATTTGGGCCGTGTGTTGGATCTTGAGGTAGCACTATTTCTAATTTTCTGAGAAAGTGCCAGATTGATTTCCAAAGTGTTTGTACAAGTTTACATTCCCACCAGCAGTGGAGGAGTGATCCCCTTTCTGCACGTACTCTCCAGCATGTGTTGTCACTTGAGTTTTTTATCTTATCTATTCTGATGGGTGTAATGTGAAATCTCAGGGTCATTTTGATTTGCATTTCCCTGATAACTAAAGAAGACTTGGAAGAGATAGTAGTTCCACAAGGAGAGCAACAGATAAAAAAAATACTGGGCACAGGGGTCTTTTCTGAGACTGATATTCCAACAAAGGACCATGCATGGAGGTATCCTGGAATTCCTACAACCCCTGCCAGATGTAGTCCATGGCAGCTCAGTCTCCAAGTGAGTTCCCTAGTAATTTGAACAGGAACTGTCTCTGACATTAACTCAGTGGCTGGCTCTTTGATCACCTCACCCTGAGGGGGGAGCAGGATACAGAGGAGGACAATGCAGCCAATCCTGATGAGACCTGATAGGCTATGGGAAGATAGAAGTGGAGGAGGACCTCCCTATCAATGGACTTGTAAAGGGAAATGGGAGGAAGTTTGGAGGGCAGGTAAAGAAGGGGATGAAGGATGGGACTATAGCATGGATACAATGTGAATAAACTGTAATTTATAAAAAACATAAATAATTTTTAAAGTGAAAAAAAAAAGGAAATGATCTTCTGTTATTAGAAGGTTTTTGTTTACATCCCAGGATGTTGTTTTTTGAGAAAGAGATACTCTGTATGGCCTTGACTGACCTGTTGTGCTTTCTAGACTAGGTAGGCCTTGAACTAACACAGATACATTTCCCTCTGTCAGTCGTAGTGCTGTTATTAGAGGCTTTTGCCAACAATGCAGGCTTTGATTTTTAATTTAATTTAATTTAATTTAATTTAATTTAATGTAATTGGTTTTTTTTGAGACACGTTGTCTCAATGCATCATAGCAGGCCAGGACTCTTTGTAACCAGGATGACTGTGAATTTACAGAGACCCACCCTCATCTGCCTCCCAAGTGCTGGGACTAAGGATGTGTGCCACCATGCCTGGCAAGGCTTTCTTATTGCCTAGTTGAAGTCACACTATGTGATTTCAGACATATCTTGTCATGTGGGTGTGTGTGAAGGAGCCTGTTTTTTAGACAAGGTTTCTCTCTGTAGCCGTGTATGTCCTGGACTTGCCTTGTGTCACCATGCCTGGCTCAGATTTTCTATTTCGATTACATATATATGATTAAAACATATCTATAATATATATGATTAAAATATATAATTTTATTTAAATCATATATTATATATGTGATTATATATAATATATTACATAAAATATAATATATAATAATTACAATATAATATATAATTATATTGCATGTAATATTTATATATAATATATAATCATATATATCAAATGATTATATATCATATAATCATATATATATGATTAAAAACAAAATCATATGTATATCAAAATCATATATATAATGATATGATTATATATATGTTTGATTAAAACAAAATGTATATAATATATTAAACATATTAATATAATATATATTTATTAAATATATCAGTTAACATTACTATATTAATAAGTATATATTAAATATATATATGAATGATTTGGTATTTTGAGACAGTATTTCTCCTTTTAGCCCTGGCTATCTTAGACTAGATCTGTAAACCAAACTGACCTTGAACTCACAGAGAATGGCTATTCTTTTTCCTGGTAGAGTGCTGGGATTAAAGGCCTGTTCCACCAAATCTGGCTTACATTTTTTGTTTTAATCTTATTTTTTGTTTTGTTTTTTAAAACCGGGTTTCATTGTGTATACCTGTCTATCCTGGACTCTCTTTGTCAACCAGGCACACACTGAATTCACTGAGATTGGCCTGTGCCTGCCTCTTATGTGCTTGGATTAAAGGCTTGTGCAGTCACACCTGACAAAGCCTTAGACTTGTAAGGATTTGTTTAAGGGAGGATTCATATACCCTAATCTTTTTATAAGTTTTCTGAGTCTGTGGATGAGGGGACCTCTGATTATTATTATTCAGTGTGTGTGTGTCTGTGGGTGCATAGATGGTAAATCAGTCATTGCTGCCTTTCTCACAGTCCTTCTCAGAGCAGAGCTTTTATTCTCATGACTAAGAAATTTTATTTTATATTTTTAGAAAAAAATCTTTAGCCTTCCTGTGTGTGTGAGGGTGTGATATACCTTGGATCTGTATTCACAGATAGTGGTAGGTGTTAGGGATTGAACCTAGGTCCATCTCAAGAGTAGACACTGCTTTATCCACTGTTCATTATGTAATTTTAAAAATATAGTATAGTCACTGTCAAACAAAATGGTACAATTCATTAGATAGTGAAATTTTGGGGGTGAATAAAAGTCAGAGACGCTCCTCCCCTGACTGTAGGAATGCTGGGACGACAGAAACTCTCATCCATCTTTTTAAAAAAATATTTGAAAGAGAATTATTATCTGTGTCTGACTCCCAATGATGTAATTAAAGGAGATCAAGGACTCCTCCAGTTACCAGGGACTGGGCCTTTTTTTACTATAGTAGCAGAAGAAGTAAAAAGCAGCTAAGAGTGTTAATTTCTGGGACAGGGGGCCCTGACATCACAAAGTTTCTGACCAATCATGATGACAGGGTCAGTAAGGCGTGGCAGGGAGATTTATATACACCCTGACCAGGGAAAGGCTGTATGGGCTCTGAGGATAACGTTATGCTACAGCGGCCATCAGCATGGTCAAGAGGCTTACTGGTGTACTGCCAGGCTACTGACTCAAACCACCTGAGAGTTAAGCCCAGAAACGCCAACATGTGATGGTGGGTACAGCACGCTGGGTGTTCTAGGATTTGTAGGCGGTACCCTGGCAACGGTGTATGCGGAGAAAAGGGACGCCAATGCTTGACTGCAAGCAATCCCAGTAGGCATCGCGAGGACCGGACGCCATTTTTTTAGTTCTCAGATACAATCCCAGAAGTCCTTGCTCCCAAGCCATGTTTGTAAGTTCTATTGCAGGTGGGCCTCTGCCATGATGCATCTTGGGACTGTTGGTACTTGACTGACCAGTGAGCGCTCCCAAGTAGGAAATGAATGATAATGGTCGGTCTGTGACTAGAAGCTTCAGTGTTTATGAACCCATGTCCGAGGCCAGGAGATGCTGGGAATGTGGAAAGGGAGTGGGGAGGGGCTCAGAGCCGCATCCATCTTTGAAGTCTCTGCTCTCTGCAGGGCAGATTTGGAATCAAAGCCGGAAGGGGCTGGACTTCCGCAATAGGTACAAATAGTATCTTAGCCAGGTTTTCCCAGGTCAACATCCTTATTCAAGCTCTTCCTCAGAACTCCAGAAGCAGGAGCCTGCTGGGTTCCCTAGCCACCGTCCGCCTGCCTGGAGTCCCCACAAATCTTGTGGGTGGAGCCGACCGCAGGCAGGGGATGGCAGAAAGAGAGAGGCAAAGGCCTCCTCTCCTACTCTGCCTTCAAGCATCCTGGGAGATGGGTTTACCCCTCTGGGAGGTGAGGTTGTGCACGACCCTGTACAGGGTGTTCTGGGGCCCTCTGCTGGCCTGCAGGTGCACAAGCAGGCAGTACACTAAATAATGCTTAGGGTGCTGGAGGCTGAGTAGTTAAGGTACTCTGTGCTTAATGGCTAGGGTGCTGGGGACTAAGTACACCCTGATCTGGCCACATTTTCTGGGCTGAACCATACACATTTGGGCAAAGAGAAAAAGTAAAAGTGGAGGAGAAAGAAGAAGAGGAAAGGAAGGAAAGAAAGACAAATGTCTGTGTGGGTTTTACAGAAAAACTCTCAGCTAATTAAAATGTGGGTACTATTTGGTGTTGATTTGCTGAACTTCAACCAACATACACAGAAAAATGTACAGGTATTCTATAGTGATATTAATAACTTATGTTTTTCCACTTGGCAAATAACATATTTTCAACTAGAAGGAAGTTGTGACACATGGCAAAGCAGCACATTATATTTAGAGTCTGTATCAAATTAGAATGATTTGATGAACTTTTTCAGAGGAAGCTTCTCTATTCAAAGTCAAGAACCATCCCTTGCTTAAAGCATTTTCTCAAGGCACCTAGATTCACCCTGTACCCAGGAGATTCTTACTTCCATAAATCGTGGGTTGACATTTTTTTATTTTTTTTTTTTTTTATTAATTACACTTTATTAATTTCGTATCCCCCATAAGCCCCCTCCCTCCTCCCCTCCTGATCCCACCCTCCCTCCCGTTTCTGTATGCATGCCCCTACCCAAGTCCACTGATAGAGGAGGTTCTCCTCTCCTTTCTGATCTTAGTCTATCAGTTCTCCCTCAAAAGTGGCTGCATTGTCCTCTTCTTTGGCCTGGTAAGGCTGCTCCTCCTCAGGGGAGGTGATCAAAGAGGAGGCCAATCAGATTATGTCAGAGGCAGTCCCTCTTCCCATTACTATGTAACCCACTTGGACACTGTCCTGCCATGGGCTACATCTGTGCAGGGGTTCTAGGTTATCTCTATGAATAGTCCTTGGTTGGAGTATGAGTCTCTGGGTAGTTCCCTGTGTTCAAATTTTCTTGTTCTGTTGCTCTCCTTGTGGAGTTCCTGTCCTCTCCTGTTCTTACTAAAACCCACTTCTTACATAAAATTCCATTCACTCTCCCGACAGTTGGCCATCAGGCTCAGCATCTGCTTTGATAGTGTGCAGGGCAGAGGCTTTCAGATGCCCTCTGTGGTATGTTCCTACCTTGTTTCCTGATTTCTTCTTCTGGCTTTCAGAGGCCCTCTGTAGCAGGTTTCTAGGTTGTTTCCTATTTTCTTCTTCTTCTGATGTCCATCCTCTTACCTTTCAGGTGGGGATTGAACATTTTAGTTAGGGTCCTCTCTCTTGCTTGGTTTCTTTAGATGCATAGATTTTGGTGGGTTTGTCCTATGTCTATAAATCCTGTATATACCATGTGTGTCCGATTGCTCGCATCCTGCTTTGCTATGTAGAAATTGTAAGCCATACCTAGCATATACTTCTATGAAGATTAATCCAGAAGGAATTGCTGTAATGACCAATTCTGAGCCCAGCTATTCTATCTCAAATGCAGTGTATGCAGTGGCCTATACCGTCCATAAAATGCTGCTGAGGAAAACTGAAATGGGATCTAAACAAGACAAAAACAAGGGTGTACTTCTACCATGGCCGGAAAGCCTCACTCATAAGCAAGAGAAGCACCAGGATATAACATTATTGGTAAGTAATTTACTGTGGTCAGGCCAATAAAACATTTTCATCTTATAATAAATGTATAAGTTAAAATGGAAAAGGGAACTATCACAATGTATGCATATATTAATATAATCATCTTACATGATTTTGGGACTGAAAGCACCGATTTGAAGACATTAAATTTTAATATATTTCAACAAATGTTTTCCTAATGTGAGGTAAATTTCTCTAAGTTTTAAGTTTAATCAGTGCAAAAATATAGCAAGTTCAGTAACAATTTATTTTTATAATTCATGGAATATGTCCAACACCATAAGATATAGACAAGGGGATCATATCCAAAGTAGCCATTTCACCAAAATTACAATCTATATTTATGACACAAGACCATAAGAAGATCCCTTTGTGGACAATAAATACCCTGTCCTAGAGTCAACAGTAACTGAAAAGTAATTTGCTTTCAATTTTTAATTTAGTATTATTTAGTATTCATAAAGTAAGATGAAGGTAAAACCAAAACTGCTTCCATTATGAAATTTTAGAACACAGACAGTGCACTTAGCCTGGAACATATCTCAATGTATTGCTGATACATGCAATGTGAGGGTTTTAAACAAACAAGATATAAACTTAGGACTCATTTACACTTATAAGCCTTGGAGATCAGCTTCAAATAGGGTAGCATCAAGAATATTGTTGAGCAAGTCAATTGATCTCTTCATTCAGTCAATGATAGGAAAATACAAGATGAACTCTGAATGTTTAGTGTACTATGTAAGTTAGTGTAATGGGAATAAGTAATATTTGACATAGATATTGACATAGTCTATAATCATGGCTTCTAGTCATCATATGTTAGGTAAGTTAGTATGTCTCTTGTTCAGATAACTGTATACCTATACAAAAGTTCTTAAAAACATGAATTATTAATTATCACAGTATTAGGTTGAGTTATTACTTTTCAGGAGTTGATTTTTTTGTTTTCAAGATAATACTGTTGTCTTAACAAAATATAGAAGTGTTTCTTCCTTTTCGCTTCTGTGGAATACTTTAAGGAGTATTGCAGTGAGTTCTCTTAGACTTTTGTAGAATTCATGCTGAATCTAAACCTATGCTTGCTTTCTTTTATTTTTTTCTTTTAATTGAAAGATTTAAATTACTTTTTCTGTCTTGGTTGTTATTTGTCTGCTTAAATAATTTACTTCATCTTGATTTAATCTTGTTAGATCTTATACATGTAGAAGTCTACCAATTTATATTTTATAGTTGAATGTTTAGTTGAATGAAGAGTTAAAATATGAACTCATTATTCTTTGCTTTCCTCAATGCATGCTGGGGAATTAGAATTAGATCAGAAATGATGCAGTTGACATGGAATTGATAGAGAGAAGACAGGCATTTCCAGAAGCAGGATTTTTCTCTCAGTCAGAACACTGATGTGCTAGTCTTTTGAGGGGGGAAGTGGAGATTCTGTGCTGTATTACTAGGGGCTGGAGATTTTAAGGGGCTTGATATGCTGGAGGACATATTGTGGGATTTCAGTGTATAAATTTCTGGACTTAGTTCTGCCTCTGAGGTTTCATTCAGGAATTGTGAGTGCTGGCAGTTATTCTTGAGCATGGGGTAGTTTTTAAGCAAGCATTTTTCTGCCTGATATTTTTTCTTTGTTATTGTTTCTAATGCTATGCTCAAAAACGGTGTGTGTGTGTGTTTGTGTGTGTGTGTGTGTGTGTGTGTGTAATGACAATGAAAAAAGACATCACAATTTTGCAAAAGAGCAATGAAGAGTGTATGAGAATGTTTCAAATGAGGAATGAGGGGGGTAATGATGAAATTACATTATGCTTGAAATAACATTATAATTGAAAAAATAAAGAAATGGTTGGAGTTTGAGTCTCTCGGGAGACCCCTGTGTTCAAATTTTCTGGTTCTCTTGCTCTCTGTGGTGATCCTATCCTCTCCAGGTCTTACTATTTCCCATTTCTTACATAAGATTCCATGCATTCTTCCCAACAGTTGGGCATAAGTCTCAGCGTCTGCTTTGATAGTCTGCAGGGCAGAGCCTTTCAGAGGCCCTTTATGGCAGGTTTCTAGGTTGTTTCCTGTTTTATTTTTCTTCTGATGTCCATCCTCTTTGCCTTTCGGGATGGGGATTGAGCATTTTAGTCAGGATCCTCTCTCCTAATTAGTTTCTTTAGATGTACAGATTTTAGTAGGCTTACCCTATGTTATAAGTCTATATGAGTGAGTATATACCATGTGTGTCTTTCTACTACTGGGACAGCTCACTCAGGATGATCCGTTCCAAGTCCCACCATTTACCTGCAAATTTCATGATTTCCTTATTTTTCATTGCACAGTAATACTCCATTGTGTAGATGTACCACAATTTCTGCATCCATTCTTCAGTTGAGGGGCATCTGGACTGTTTCCAACTTCTGGCTATTACAAATAAAGCTGCTACAAACATGGTTGAGCAAATGTCTTTATTTTGTACTTGAGCCTCTTTTGGATATATGCCTAGTAGTGGTATGGCTGGATCTTGAGGAAGTGCTATTCCTAGTTGTCTGAGAAAGCGCCAGCTGGATTTCCAGAATGGTTGTACAAGTTTACATTTCTACCAGCAGTGGAGGAGGGTCCCCCTTTCTCCACAACCTCTCCAGCGTGTGTTGTCACTTTAGTTTTTCATCTTGGCCATTCTCATGGGTGTAAGGTGAAATCTCAGGGTTGTTTTGATTTGCATTTCCCTAATGGCTAGTGAGGTTGATCATTTCTTTAAGTGCTTCTCTGTCATTCGGTATTCCTCTACAGAGAATTCTCTGTTTAGCTCTGTTTCCCATTTTTTAAGTGGATTACTTGGTTTGCTGCTTTTCAGCTTCTTTAGTTCTTTATATATACTGGATATGAGTCCTCTGTCAGATAAAGGGTTGGTGAAAATTCTTTCCCAATCTGTAGGTGGTCGCTTTGTTCTACTCTCTTATTTGTTAATATTCTCTGATAATCCCCAGTCATTAAGAATTGCATTCCTTTTTCTCTAGTGCTTTGATTTTTGTTTTTGTTTAAAGCAATGTCTCCTGCATATCATGTTATGTAGCTTACACTTTATTTAAACACTGAATGCTACCTCTACTGCCCAGTGCCTAGAACATAATCCTGCAACTCTTTTCAGGTGGGCCCTGACTGGTCAGTGTGAGGTAAAAGAGATCAGCGAATGAGTGTCCACTGACCTCCCTGGGTTTTGTTTGTTTGTTTGTTTGGAGGTGGGTGATTACAAATAAAGAGAGACCTGTGTAAGAATTGAGTTCACTGACCTACTTTGAAGCTGGTGTTTTCACAACACAGAAAGGGAGGGGGAAGAGGGAAGATGGCAATGATAATGGTAATCAATTTTAGATGGTCAGTAAATGTGAAAAGTGTATACTTAGGGCTGGGAGTTATACACAAAGAGAATCAAGAATATGGATTAGTTGCTGAACTTGTTTCTGGAAAGCAAATTTTTACAGTTACACTAGTTCAAACACACAGAAGATCTGGACAAAGTGGGGTGGTAGTGCCTAACAGGAATGCTTTCCCCTTCCCCCATTTGAAAATGCACAACCTGAGAGAGAAAAGGTGTGAGTAATACTTTGTATGCTCTAATATATACTTGAATTCACTGAAGAATATTGGACCATAAAGCCATTTTCAACTTTTAAAAATAATTTTTAAGATTATAATGAAATTGTTTCAACCTTCTCATTCCTCTCTACTCTTACGTCTCAAATGATGGGATAAATCGTTAAGGTGGCTACTTAACAATCAAAGCAGATTTGGCTGTCAGGTTCTCCCAGCATCCCTCAGTCCTTACCTGTTACAAGGTATGGGTGTCAAACACAGTTCTCTAGCCCAGGAGTTGAGCTGCCCTCCTCCCAGCTATCCTTCCTTATGTATTCTAACTTTTTTGGTTACCTGGTCTTTTTCATTTATCATTTTTTCTTTATGATAAATTTTTCATTTAAATTTATCATTTAACTTAAATGATAAATTAAATGATATTTAAATTTAAATTTTTATTTAAATTTAAAATAATAAATTTTTCATTTATCATTTATCCTCCTGGCTCTTTGTTCTGGCTCTCTACTACCCTCTGTCCTCTCTTCTCACATAGCTCAGGGTCATGTCAACTCTAGACTGTCCCACATTTCCCTGTGTCTATGTTCTCTCTTCTATCTATAATTAACTTTCTACTCCAACATACCTAGGAACAGCCACATCCTTTTTGTTTTATATCTCATTTTTGATGAGCTTAACTACTCCTTGCTTTCAAATTCATGGCCACTTGTTCCTTTAATGGTTGTTACTGTTTGGCTTTGACCAAAGCTTGGCTGAAGGACTTCCTAACTATGAGGTAGAGATGAATTCACTGGACACTGAGTGTGTAACATAAATTACATGTATCTTGGAAAATGAACAGGTGCCCTGGGAGAGTGGAAGATTGAATTTTAAATCATTTCCAAGATGAGGGTGTTGCAGGATATTTGATCCCAGGTTGATCTCTTAGATTGTGAACTGTAAAAACCTGTGCTTTGTTTGGTATGGTTGGGCCCTAACACAAACCTTAATTCTAAGAATTTTCTGTTTATTCTAAAAAGGTGATTATGGGATGATTCTGTCAGCCCTGGAACATAACTTTAATGCAAAAGCTCTCTGTGCACAGGATGAAATAATGTTAACCCTAGGTCAAGAGGCAAAGCAAGAAACCAGCTGACAGGGATTAAAGAGTAAGTGGAAGTTTCAGCTGAAATGTATTTAAGACAGAGTGTAAAAGTGGAAGGAGTTTTAGCTTGGTAAATTTTGGGATTTTTTAACTTTGAGCTAGAAGGCTTTGGCCTTGGGTTCCTTTGACCTATCCCCCCTTAGCTGTTATCTGAACTGGTGAGCTTTTGAGGATTTTTCCTCTTGGAGGTGAGGTGAGTAGCAGGGTCATATGGGTGCTTTCTTTGCCTCTCTGCACTAGCAAGTTTCAAAATCGAATAATTGGGATTTTCATTCTTTTAGAACAAAACTAGGGTTCTGTGTGCCCATAGGGGTTAGGGCAAAGCTAGAATGCCTCTGCTATCTGCATCATTTGATCTTTGATCCACTGGTAGAGGAGTTACTACTGTCCTGAGACTCAGCTCTATTGTTCAAGCTAATGAGGGACTCTGGGCAGGCCTAGAAGTCAGGAGCAACAGTGGGAAGTAGTTTATGGGTTTGTTCTGGGATTTTCTTCTGATGTAGCTCTAAAGAGCTGTGAGTGAGACCAGAGGCCATGCCATGCTGAGTGTGGGGCCATTGTCCCCAGGCCTGGAAGAGCAGGCTGCTGAGCTATCACAGCCTGATCTGCTTTGAATGAGATGGACGGTTGTTCAGACTATGGTTCAGGCTGTGTTTCTGATGGTCTCCATGTGGTAATCTCAGCAGAGACCCTTGGCCTCCGACCCTTCCTGAGAGTTGATTGCCCAGAGAAGTGAGGAATTTGCATCCTGGGCAGTAGAAAGTCATGGTGCTTATAATGTCACTTATCTAGTGTGCACACACAGGTATTGGTTTTGCAGTGGACAGATTGGAAAACTGAAGGTCTCATTTCTAGAAATGTTGAATGTTGTGTTCCACACACGTTTTTTGGAACAAATTTTACAAATAGTTTTGAAACTGGCAGAAAAGAGTTGGTGGTGATCATCCTTCAGCAATAATTGATTATTTGCTTTATTTGCTTTTGATTTTTTTTTTTTTTTTTTTTTACTTTGTGTCTACCACCAGGCACAATGGCATGCTTTAGAGAAATTCAATTCCAGGGTACAATAATGAATTTCTGAGATGCAGAATTTTGTCAGGTGTGCCTGGTTTTAGGTAAGTGGATAGGGCAGATTCCACATCTTGTGACATAATCCATGCATCAGGAAACATATTAAATTATTCTCCAACATGGTTTTGTGTGTGAGTGTTGGCAAGGGCTGGGATGTGCCTGAACTCACAAGTGGACATGAGGGACTGCAAGCCATAGCCCAGGGTTATGATCACCTCCATTTTCCAAGAGACTTCAAGAACAAAAGGACTCTCTGTAAAAGAGGTTAGTAGTAGCTGGAGGGTCAGAAATATAACAGTTTAGGTGTCACTTTGTGTTTGTTTTGTAGCAGTTGTGAAATCTGTGTTTATTTAATTTGTATTAATTACAAAATCAAAGGTATCTCTGGTCCAGTGCACATTTTTCATGCTAGAGTTTCCTTAGGTCTTTTCACGTAAACTTGGGTATATTTTAGGCTTCTGTTTTTTGGCTTTTTCTCTCACCCCATCATTCTTTCACAAACACTGTGCACATTCTTGATTATTGAAGTTTGTGGTAAGTACAGAAGTCACATCACACCAGAAGATTATGAGATTTGTGATAATAGACTCATCCCTTATTTTTCTCTTTTTCCTCTGTTTCTTACCAGGTGGCTTTTCTGATACGAGATTGAGATTTTGGATTGTTCTTTAGCAATCGCATAAAGACAATTTGCACTTATGTCTGTGGAAGACAGAAGAGATAACATGAAGGTGAGTGATACCAGTTGGCCAGTTTACTCCTCTTTTGACATTTTCTTTTGTTGATCTGCCATTTTTTTTCCAGAAGTTTCATGTGTCTAGTGGTCTACATATTTTTTAGTTGGATGATTTTATTCTCCTGAAAAGGTTAAATCAAAACCCTGCCCCATTCCTAATTCTGGGTTGAGGGTTGTAGCTTTTTAGGAATGTCATATCTTTTATAGGGCAAAATGTTTTTTGGAAATAGAAAAAGTATAATATCTCAATTAAAGTTAAAAAATCTTTGAAAGTTTAAAAATATACCTTAAAGTGTATTTATTTCTAGATAACAAAGTGCATTCACTTTTATTTTCAGCCTGCCTTTTACAAGCAGCTTTTAAATAAAATCAATGTAAATCCTATGTGCCTGTCTCTGCCTCCCAGGTGGTATGTAAAAGGCATGTGGCTCCCAAATGCTGGGATTAAGGCTATGAACCACCAACACCCTGTCACTATAACTCCTGAATTTAGAAAACAACTAATTAATAGAGAACTGCTTGTCTCTGCTGGGATTAAATGCATGGTCTATCACCACACTGCTCAAATATGTTATATTCACTCCAAATTATTCCAACTCAAGAAAGTTTATACCTTAGAATTTACTTAAAACATTTTAAAGCTCTTAACTGTTTTTAATATGAA
The DNA here is from genome assembly GCA_036365155.1 of Meriones psammophilus. NCBI lineage: Eukaryota > Metazoa > Chordata > Mammalia > Rodentia > Muridae > Meriones > Meriones psammophilus. Next base: position 12,683 of record JAEOAE010003746.1, on the reverse strand, counting down.
ACAACAAATGTATCCTTTTTTATTTAAGAAGAAAACTTTAGTCTTTATTAAGTTAGTTTGGACTGAATGACCAAACTGTCTGATGAACAGTTACCTCTGCTTATTAAGGAGATTTCTACTATTCAAATCTAATCATTATCAATTTTGATAGGATCCACCATTTTTTCCTGTGGAAACATTCAGTTTTACCAGTGAAGACACAGTTCAGTAGTTTCTCACTGTCTACTCCTTTTAGTTATTTTACTTCTTTTTGTTCTAGAGTATTTAGGTGTGCTGTTAAGTTGCTACTAAGAGATCTTTCTGATTATTTTTTTCTGAATGTGCTCAGTGGTATGAACTGTCTTCTGGTCAACACTTCCATTGTGTACTATGACTTTTGATATGTTGTGTATTCATTTCATTGACTTCTAGAAAGTCTTTAATTTCTTTCTTTATTTCAGTTTGGATCCAGTTTTTTATTCAATGGAGTGTTGTTCAATTTCAACGAGTTTGTAAGCTTTCTATTGATTTTGTTATTGGTGATATGATGCTTTAAACCTTAGTGGTCTGATAGGATGCTGGAAGTTATTGCAAGTTTCTTATATATTTTGAGACTTCCACTGTTCAAGTATATCATCAATTTTGGAGAACAATATATGTGTTGCTGAGAAGAGGAACAATCTTTTTGCTTGGGTGGATGTTCTGTAAACATCATTTTGGGTAGTGCTTTGATGTTAGATAGCTGGAGCATTTATCTGTTCAGTTTGGTCAGGAGGACCTGTCCATTGTTGAGAGTGATATATTGAAGTCTTCCCTATCAGTTTATGAGGCCCAGGATGTGATGCAAGCTGCAGAAGTGTTTCTTTTATAATTTGGGTGCTCTTATGTTTGGGGCATAGATGTTAAGTATTGAAATGTTATATTGCTGGAGGATTTTTTTTTAATATATGTCATGTCCTTTGCCATCTTTTGATTAGTTGTTTTTGAAGTCTGTTTTGTTAGATATTAAAATCGCTTTACAAGCTTGACACTCTAATTCATTTATTTGGAATATCTTTTCCTTGAGATAATGTCTATCTTGATGTGAAGGTGTGTTTGATGTATTTAGAAGAAGGGTGGATTTTGTTTTATCATCCATTTTTGTGAGCCTGTGTCTTTTTATTGGTGAATTTGGGTCAATGGTATTAAGAGATACCAAAAAACAGTGATTGCAAATCCTGGTGTTTTGGTGGTGGTGGTGGTGGTTTTAGCACCCTGTGTTGGGCTATATTTATAGATACATATTATTTAAATTTGACCTTATCATGAAACATCTTATTTTCTTCATTTGCTGATTGAAACTTTCTGGGCATGGTTAATAATTTGTCTCGGCTTCTGTAGGTTTTAGAGTCAGAAGCACTCTGTCTAAGCCGTTCAACTTCTAGCATTTTTACTGAGAATACAGGATTAATTCCAATAGATTTGCCTTTTTGTTTTTTCTTTTTTTGTTTGTTTGTCTGATTTGTTGGTTAGTTTGGTTTGTTTGTTTGTTTGTTTGTTTTCAGTTGCAGCTTTTCATATTATTTCTTTGTTCTGCATGTTTTGTATTTTGATTATGCTGTGCTAAGAGGACTTTCTTTTCTGGTCCAGTCTCTTTGGTGTTTTGTATGCTTCTTGTGCCTTCATAGACATCTTCTTCTTTAGGTTAAGAAATTTTTCTTGTGTGATTTTGTTGAAAATATCTTCTGGACTTTTGATCTCATCCTTCTTCTTCTTCTAATCTGATTATCAGCATGTTTTGTGTTGTCATAATATCCCAGAGTTCCTGGATGTTTCCTGAAAGTTTGTATGTAGACCAGGCTAGTTTTGAACTTACAGCTCTAACTCCAGTCAAGTGTTGGGCTTAAATCTAGGCCAACATGCCTGGCATCAACATCACCATCATTGGCTGCTGAGCATGGAATATAGAGTTTTAGGTATTTATTTTCTTTTGTTTTGTATATGTAAGCATAGGTTATTGTGTTGATCTTCATCAACATCTTCCATTTGAAATTTGACAGGGTGTATATTTAATTTCTTAGGATGCCATTTACTCATGACACTAACACAATCTGAGCTTTCCGAGTCATTGAATAGTAGGTGTGTGACACTCTTCTTACCTGTTGTATTTGTTTTTTTTTTATTTTATTTGTTTGTTTTATTCACATTTAATTTATTTTTAATTTAAATTTGTTTTTTTTTTTTTTATTTATTCTCTGACATGAACTCGAGTCTTTGATCACCTCCTCCTGGGTGGTGCAGCCTTGCAAGGCCACAGAGGAAGATGATGCAGCCATCCTTGATGAGACCTGATAAGCTAGAAGGGAAGGAATTCCTCCCCAATTGGGAGACTAGAGAAAGGGCATAGGGGCAGAAGAAGGAGGGTGGGTGGGACTGGGAGGAGATGATGGAGGGGGCTATGTCAAGGATACAAAGTGAACACATTGTATTAAATAAATTAATTAATTTAAAAAATAATTTCTCCACTTAACATTCCAATTCTAATCTTCTCCCTTGACTCTACCTTGTCTCACCATCCATTCTTCTTTCCTCCTTATCCCACTTCCTATATCTCAGATACAGGGAACCCTCCTTTCCTACCATCTGAACCCAGCCTATCAAGTCTCATTAGGACTGCCTGCATCCTCTTCCTCTGTGTAGCAATGCCCCTCCGCCAAGGGGAAGTGAGCAAATAGCAGACAACAGGGTCCATGTCAAAGCCAGCACATTCTCCCCTTACTATGGATCGCACATGGAGACTGAGCTGCCTATTAGCTACATGTGAGCAGGGGTCTGGTTCCTCTTCATGAATGGTCTTTGGTGGGTCCATCAATCTCTGCAAGTCCCAATGGCCCCAGATTTGTTGTCCTTGTTGGTCTTCTTATGGAGGTCCTGTCAGCTATGGGTCTTTCTATCCCCCAAGACTTTCTTATGACCCCCCCCCCTGTGCTCTGCTCAAAGTTTGGCTGTGAGTCTTAGCATCTGCTTTGATCCCCTGCTGGGTAGAGACTTTTAGAGGACATGTATGTTAAGCTCTCACTATGTTCCCTCTCTTTAGTCACTTCTGGTGTCGATTCTATTTGCCCTTTTGAATGAGAATTGAGCATCCTTCATAGGGTCCTCCTTTTTATTTAGCTCCTTTAGGTCTGTGGATTGTAGTACATTTATCCTGTATTCTGGCTATTATCCACTTACAAAAGATTATATACCATGCATGTCTTTCTGCTTCAGGGTTACCTCACTTAGGATGATCATTTGTAGTTCTATCTACTTGCCTGAAAATTTCATGGTTTCCTATTTTAAATACATGAGTAGCATTGCATTATGTAAATATACCACAATTTCTGTCACCATTGTTCAGTTGAGAGACACGTAGGTTGTTTCACAATTCTGGCTATTATGAATATAGATGCTATGAACATAGTTGAACAAATGTCTTTGTTAAATGGTGGAGCATCTTTTTGTTATATGCCCAGGAATGGTATAGCTGTGTCTTGAAGTAATACTATTTCCAATTGTCTGAGAAAGTATCAGATTGATTCCTAAAGTGGTTGTATAAGTTGCACTCCACCAGCAATGGAGGACTGTTCCTCTTTCTTCACATTCTAACTAGCACATGCTGGCATTTCAGGTTTTTCTTAGCCATTATGGGTTTAAGATGGAATGTCAGTGTAGTTTTGATTTGCATTTCCATGATGACTATGGATATTGAGCATTTATTTAAGTGTTTTCCACCATTTGATATTCCTCTGTAGAGAATTCTCTGTTTAGTTCTGTACCCCAGTTTGAAAGTGCATTATTTGGTTTGTTGGAGTTTAATTTATAGAGCTCTTTATATATTTTGTTTGTTATTTATAGAGCTCTTTAGAGAGCTTTCTGTTGTTTGTAGGGATGGAGAAGGTCTTTCTCAGGCTGTAGGTTGTCATTTTGTTCTATTGACAAAGTTCTTTGCTTCATAGAATCTTTTCATTTCATGAGATCCTATTTATTAATTGTTGATTTTAGAGCCAGTGCTCTTGGTATTCTGTATAGGAAGTTATCCTCTATGCCAATGACATCAAGGCTCTTTCCCACTTTTTCTTCTAACAGATTTTGCATATCTGGTTTTATGTTGAAAGTCTTTGATCAACTTGAACTTTAGTTTACTGCAGGGTGATAAATACGGATCTACTTTTATTTTTCCACATGTGGACCAGCACCATTTGTTGATGATGATGTCCTTTTTCCATTGCATGGTTTTGGATTCTTTGACAAAAATAAAGTGTCCATAGGTGTGTGGGTTTATTTATGGATCTTCACTTAAATTCCATTGATCCACCATTCTGTCTTTATTCCAGTACTGTGCAGTTTTTATTACTATTGATTTATAGTAGAGCTTGAGATGAAGAATGGTGATACCTACTGAAGATCTGCTATTGTACAGGATTGTTTTAGCTATTCTGCCTTTTTTTATTTTTCCATATAAAACTGAGAATTGTTTTTCTCGAGTTCCTTAAGGAATTGTTTTGATATTTTAATGGGAATATCATTGAATCTGTATATTGTTTTTGGTACCATGGCAATTTTTGCTATGTTGACCCTACTGATCCATGAGCATGAGAGATATTTCTATCTTCTGGTATCTTTTTCAATTTCTTTCTTCAGAGACTTGAAGTTTTTTTTTTTTTTTCATATAGGTTTTTCACTGGCTTGTGAGGATAACATCAAGATACATTATGTTGTATTTTTTTTTCCTGGCTATTGTAAACTGTGTTATTTTCCTAATTCTTTCTCAGTCCATTTGTCTTTTGTATACAAGAGTGCTACTGATTTTTGTTTTTTAGTTAACTTTATATCCAGCTACTTTGCTGAAGTGTCTTTCAACTGTAGGCATTTCCTACAGTAGAATTTTTGGGGTCATTTTTGTATACTGTCATATCATCTGTGAATGGTGATATTTGACTTCTTCCTTATCAATTTATGTCCCCTTGATCTCTGTTAGTTGTCTTATTGCCCTAGATAGGACTTTGAGTACTGTATTGAAGAGATTTGGAGAGAGTGTGTAGCCTTGTCTTATCCTTGAATCCAGTAGAATTGATTTAACCTTCTTTTCATTTAGTTTGATGTTAGCTATAGGATTTCTGTATACTGTCTTTAATATTTTTAGATATGTGCCTTTGTCTCTGGTCTCTCAGGACTGTAAACAAGAATAACTGTTGTATATTGTCAAATGCTTTTTCAGCATCTAAGAAACTGCTCCTGTGTTGTTGTGTTTTTTTTTCAATTTGTTTATATGGTGGATTACATTGATGGATTCCATGTACTTAACCACCCCTGCATGCCTGGGATGAAGATTACTTGGTTATGGTGGATGATATTTTTGATATATTCTTGGATTTGATTTGCAAGTATTTTATTGAGTATTTTTACATCATTGTTCATAAAATAGATTGGTCTGAAATTCTCTTTCTTTTTGGGGATCTTTGAGGATTTATCAAGGTGACTGTGGTCTTAAGAAAGGAATTTGTTCATGTTGCATACATTTCTCTTTTGTGGAATAATTTGGAGAATATCAGTATTCACTCTTCTTTGAAGGTCTTGTAGAATTCTGCTCTGAAATGATCTGGTCCTTGGAATTTTTTGGTTGGGAGTATTTTGGTGGCTGCCTCTATTGTCTTAAGCACTATAAGACTATTTAATATTTTTACCTGATGTTGATTCAACTTTGGTAAGTGGAATCTAAAGAGAATTGTATATTTCATTTAGATTTTCAAATTTTGTGGCATATAGGCTTTTGACATAAGAGTTAATTGTTCTTTGGATTTTCTCAGTGTCTGTTCTATCTTTTTCTTTCAGACTTTGTTGATTTGGATAGTGTCTTTCTGCCATTTACTTAGTTTGGCTAAGAATTTGTCTGTGTTTTTTTATTTTCTCAAAAAACTAGTTCTTGGTTTCATTGATTCTTTGAATTATTTTCTTTGTTTCTAATTTATTGATATCATCCCTGAGTTTGGTTTTTTCCTAGTGGTCTACTCTTGCTGGGTGTGTCTGCTTCTTTTTTCCTAGGTCTTTCAGGTATGCCATTAAGTTGCTTGTATGGGATGTCTCCAATAGCTTATGATGGCCTTTGTTGGTATTCAAACTCCTCTTCGGAAGGCTTTCATTGCATCCCATATGAAGTTGAGAAATCTTCTATCAAGGTTTGTAAAATATTCTGATGGTATTTTGATGGAAATTTCATTGAATATGTAGATTGCTTTTGGTAAGATGTCCACTTTTACTATGTTAACCCTGCCAAGCCATGAGTATCGGAGATAGTTCCATATTCTGATATCTTCTTCTAATTCTTTCTTCAGAGACTTGAAGTTTTTTTCATACAAGGCTTTGACTTGCTTGGATATGGTCACACCAAGGTACTTTATGTCCTTTGTGGCTATTGTGAAGGGTGTTGTTTCCCTAATTTCTTTCTCAGCCCTTTTATCTTTTGTATACAGGCGGGCTACTGATTTTTTTTTTTTTTTGAGTTAATTTTGTATCCAGCCACTTTGCTGACAGTGTTTATCATCTGTAGGAGTTCCCTGGTAGAAGTTTTGGAGTTACTCAGGTATACTATCATATAATCTGCAAATATTGATACTTTGACTCTTCCTTTCCAAATTGTATCCTTTTGGTCTCCTTTAATTTTCTTCTTGTTCTAGCAAGGATTTCAAGAACTATGTTGAAGAGATATGGAAAGAGTGAGCAGCCTTGCCTTGTTCCTGAATTCAGTGTGATTGCTTAAAGTTTCTTTCTCTTTACTTGATGTTGGCTACAGGCTTGCTGTATATTGCCTTTACTATGTTTAGATATGTGCCTTGTATCCCTGATCTCTCCAATAGTTTAAACATGAATGGATACTGGATTTTTTCAAATGCTTTTTCAGCATCTAAGGAGATTATCATGTGTTTATTTTTCTTTCAGTTTTTTAATATTGTGGATCACATTGATGGATTTTTGTATAGTGAACCACCTCTGCATACCTGGCATGAAGTCTACATGGTCATAGTGGATGATATATTTGATGTGTTCTTGTATTGGGTTTGCAAAGTATTTTGTTGAGTATTTTTTCATCAATGTTCATAAGGGAGATTGGCCTGAAATTCTCTTTCTTTGTTGGGTCTTTGTGAGGTTTAGGTTACAAGGTGACTGTGGCTTCAATGAATGAGTTTCGTAGTTCCTTCTGTTCCTATTTTGTGGAATAAATTGAAGATAGCTGGAGTTACCTCTTCTTTGAAGGTGTGGTAGAATTCTGCACTGAAACCACCTCTTCCTGAGCTTTTTGTGGATTGGAGTCTTTTGAGGAATGCTATTTCCTTAGTGGATAAAGGACTATTTTATTGATTTACCTGCTCTTGATTCAGCTTTGTAATTGATTAAGAAAATTGTCCATTTCATTTAGATTTTCAAATTTTGTGGCATATAGACTTTTGAAGTAAGTCCTAACGATTGTTTGGATTTCCTTAGTGTCTTTTGTTTTGTCCCGTTTTCATTTCTGATTTTGTTAATTTGGATAATCTCTCTCTACTTTTAGTTAGATTGGCTAAGGGTTTGTCTATCTTGTTAATTTTCTCAAAGAACCAGGTCTTGGTTTCATTGATTCTTTGAAATGTTTTATTTGTTTCTAATTTATTGATTTCAGTCTTGAGTTTGATTATTTCCAGGTGTCTATTCTTTTTTAGTGTGTCTGCTTCTTTTCTTTTAGGGCCTTTAGATGAGCTATGAAGTTGATTGTGTGAGATGTTACAAATTTCTTCTTGAAGGCACTTAGTGCTATGAACTTTCCTCTTAGCACTGCTTTCATTGTCTCCCATAAGTTTGGTTGTGTTGTGTCTTCATTTCCATTGAATTCTAGGAAGACTTTAATTTCTTTCTTTATTTCTTCCCTGACACAGCTGTCATTTAGTAGTGAGTTGTTCAGTTTCCATGTGAGTGTAGGCTTTTTGCTATTTCTGTTGTTGTTGAGGTCCAGCTTTAGTCCATGGTAATTAGATAGGATACAAGGCATTATTTCAATCTTCTTATATCCGTTGAGACTCACTTTGTGACCAACTATATGGTTTATTTTGGAGAAGGTTCCATGAGGTGCTGAGAAGAAAGTAAATTCTTTTTTCTTTGAGTGTAAGATTCTGTAGATATCTGTTAGGTCCATTTGATACATGACCTTTATTAGAGATATTGTTTCTTTGTTTAATTTCTATTGTTTACCTGTCCTTTGTTGAGAGTAGGGTGTTGAAGTTTCCCAGTCATAATGTATGGGATTTGTGTGCAGTTTAGGTTTTATAAATATTTCTTTTACAATCATTGGGTACCTTTGTATTTGAGGCATAGATGTTCAGAATTGTGATTTCTTCTTGGCAGAATTTTTCTTTGATGAGTATGAAATGACCTTCCATATGTCTTTTGATTAATTTTGGTTGAAAATATATTTTATTTGATATTAGAATGGCTACTCTTGCTTGTTTCTTAGGTCCATTTGCTTGGACCCATCCAGCTCTTTACTCTTATGTAATGTCTACCTTTGTGACTTACTTGTGTTTCTTGTATGCAGCAGATTGTTGGGTCTTGTTTACATATCCATTCTGTTAGTCTGTGTCTTTATTGGAGAGTTAAGTCCATTGATGTTGAGAAAAATTAATGACCAGTGGCTGTTAGATCCTTTTATTTTGATGTTGCTTGTGGTAGTGTGTTTGTGTGCTTGGTTACTTTTAGTTTTGCTGTAGTGACATTATTTATTTCCTGTGTTTTCCTGAATGTAGTTAGCTTTCCTGGGTTGTAGGTTTCCTTCTTGGAGCTTCTGTACCTCTGGATTTGTGGGTAGGTATTGTTTAAATTTGTTTTTGTCATTAAATATCTTGTTTGCTCCATCTATGATGACTGAGACTTTTGCTGGGTATAGTAGCCTGGGTGGTGATCTGTGTTCTCTTAGGGTCTGCATGATATCTGTTCAGGCCCTTCTGGCTTTCATAGTCTCTGTTGATAAATCAGGTGTGATTCTAATGTGTTTGCCATTATATGTTACTTGGCCTTTTTCCTTTGCAGTTTTTAGTATTTTTTCATTGTTCTGTATATTTACTGTTTATTATGTGGTGGGAGGATTTTCTATTCTGGTCTAATTTATTGGGTGTTCTGTAGGCCTCTTATATTCTTATAGACCTCTCTTTTAAGTTAGGGAAATTTTCTTCTATGATTTTGTTAAAAATATTTTCTGGGCCTTAGAGGAGGGAATCTTCTTTTTCCTCTATTCCTATTATTTTTAGGTTTTGCTTTTCATGTTGTCTTGGATGGTCTATGTCAGGAATTTTTTAGATTTAACATTTTCTTTGATAGCTATATCTATTTCTTCCATTGTGTCTTCCACACCTGAGATTCTTTCTTCCTTCTCATAGTCTATTCATTATGCTTAACTCTGTAGTTCCTGTTTTCTTCCCTAAGTTCTTTCTCTCCACAATCTCCTCCATTTGTGTTTTCTTTAATTTTTCCAATTCTATCATCAGATCTTGAGCCATTTTATTGATTTCCTTCACCTCTCTGACTATTTCCTTCAATCCTTTCAGCTGTTTGTTTGAACAATCCTCTGTTTCTTTAATTTCTTTCAGTGATTTAAGTATTTCCTCTCTAAAGGCCACAAATTGTTTGGCTGCAACTTCCTGTATTTCTTTAACGATGGCCACAATCTCTTTGTATTTATCTTCTTCTATTTCTTTGCAGATGGCAATATTCTGTTTGACTTTATCTTCATCTAGGTTTATACAAAGTTTATTTGTTTCCTCTATTATCCTGTTCATAAGCACAGATGTAAGGTCATCTTCTTGAATTTCATTTACGCTGGGTTATCCAGGGCTGCTTGCTCCTGGATAACTTGTTCTAGGGATGCCATATTGCTCTGTCTTTTGTTGGTTGAGCTTTTACACTGGCCTCTACCCATTGGGATATCTTAGATGTTGGGTGTTAGTTTCTGGTACTTCCTGGAATCCTGTGGTGGGTAGAATACCCTTGGCAGGAAGATGATTTTTCCCAAAGGAGCTCTCCTCTGTTTTATAGGTATGGTCACTGGATGGCAGGTGTTTTCAGGAATTGCCACAGCTCATCTCAGGCGTACAGACCTGAGTAGTAATTGTTGCCTTTGTTAGTAAAGGGGGCTATCCCCTCACCCAGAGAAGTCCTGGAGACAGTTGCCCTGCTGCTGGGTTTCTTGCTGTAAATTTAGAGAGCGCTGCTGTAACCTGGGTGCCCCATGGTTTGGTCAGTTTAGTTAGGGAAAACTGGTTGTCCCTTGGAACAGTATCTGGGGGTTGACCTCAGGGAACACAGCCTTCTGTAGGTCTAAGTTTAGAGCTTTGTGCCCCAGTACCCAAGTGGTAATCAGTGGCAGGTGAGCACCACTTTCATGTGTGCAGCAGGAGGCTAGAGTCTGGAGCCTGTGGATAACCAGAAACTTTTCTGGAGCTAGAAAAGTTTCTGGCCCTGAGGTAGGGACAGATATTTTCCCCCACCTTTGGGTTTTCTCCCTACAGGAAGACCCAGTCTGTACTGTTCGGGGGGGGGGTGTAGAGTGCATAGGCACTTGCTTGTGATTTGTTGCTCCAAGCTGGTGACTGGCAGGAACCTGAGAACTTTTCCTGAGAACATTCCTGTGTGTGGTGGTGGTAGTGGTGGTGGGGGTCATCTGAATGCTCTAAGCTGGGACCTCCTGTTTCCTTCTTTGTGGGGTTTTCTTCTGACAGGGAAACCCAGCCTCTAGTATCCTGGGGCACACAGTTTTGTCTGTGACAGAGAGTTAGCTGCAGAGTTGGCAGCTGGAGCCCTACGCAGGGCTGGCTGCTGTGCACCTGCAAGTCTATTGGACCTTTTCCAGGGATAGACTGGTTGACCTGAGGTCAGACCCCCTTGCTTCCTTCCCTGTGGGGTTTTCTCCAGACTGGGCTCCCAGTCTCTGGTGCCCCAGGGTGCAGAGTTCAGCCTGGGAAGTTGATCAGGACATGTGGGCATGTGGCTCTGGTCTAGTGACCCAGTGCCTGTGTGACCAGGGTTCTTGCTGGGTGACCTGAGAGTAGACCCGACTGATTCCCACACTGTGGTGTTTCCCTCTCACCTGGGAAACACAATCACTGTTGTTTTTAGGGTCAGAGTTCAGTCTCTTAGGCACTGTACCAAGATGGCTGCCCCGCTTCTCAGACAGTGTCATCCCGGTGCCACCATCTTGGATTACCTTCTTCCTCATCTCTTTCAATTAATGGTTGTTGAAAGTCTATTTTATTAGATATTAGAATGGTTACTCCTGCTTGTTTTTGGGTCTATTTGCTTGAAAACCTTATTCCTGCTAAAACAGCCCAGGAAATTTTCAAAGGGATTAGCTGAGTGCTCTGAGGTTGAAACAATTGCTTTTCTCATCATTGGGGTTCTTCTCACCTGGTAAAATACAGTCAGTGGTGTTTGGAGGCCCACAGTTCCAACTATTGGTCACTGTGCAGTCTCTGCTACCCTGCTGATCAGACACAGTGTGTGTTCAGCCCTTCTAGCTGGGATCTGTTTTTAATGTTTACTGAATATGAGTATTTTTATTGTATGCATGAATATGCACCTCTTGTGTGCCTGATCTTCACTATAGTCTGAAGATGTGTTCAGAACTCATGAACTGATAGTAGTGGGTTCAGGTAAACAATGACAATTGTACCCACTTATTTGGAAGAGTAGCAAGAGCTCCTCACTGCTGAACCACCTCTTCTACCTTATGTTGCTTATTTATGATCAGCATTGACATTGCTAATATTTTCATTTTTCTATTTTTTAGCTCCTTAAACATGCATTCCCTTTTAGTAAGATGTTATTAGAGTTACAGTTTAAGCTGGGCCAGTGCAGATTTCTGGAAAAGGAATGCACAACTGGAGTGAATGTATAACTTTTTGTAGAAGCTTCAGTAAAGACCTCCGAGTTCTTTCAATCTTTTATGTTTGTTTGATTGACTTTTAGGGAGGCTCTGTCTTACTATAGGTCTAGCTGTCCTGGAACAGCATAGATCATGCTGGCATCAATTCAATAAGATACACCTGCCTCTGCCTCCTGAGTGATGGAATCAAGGCATAACAGAATACACCCAGCTTGTCCATGATTTTTGTACTTAGTAACTGTTCATAAATTTCTCTGATGTGTACTTAATACTGTTCATCTCTTAATTTCTCTCTGTGTGTCTTTGTCTCTGTCTTTCTATATCGCTCTTTTCTCTCTGTTTGTCTTTGTCCATATTAATTACCATGATTATTTTTAAAGCTATATCCTATTCAAAAAGTTCAGATATGACACAGTTAAACTTCTTTATTCAGTTTTTCTTCTAAAATGAGTTAGTGATAACATTAACACTTCTTTTCTTAATACAAAAGTTTAATCTTTATTTTTGAACTATAGACTATACATGATTTAGAAAGGAGAATATACAAAACAATGATCAAAGAATAATCCTATGTTGCATACCTTTTCTTTTGTCTGGGAACTCAGAAATATGATGTTATCAGCTATGATTATTGTTGCTTGCAACCCACATTGTTTTTATCCATCTATTCACTGTAGTACAATTTCTCTTCCACAAATATATGAGCCCCCATTTTCATCTACTGGTATGCCACATCTCTGATCCCTGGTCAAAACTTGATATTCAGTGCCATGTTGTCTTT
>JAEOAE010000694.1:0-22030 GCA_036365155.1 Meriones psammophilus | reverse complement strand
CAACAATTGTTTAGACAGATTTGCAGCACAGGAAAAATTCTCATGTTATATGCTAGTGACGCGATTTGCCATAGAGTATCAATTTGCTTCTGCATGAGGTCAATACTCTGATTGAACACCATCAAGCTTCCATTTAGTTGAGCATTAATTCCTTTATGTACAACTAAGGCATGACCTACATTGGCTAAATGATTATACAGGGTCTGAGCAGTCTGCCCAGTATGACTCATGGCTAATGCCCTGGTGGTAGCTCCAACAGCCACCAATGAGATGGTAGTAACAATGGTGGCTGTAGTTCCAATATCCCTTTTCTGTCTGAAGAGAGTCATAGCTTGAGGGCCATCAACAGGCACAGGCATCCAGTGAGGCATGCGAGTAACCAGGGCATACCTAAATTTACTAGCATTCCAGCATTGGGCAAAAAAGCAAGTATCATTACCACAATTACTTGGCTCTATCTGGCTAATAATGTATAAAAATGGGGGCTATAGACAAACAGGTGTGGGCTTATAGGAAATATTATGAGAAGCCTTAACCCCCTTGTTGGAACATCCTGCGTCAGTTCTACAACTAGCAGTGGTGGTGTCCGAGGTCTGAGTAGGTTCAGGAGACCATTGCCCCCAGGGGCGAGATGTGCTCCATGCCAATTGACTAACTCCATGTTTTCCTCCACTTTTGAAAGTCATTTAAGGTTCTTAAATTATTTTTTTCCTTTTTTTTTAAATTTTTCATCAATTACACTTTATTCATTCTGCATCCCCCCATAAGCCCCTCTCTCCTCCCCCCTCCAATCCCACCCTCCCTCCTCCCTCTGCTTGCATGCCACTCCCCAAGTCCACTAATAGGGAGGTTCTCCTCTCCTTTCTGATCTTAGTCTGTCAGTTCACATCAAAAGTGGCTGCATTGTCCTCTATTATGGCCTGGTAAGGCTGCTCCCCCCCCAGAGGGAGGTGATCAAAGAGCAGGCCAATCAGATTATGTCAGAGACAGTCCCTCTTCACATTACTATGTAACCCAATTGGACTCTGAACTGCCATGGGCTACATCTGTACAGGGGTTCTGGGTTATCTCTAAGAATAGTCCTTGGTTGGAGTATGAGTCTCTGGGAAGTTCCCTGTGTTCAAATTTTCTAGTTCTGTTGCTCTCCTTGTGGAGACCCTGTCCTCTCCAGCTCTTACTAATTCCCAGTTCTTACCTAAAATTCCATTCACTCTGCCCAACAGTTGCCCATTAGGCTCAGCATCTGCTTTGATAGTCTGAAGGGCAGAGGCTCTCAGAGGCCCTCTGTGGTAGGTTCCTAGGTTGTTTCCTGTTTTCTTCTTCTTCTGATGTCCATCCTCTTTGCCTTTCAGGATGGGGATTGGACATTTTTGTTAGGGTCCTCTCTCTTGTTTAGTTTCTTTAGATGCACAGGTTTTAGTGGGTTTGTCCTATGTTGTATGTCTATATGAGTGAGTATATACCATGTGTGTCTTTTTGATTCTGGGACAACTCACTCAGGATGATCCTTTCCAGGTCCCACCATTTACCTGCAAATTTCATGATTTCCTTATTTTTCATTGCTGAGTAAGATTCCATTGTGTAGATGTACCACAATTTCTGCATCCATTCTTCAGTTGACGGGCATCTGGGTTGTTTCCAGCTTCTGGCTATTACAAATAAAGCTGCTACAAACATGGTTGAGCAAATGTCCTTTTTGTGTACTTGAGCCTCTTTTATATATATGCCCAGTAGTGGTATGGCTGGATCTTGAGGAAGTGCTATTCCTAGTTGTCTGAGAAAGCTCCATATTGATTTCCAGAGTGGTTGTACAAGTTTACATTCCCACCAGCAGTGGAGGAGGGTTCCCCTTTCTCCACAACCTCTCCAGCATGTGTTGCCACTTGAGTTTTTGATCTTGGCCATTCTCATGGGTGTAAGGTGAAATCTCAGGGTTGTTTTGATTTGCATTTCCCTAATGGCTAGTGAGGTTGAGCATTTCTTTAAGTGCTTCTCTGCCATTCGGTATTCCTCTACAGAGAATTCTCTGTTTAGCTCTGTTCCCCATTTTTCAAGTGGATTACTTGGTTTGCTGCTTTTCAGCTTCTTTAGTTCTTTATATATACTGGATATGAGTCCTCTGTCAGATAAAGGGTTGGTGAAGATTCTTTCCCAATCTGTAGGGCATTGCTTTGTTTTGATGACAGTGTCCTTTGCTTTACAGAAGCTTTTCAGTTTTATGAGGTCCCATTTATTGACTGTCGCTCTTAAAGCCTGTGCTGTTGGTGTTCTGTTCAGGAAGTTTTCCCCTGTACCAATGAATTCTAGGGTATTTCCCACTTTTTTTTCAAGCCGATTTAATGTGTCTGGTTTTATGTTGAGGTCTTTGATCCACTTGGACTTCAGTTTTGTGCAGGGTGACAAGTATAGATCTATATTCATTTTTCTACATGTAGACATCCAGTTAGACCAGCACCATTTGTTGAAGATGCTATCTTTTTTTCCATTGTATGCTTTTGGCGTCTTTGTCAAAGATCAGGTGTCCATAAGTGTGTGGGTTTATTTCTGGGTCCTCTGTTCGGTTCCATTGATCCACCATTCTGTTTCTATGCCAGTACCATGCAGTTTTTAAAACTTGCTCTATAGTACAACTTAAGATCAGGGATGGAGATACCTCCAGAAGATCTTTTATTGTAGAGGATTGTTTTAGCAATTCTGGGTTTCTTGTTATTCCATATGAAGTTGAGAATTTTTCTTTCCAGGTCTGTAAAGAATTGTGTTGGTAATTTGATGGGCATTGCATTGAATCTGTAGATTGCTTTTGGTAAGATGGCCATTTTTACTATGTTAATCTTGCCAAGCCATGAGCATGGGAGATCTTTCCATCTTCTCATATCTTCTTCTAATTCTTTCTTCAGAGATTTGAAATTTTTTTCATACAAGTCTTTGACTTCCTTGGTTAGGGTACCTTACCTTATGTCATTTGTGGCTATTGTGAAGGGTGTTGTTTCCCTAATTTCTTTCTCAGCCCTTTTGTCTTTTGTATACAGGAGGGCTACTGATTTTTTGAGTTAATTTTGTATCCGCCACTTTACTGAAGGTGTTTATCAGCTGTAGGAGTTCCTGGTAGAGTTTTTGGGGTCACTCACGTATACTATCATATCATCTGCAAATAGTGATAATTTGACTTTGTTCCTTTCCAATTTGTATCCCCTTGATCTCCTTCAACTGTCTTATTGCTCTAGCAAGGACTTCCAGCACTATGTTGAAGAGATATGGAGAGAGTGGGCAGCCTTGTCTTGTCCCTGATTTCAGTTGGATTGCTTTAAGTTTCTCTCCGTTCAGTTTGATGTTGGCTATAGGCTTGCTGTATATCGCCTTTACTATGTTTAGATATGTGCCTTGTATCCCTGATCTCTCCAATACTTTGAACATGAATGGATGTTGGATTTTGTCAAAGGATTTTTCAGCATCTAAGGAGATTAGCATGTGTTTTTTTTCTTTCAGTTTGTTAATATGGTGGATCACATTGATGGATTTCCGTATATTGAACCACCCCTGCATACCTGGGATGAAGCCTACTTGGTCATAATGGATAATATCTTTGATGTGTTCTTGGATTCGGTTTGCAAGTATTTTGTTGAGTAATTTTGCATCAATGTTCATAAGGGAGATTTGCCGGAAATTCTCTTTCTTTGTTGAGTCTTTGTGAGGTTTATGTACCAAGGTGACTGTGGCTTCATAGAATGAATTTGGTAATATTCCTTCTGTTTCTATTTTGTGGAATAGTTTGAAGAGAATTGGTGTTAGCTCTTCTTTGAAGGTCTGGTAGAATTCTGTGCTGAAGCCATCTGGTCCTGGGCTGTTTCTGGATGGGAGACTTTTGATGACCACTTCTATTTCTTTGGGGGATATAGGACTATTTAGTTGATTTACCTGGTCCTGATTCAGCTTTGGTAAGTCAAATCAATCAAGGAAATTGTCCATTTCATTTAGATTTTCAAATTTTGTGGCATATAGACTTTTGAAGTAAGTTCTAATGATTGTTTGGATTTCCTCAGTGTCTGTAGTTATATCCCCCTTTTCATTTCTGATTTCATTGATTTGGGTGGTGTCTCTCTGCCTTTTAGTTAGCGTGGCTAAGGGTTTGTCGATCTTGTTGATTTTCTCAAAGAACCAGCTCTTGGTTTCATTGATTCTTTGAATTGTTTTATTTGTTTCTAATTGATTGATTTCAGCCCTGAGTTTGATTATTTCCAGCCGTCTACTCCTTCTTGGTGTGTCTGCTTCTTCTTTTCTAGGGTTTTTAAGTGAGCCATTAGGGTGCTTGAATGAGCTGTCTCGAATTTCTTCTTGAAGGCACTTAGTGCTATGAACTTTCCTCTTAGCACTGCTTTCATTGTGTCCCACAAGTTCGGGTATGTTGTGTCTTCATTTTCATTGATTTCTAGAAAGACTTTAATTTCTTTCTTTATTTCTTCCCTGACCCAGCTGTCATTTAGTAACAAGTTGTTCAGTTTCCATGTGTGTGTAGGCTTTTTGTTATTTCTGTTATTGTTGAGGTCCAGCTTTATTCCATGGTGATCAGACAAGATACATGGAATTATTTCAATCTTCTTGTATCTGTTGAGGCTTGCTTTGTGACCCACTATATGGTCTATTTTGGAGAAGGTTCCATGAGGTGCTGAGAAGAAGGTAAATTCTTTTGTGTTTGGGTGTAAAGTTCTGTAAATGTCCAGTGTGCACCAGGGCAAAAGGACCTTCTTGTTAGGTCCATTTGATTCATGACCTCTGTCAGAGACATTGTTTCTTTGTTTAATTTCTGTTTTGTTGACCTGTCCTTTGTTGTGAGTGGGGTGTTGAAGTCTCCCACTATTAATGTGTGGGGATCTCTATGTGCTTTAAATTTTATCAATGTTTCTTTCACAAATGTGGGTGCCCTTTTTTTGGGGGCATAGATGTTCAGGATTGTGATGTCTTCCTGGTGGAATTTTCCCTTGATGAGTATGAAGTGTCCTTCCCCATCTCTTTTGATTAATTTTGGTTGAAAGTCTATTTTATCAGATATTAGAATGGCTACTCCTGCTTGCTTCTTGGGTCCGTTTGCTTGGAAAGTCGTCTTCCAACCCTTTACCCTCAGGTAATGTCTATCTTTGTGTCTTAGGTCTGTTTTTTGTATGCAACAGATTGCTGGGTTTTGTTTATGTATCCATTCTGTTAATCTGTGTCTTTTTATTGGAGAGCTAAGTCCATTGATGTTGAGAGAGATTAATGACCAGTGGCTGTTAGATCTCTTGATTTTGATGTTGGCTGTGGTCATCAGGTTGTGTGCTTGGTTGCTTTTTGTTTTACTGAAGTGAGGTTATTTCCTGTGTTTTCTTGAATGTAGCTAGCTTTCTTGGGTTGTATTTTCCCTTCCAGTGTCTTCTGTAATGCTGGATTTGTTTGTAGGTATTGTTGAAATTTGTTTTTGTCATTGAATATCTTGTTTTCTCCATCTTGAGGACTGAGAGTTTTGTGGGGTATAGTAGCCTGGGCTGACATCTGTGTTCTCTTAGGGTCTGCATGATATCCATCCAGGCCCTTCTGGCTTTCATAGTCTCTGTTGAAAAGTCAGGTGTGATTCTAATGGGTTTGCCATTATATGTTACTTGGCCTTTTTCCCTTGCAGCTTTTAGTATTTTTCTTTGTTCTGTATACTTACTCTTTTGATTATTATGTGGCAGGAGGATTTTCTTTTCTGGTCAAATTTGTTGGGTGTTCTGTAGGCCTCATGTATTCTAATTGGCCTCTCCTTTAGCTTGGGGAAATTTTCTTCAATGATTTTGTTGAAAATATTTTCTGGGCCTTGGAGAAGGGAGTCTTCTTTTTCCTCTATACCTATTATTCTTAGGTTTTGTCTTTTCATATTGTCTTGCATTTCTTGGACGGTCTGTGTCAGGAATTTTTCGGATTTGACATTTTCTTTGACAGATACATCTATTTCTTCCATTGTATCTTCTACACCTGAGATTCTTTCTTCCATCTCTTGTAGTCTGTTGGTTATGCTTACCTCTGTAGTTCCTGTTTTCTTCCCTAGATTCTTCCTTTCCATTATTTCTTCCATTTGCGTTTTCTTTAATTTTTCCAATTCTATCTTCAGGTCTTGAGTTGTTTTGTTTACTTCCTTCACCTGTCTGATTGTACTTTCCTGTTTTTCTTTTAGTTCCTTCAACTCTGTTTCTATCATTTCATTCAGTGTTTTAAGCATTTCCTTTCTAAAGGCCATTAACTGTTTAGCTGCAGCTTCCTCTATTTCTTTATGGATGGCAATATTCTGTTTGAGTTTATCTTCCTCTATGTCTTTACGAATCTTATTTGTTTCCTCTGTTATCATCTTCATGAGCATACTTGTTAGGTCATCTTCTTGGATTTCAGTTATGGTGGGGTGTCCAGGGCTACTTGCCCCTGGGTAACTGGGTTCTGGAGATGCCATATTGCTCTGTCTTTTGTTGCTTGAGCTTTTACACTGGCCTCTACCCATTGTGTTATCTTAGGTGTTTGGGGTTCTTTTCTGGTGGTTCCTGGGGATCCTGTGGTGGAGAGAATCCCCTTTGCAGAAAGCTGGTTTTTCCTGAAGGATGTCTTCTCAGCTTTTTGGGTATAGTCCCTGGATGGCTGGTGTTTTTTTAGGAGTTGCTCACCTCAGGGATATAGACCTGAGTGGTAACTGTGGTCTTTGTTAGTCGAGAGGGTTCTCCTCTCACCCAGGGAAGTCCTGAGGGCAGCTGCCCTGTTTCTGGGTTTCTTGTTGTAAATTTAATGATCAGCTGCTGTGATCCAGTTGGACATTAGGCGCCTCCTCAACTGTTTGTGCCTGTGTCTGGAGCACAGCTGAGTGCTGGCGCCGCCCCACTAGACTGCTAGACTTTTTCTAGGGAAGGATTGGGTGATTTAGGTCAGTACAGTTTCCTTCTTTCCCCATGGATTCTCTGGAGACACGGACTCCCAGTGTCTTTTTTTTGCCCTGGTGCACACTGCTCAGTGTCCACCTGCTGGCTGCCTGTGCCTGGAGCACAGCTGTGTGATGGCAGCTCAGTCTCTGCCAGCTGTCTGGTGTTGTGTCTGCCTTTGAGGCTTTTGGACCTTTGCCTCCCTAAGCTGGTTGGGGACCTTTTCAGGTTGGGGGGTGAGCTGCTCTGAGATCAGACCCGCCGTTTCTATCTCCGCAGCGAATCAGGTGCGCAGTCAGGCAGGGCTCTTTGCCAGAACCTGGGTCCCCAGCTCTGGCTTCGGGCTGGCTCCTGGAGTGCCCGTGGAACCCGCCCGATTCTTTTCCAGGGGATGTCTGGGTGACCTAAGGCCGGTCCCAATCGTTTCCTGTACCCTGGGGTTATCTCTCGACTGAAAATTCCAGTCTCTGATAGTGTGGTGCACATGGTTCAGTCTGGGACAAGAGACACTGGCTTGTGGCTCTGGGCTGGGGCTGGGGCTGGGGCTGGTGGCCAGCAGCCAAGCGTCTGGCAGGACCGGGATCTCTTCTGAAGTTTAGCCAGGTGAGTTAAAAGCTGATTGAATCCCCCACCGTGGGGTATCCTCTCACCTGGGAAACACAATGACTGTGTTTTATGGCCGAGAGTTCTGATTGCTGGTCACTGTGCTGATCCTGCTGTGCTGCTGCTCAGAATGAGAGTCCTCCCAGCGCCACCATCTTGCGCCTCCCCCGGGAATTGTGTATCTTAAGTCCATTTTCTCATTATGAAAATGTGTACAGTTAGTTTAAACATGCTGCAAAAGCATTGCCACTGCAATTAAAAATAAAAGTATTCTAAAAGTATCAAGCTGTCATTTCTCAACAGTTTAAAGTCCTTAAGGTAAATTTGCCTCAAGCAATGTATTGTTTGTTATTTCCTAATGCTCTGACTCTTAGTCTCAGGTTTCCCATGAAAGCAGAGAAGTCCTTCAGTTAAGCAGTGCTCTTAGGAAGCTACTCCTCCACCCTGGAAGGGTTTCCCACCTTGTGCTGGCATCCAGTTATTACCTTCTGGATGAGATATTTTAAATTCAGTCAGAGCCATAAATAAATGTAGATTAAACGCGGAAAATTACCTAGCTTGAAAACAAGTGATGGTATGTAAATTGTGGGCTTTTTCTTTTGTTATGTGGAAAAATCAACCAAACATAAAACATACCCAGCCCTGTATTTTTACATCAGTGATTGAAATATCATATGTCCCTTAATGTTTCAAAAGAGCAACTCTGTAAGAGATTATGAACTAATAAGACTTATGTCCTATTACGTAGACATGCTCTTTATATGTCAATATGGTCATTTAGCTTTCAGGATTGTCACTTCTTTCTTAAACGAAAACTTTAATTATTTCTGATGTTTCCATCATGGGCCCCATTCCAACTCATGTCTCTGTTCCTTGGTTTCCACCCTGTACCCTTGCAACCTCCTCCAAATCCAAATGAAATGAAATGAAATGAAAAGTTTTGCTGTGGAACCGTAGTGTGGCATCTTTTCTTTACTTGCTTATGTTCACTGCAATGAGTCATGGGTCTGGATTGAAGCCTCTGGCTTCTGCTACACCATCAAGACTGCATCCACATGGGGACTTCTCTCAGATGCCCTCTTATTGCCCTGTGTCTTTGGAGATCGGGCAGCTTTGGATCTACAGGACTGGCCCTTTCATCCTCTCCAGCAGGTCACAGAAGGGCAGGTGTTGGGGTGGACCAATTCAAAGCTCTGGATCTACCTGGGTGGTAGCTGAGTTGGTGAGCCACCAGCTCTCCTGCACCCACACCCCAGGGTGAGCCCACCAGCTCTCCTGCACCCACACCCCAGGGTGAGCCCATCAGGACCCTGGATATCTCACCCAGTGTTGCAGCAGGCAAGGAGCAAGGTCAGCTCTCCTGCTCTCATGCCGTTGAGGCCAAATCACCCATGCCTTCACCACCAGGGCCAGCTGTGCTGTGCTGCCCAGGTGAGGTACAGGGCCCACACTTCTGAGTGCTGCAACTGGGGAGAGGCAAAGACAACTCTCCTGCTCTCATGACCTTGGGGCCAGGTCTCCCACCTGCTACAGCTGGTGAGGGGTGACCTGTGAGGTGTGGGGAGGGCATCTCTTCCTCGCCCAAACCATCCCTCAGCAGAGCAGGGGCAGGCCCAGCTCTCCCAAGGTGGTGGCCTTTGAGGGGTGGAGCCAGCTCAGAACAGTGCTTCACATTGCATTCCAGACCAGGAACACCTGCATGGCCTCTGGTGGAAACATGGGCCTGGGGCATCAAACAGACCCTGGCTGCCATAGGACCAGGGACCCAGACTTGACTCCTGGCAGCAGCATGGGTCCATATGTCCCCATGGCCTCAGGTGGCAGTGGAGGCCATTCTGATCATTATGTCTTCCTTGGCATCACATCCTTCAGACAATCACATGGTCTTCAGTGGCAGCCCTAACCCTGACATCCACTTGGCCTTTGTTGGTAACTTAGGCTACAGACATAGACAAAGACCCCAGCTACAGCAGGACCTCACTTTGGCCTCCTCAGGGATGTCTGTTCTTCACTGCCATTAAGTCTCCATTTCCACCTTTTTCTACAGCGTATAAACCCCTCCACTTCACTTTCTCTTTCATCTTTCTACCATGTACTCCATCTTCCCAATTTTTCCTTCACATATTTTTCCATTGAAGGGGCACCTCTGGCAGTGTTCATGGGCCATTTATAGATACTTGGCCTGGGTTGTCATTTTTAAAACTAAATTTACAATTGGGTGCTGTCCTCTTTATTTTGGATATCATGAATACACACACACACACACACACACACACACACACACACACACACAGAGAGAGACAGACAATCAGAGTGACAGAAGACAGAGAGACAGACAGAGACACAGACAGAGATAGAGAAAATCTCCTAAGTTTAAATGCAGAATAGAGATGGAACATAACACAGCTTTGACCTCAACTAATGCCAGAAAAGTGTGAACTTGCAATATCCTGATTACTTATAAAGGGAAATCAAATGCAAGCCTCTAACTCAGGTGGGCTTTTCTATACTAATGACAGTTTCATTTGTCATTCAGTAACTGAAAAGAGCAATTTGGGGAGATGTTACAAATCAAAGCACACTCATATCCATGAGCAGTGATGTCACTGTCCATGTGTAGATCTCATAAGTTAGACTTTAGGATCATTAAAAGAAATGACTTAAGAACTAGGTAATGTAGGCAGGGCAGCTGGAGAAAAAGATCACATGTCCTTTATACATGCTGGCTTTGTCAGAAATGATGATGACAGGCTATATGCTAGCAAAATTGAATGTTGTGAATGACTTAAAGGGAGGGAATATTTACAGATACATAAAGATGAAGAAAATGGGGAGAAATTAATAAACTGTTAAAACAAACATGTGAACCCATGAACAGGTCCAAATGTGTGGGCACATGCCTTTGGTGCCAGCACTTGGTTTCTGGGCAGGGGCAGAATTTGGCAGAGCTCTGTGAGTTCAAGGCAAGCCTGGTGTATATAGTGAGTTCCAAGCCAGCCAGGACTACACGGGGAGACCCTGACTAAAAATAAAAGAACATTCAATATCTCTGAATTTCCAGTTCTCTCTAGAATCATGTTTCCATCTATCCTGTATATTTAATTGTTGATATAAGACAGGAGGTTTTTATTTTTAAAGCTTTCTCTTCTAATTCTAATGTCCTTAATGTAAATCACCCACCTGAGAACATTATACTTGTTTCCCTTTTGTAAATGAGAATGTCATTGTAGCCAGGCTAGCTTGAATCCTCCTGGCTGCACCTCTGGAGTCATCCCTTTAATCAGATATCAAGAATGGACCACCAGTAGGCTTGTGTGACTAAGGGCTTCAAATACAGGTCACTGGGACCCTTATGTCAAAGCACTCATAATGCTTTTCATAGCTGTGTGTTAGCTCTGTTTGAGATGAAAGAAATTGCATATAGATTCAGATCCTGTTCCTGCCTCTGTCAGAGAGGATGAACCTGAACATTCAGGCTGCTCATGGAGCATAGCCCAGCTTGTGCTCAGCCTCAGCTGGGTCCCATCTGCCTGTGGTCACCCTGGCTCTCCAGCTTTGCCTTGAGCTCTCTGCATTGCATCTGTTTCACGATTCACCTTCAGATTTCACTCACAGCTAAAATCCTGCAACTAGGAGTTTGGATAGACTGGAAAATACATCAACAAAACAGGTGCTCCATGGGAAGACTGACCTGGGGAGAGGCTGTCTGTCACACACTGTAGAAGGAGGACCCTCAAGTGGGCATGTAAATCATTGGAGGACCAAGAGTTCTGCATCTCAGAAGAGAGGCAGTACAGTGGAGAAATTGCTCAAAATTAAGCCTAAGGTGTAAAGTGAGAAAAGATACTGTTGTCTATTTGGTGCAAACTTTCTGATCACTCCCGCAGGTGTGGCAAGGGAGCATAGATAAAGTTTGTTCTCAGCCGCCCCAGATGGCTGCTATCAGGACACAGGGAATAAGATCTACAGGCAGAGAAGATGCTCCACCAGCAGGCCACGTCTCCATGACCCCAGCAGGAACATGTTATCTTCTACAGACACAGAAATAACATGTCACAGAGAGGCCTTAAATTCTCCCTTCACCTAAGCTGTGCAGGATCTCCTCAGGCCCACAGTCCTCCCCTGCCATGTCAATCTGGGTAAGTGCTCTGCACCCAAGAGCAAATTCAGAAGGTGGTAGGAACCCAGACAGGCTGTGGGAGGAGAGGGCTAAAGAGGGGTTTTCAGCAGCTACAGAGGAGACTGATCTCTGACAGACCATCAGCACAAGGGACTGTGTTCTGCATGGGCAACAAGAACGTTTTCTTCTTAACATACTCATTTCCTTAATTTATAGACTTTCAAATTGCTTTAGAATTCATGTTCATTCCTGTGAACTAAATAACTCACACTGTATACCTGGATAAGCTGTTAAGTTACATTGCTTTTAATGATTTACCTATTCCTAGGACAAATTTTCAGGGAAGTGAAAGGTCTGGAGAGCTCACTTTCCTCAGTTGTGCATCTGTAACTTTGGTGTGCACACAACTGTTTTGATGTAACATCTTCTGTGCTGTGAGGTATAAAAACTTCCAAATTCTGTGTAAGTAATAGAGGTTGTAGATTCAAACTCTCATTCCACAGAGGGAGGCCCCACAGGACTGCAATATATCTTCTAGTGTTTGCTCATGGCCTCTATTCTTCTCAGCTCAATTTCAGAGATCACAAATTAGTGGTGTCAGCCCTTAGCCTCTGCTGGCCTGGTAGGAGGTGTCAGTAAATGGCTATGATGATGAGGTTTCCAGGACACTAACTATTAATGCACAGTGACAGTGGCAGATTCCCTTCCCTGACTCACTGATATCAGGAATCCTGGGAAGAGCTGGTTGCATGTTTTGTCTTTTCTCTATGTTCTCCCCCATGTACTCTGTGCAATTTTTTATGAGAGAAAAACCTGAATCTTTTTTCTTTGAGGAAACTTTAGAGAACTGAACCCCCTCACCCTGTCCTGCTGTCTTTATTTCATTTCCAGACTTATCCCAAAGCTCATCTTTTCATGAACCTATGTGAAGAAATGGACAGGAACTGAAACCCCTCTCCTGTCACTGAGGCAATGAGCACACTTGGATGGAGGTCACAGCTCTTAGCAGCAAAGCCAAGCCTCTCCTGAGGCTCCCTGGGTGCTGGGGGACCAGGTTGTGCTGCATCACTGTGCAGGGTCCAGTGTTTGTGTCTGGAGTCTGTGCCATGCTGCCCCTCAGGTACATCCACTCTTGCTCTTTCTGGAGGCTGATTTGGAAACCCTGTAAGACATCCGCACTGACACTCTGACCTCAGAGATGCTGTACAAAGGCTTCAAAGTTCAAAAAAACAATTCTCACCCAGGCTTTCTGAAACAGTCATGATTCCTTAGCCCAAAGGCTCTTTATGATTTGCCTATAACGTTACCACAGTTCTTTTATTTCTGGCATTTCTGGAATCAGCACTGGCATATGCTCACTGATAGTTTTGCCTTACCCGAAGTACCAGCCATTTCTCCCTAGTTTCTTTCTAGTTTTAAAGTTAGGATTGTGCCAAAGGTAGACATTGTGATCTGCCCAAGGTTTGGTTATGAGTCTCAGCATCTGCTTTGATACACTGTTAGGCAGAGTCTTTTAGAGACATTCTGTTTTAGGCTCCTGTTTTGGGCACAGAAGTCTATTCTGAGACAGTTTCTGCAACCAAAGGCCATGCATGGATATAACCTAGATCCCCTGCTTGGATGTAGCCCATGGCAGCTCATTATCCAAGTGAGTACCCTAGTAAGGGGAACATGGATTGTCTCTGGCAAGACTTCAATGGCTGGCTCTTTGACCTTCCTTCCTCCCCTGAGGGAGGAGCAGCATTGCTAGGCCACAGAGAAGGACATTTCAGCCAATCCTAAAGAAATCTGATAAGCTAGGGTCAGATGGAAAGGAGGGAAGACTTCCCCTGTCAGTGGACTTAGAGAGGGGCAGGGAGGAGGTGAGGGAGGGAGGGTGGGATTGGGAGGAAATGAGGGAGGGGGCTACAGCTGGGATACAAACTAAATAAACTATAAGTAATATAAAAATATAAAAGTTTAATTAAAAATAAAGAATCACTAAAATGAAACCTTTGACTTGGTGAAACAATTAAAATCCTCTGAAGTATTTTCTCAGCTTCAGCACACAGACACTGTGGTCTAAATACTGTTGAGGCTGCATCACATGCTAGTAGCCTAACTTGGTAGCTCAGGAGTCTCTGAGGTGTTGAAGGCCAACTTGGTCTATGGAGGGAGTTCAGGACAGCCAAGGATACACAGACAAACCTTGTGTCAAACAAACAAACAAATAAACAAAGAAACAAAAGTTTCTCAGGAGGTACTGGTTCTGAAACATGGAGGGATCATGGAGTGAAGCTGTGACTTGGCTCCATACAACTGTGTTAGAGTCCCTGAAGACAGCCAAGAGGACACTGATGAAGCCTCGGCCCCTTTGCTGTGCAGAGCCAAGCCATTTGGAGATGTCAGTATCACATGCCAGCAGCACCTGCTGTGGGGTGAGCCAGTTTGAACCTAGGAGACAAGCTGTGTGGAAGGCTTTGCCAGCACTTTGGAGGAGCTCAGAAGATCATTGGTGAGTCCCAGAAGCTTGGCACTGAGAGTTATGCTGTTAGACTTTGTTGAACTTGATTGTGACTGTGCCCTGGTTCTTTCCTTTTAAATAAGAAAATACTTATTTATTGTTATTTTACAGGAGCCCACAAAGTCTCTTGACTTTGAACTTTTAAAGGGATTTTGGAGACTTCAGGAAGTTTGGAGTTTTAGAGAGACCATGGGTTTTTAAGAGAGACTTTGAAAATGTTAGAGAAAATTGAGGTTTTAGAGAGTTGTATTTTGTAGAGTCTTTGAATGTAGAAAGTGACTTAAGAGATTGAAGTTTGAATATAAAAAAAATACATTGAAGTTTTATATTGAAATGTTGACATTAGTTTAATATCTTGGGAACAAAAAAAATGAGATACAAAGTTATAGTGTAACAAAGATGTGTTTAGTGTCAGGTAGATAGGGGGTCAACTGTGGCAGCTGTTTTTGTCTTTTGTTTGTTGAATCAACACACTAGACTCATTTGGGAAGGGAACCTCAGTTGAGAAAATGCCCCCACTAGGTTGGCCTATGGGCAAGTGTGTGATGCATTTTCTGGATTGATGATCAGTGTGAGAGGGCCCACATCACTGTGCCTGTGGACTCTGGGCTCAGGGTTCTGGATACTTAAGAACACAGACTGATAAAACCATGAGACCCAAGCTAGTAACCAGTGTCTTTTTGTGACACGTGCCTCAGTACTTGCCCCAGGTTCCTGCCTCAAGTCCCTCCCCAGCTTCCCTGCACAAGGGATTATCAGCTGTAAGATGAAATAAAGGCTTCCCAAGCCAATTTGGTTTTGGTCATGGTGGTTTATTTAGTCTGTGTCTAAATCAAAGAAACTACAATAATTCAACAGCATGTACACCACATTTCTTAATATAAACCTGGAGCCAGCATATCAGGTACCTGGTAAGTACAGCTCCATTATGGAGAGAGGGAATGTTGACTCCTATGGAGTCTGCCTTTCAAGACTGAGTTGGACCATTTTTCTTTAATTAATTCTGTAATATGGGACAGCTCCAAGTCTGTTATAACTGTAGTTCTATTTACTCCCTGAATTCACATGCTGAAGGAGAAAGACATGGCATATGTCCCTGCTGACATTTGCCCACTCTGCCATTCTCTTGGAGCAGCTCTGGACTGAGAGCAGAACCAAGCAAGATGCAGATACAGAGCAGCGATCAAAGACTGAATAGTCCACCAGAGTTCTCTAAAAGGACTATGTGCCAACGTGCTACTGTTTTCTGATTTATTTGTCTTTTATCTACTCTGTTTCAGGAAGGGACAGTGCTGAGCAGTCATTATGAGCTGCCTGAACTCTCCCAGAGCACAAACATAAGGCACTGTATGAGAAAACCAGCTGCCAACACATCCACACAGACCATCATGTGCTGGAACTCTCCCATGTTTGCTGTGTAAACATCATGTTCTTGCTCACCCAGCTTCACTCTGACAAAAGTACACTGATGTCCACGTGTTCAAGAGGAGGTGACTGGAACCCCACCTCAGAGTATTGAAGGACACACTTGGAGGAAACAGCAGATCATGAATAGAATCAGAAACATCTGGATCATAGATTACAACCTCCAACATTTTCTATAGAAATTTTCTAAGAAATTAGGATTTTCAATAGAGTAAAGATAGCCCTGAATAGAATAAGTGCATACCCAATCCATGGGACCACTTTTATTGGGAGGTCTTTTTTTTTTCTTTCACACAATCCTCCTCATTCAGACTCCACCCAAAATAGTAAAACTCTGTCTATAAATTACCTGGCCATCAAGATGTTGTTGGTGAGAACCAAGTAAGATGCTGCTCCTGCTCCAGTAAAACCCAAACCTGCAAAACATGAAAGCACATAATTGCTGCAGTTTTTAATGTTGAGGGAGCTCACACACTGGTGAAGCCACCATGGGACACAGGGTCCAGCCATGGCTCAGCTTAGGACAAGTAAGAGCAGGAGGATGGTCTGTGGGGTAGGTGTTAGAATTGAGGTCTTCAGTGGAATAAGCATTCAGGAGCATCTGCATGTTTTCCTGAGGCCAGAAGCCTGGTCTGGAGTGGTGTCTGAGGTCTTACTCATGGTGAGTCATTGTTTTACTTTTCTCCTGAGCCACTCTTTGTTTCCACATAAGATGACTTCACACTATTCTGACATAAGGAACACCTTTTTTTTTGAAATTGGCATTGGGATCTCAGCCAATAGCTTCCTTCTTCTCTTCTACATCCTCAAGTTCATTCATGGGCACAGGCCCAGACCTACTGACGTGCTCATTGGTCTGCTGGCCATAATCCACCTACTGATGCTAATGTTCATAGCATTCGTAGCCACGGACATTTTTATTTCTTTGAGGGGATGGGATGACATCATATGTAAACTCATTGTCTACCTGTACAGAATTTTTAGGGGTCTCTCACTTTGTACCACCAGCCTGCTGAGTGTCCTCCAGGCCATCATCCTCAGTCCCAGAAGCTCCTGTTTAGCCAAGATCAAGCACAAATCTCACCATTACATCTCATGTGCCCTTCTTTTTCTGAGTGTCCTCTATATGCTCATTAGCAGTCACCTCTTAGTATCGATTATTGCCACTCCTAATTTGACTAGGAATAACTTCATGTATGTTACTAGGTCCTGTTCCATCCTACCCATGAGTAACCTCATGAAAAGCACATTTTCTAAACTGCTGGCCATCAGGGAAGCCTTTCTTATTAGTGTTATGGTCATCTCGACTTGGTACATGGTGGCTCTCTTGTGCAGGCACAGGAAGCAGGCCTGGCATCTTCACAGCACCAGGCTTTCTCCAAAAGCATCCCCAGAGCAAAGAGCTAACAGGACCTTCCTTCTGCTCATGAGCTTCTTCCTGTTGATGTCTGTCTTGGATGGCTTTATCTCCTGCTCAAGAACCATGTTCCTAAATGATCCAACATCTTACTATATCCAACTCTTTGTGGGCCACATCTATGCCACAGTCAGCCCTTTTGTGTTCTTGAGCACTGAAAAACATGTTGTTAACTTTTTCAGGTCTATGTGTGGGAGGACATAAATGTTTGAATATTCATTGATCATTGATGGGCACATTTCTTTATAAGAGGACCCAATACACTGGCATCAGAACTGTCAGTCAGTGTTCACATGCTTTGGTGTACATGAAAATATAATGTTTTTTTTTTTTTTTTTTTTTATTTATTTACTTTAACTTGTGTGGTCACAAAATGTAGCAGAAAATTAAACCACATCCCTTTTGTGATAAAACCAGGGCATTTTTGTTTCATTTTATTTTATCTTATCTTATTTTATCTTATTCCTCAATGAGTCTTTAAGGGAGTCCTATGAGGTGGCTCTCATGCATCATGGCCATGGAGAGCTCACAGTATTTTGAAGGATGTAACCATGTCTAACACATTTTAATAATTCAATTTCCTGTGTTATAGCTATTGTGACAAATTAAATAAGGAGGCATTTCTTGCCATAAATAGTTATACACTCCAGAAAGAAAGGAATTATTCAAAGAACATTCAGAACAGAATTCTTTGCAAGAAGCACATGTGATGTATACAGCAATGTGAACAACAGCTGGATTTAAAATTCTCAGAGTTATCAGAACTTTTGACCCAAACACAGCCTCTGCACGGCATGGCATAGGACCTCCTTCAGTTTTACAGTGCAAGGCAATTAATTCCAGCACTGGGCACCGAGGTGCCCTGGAAACAGGAAAGACCCACACCACTGGCCAGCTCCCTGGAGGTTCAACACTCTACACTACATTTCTTTCAAAACCAAATTCCTCCTCCTTTCATCTCTGCTATAAATAGATTGGGATAAAGTCTGTTGTTTGGGGAAACATTTATACTCATGAGGCAGTTTATCAAACTCTAATAAGGTGGTTTAATAAACCAAACAAACATATGTCATCTAGATTACTATGCAGGGGACATGGCAACACAGGGGGCATGAAAAGCCTTGTTTAAGTTAATTTGGGACTCAGCTGTTGGACTGATGTCCCCTGGGCCTATTGTTCCCATCCAATGAACTGCTTCCTGGCTTCAGCCTGGTTGTCACATCTCTTGGTTGTTTTCTGTGTCAGTTGAACATAGACAAAACATGAAATGTTAAAGGGTAGGAAATTTTTTTTCCAAGCAAATGGACCCAAGAAGCAAGAGGGAGTTGCCATTCTAATATCTTAAAAACAAAAAGACTTCTAACCAAAATTAATCAAAAGAGATGGGAAAGGACTCTTCATACTCATCAAAAGGAAAATTCACCCCCCCAAAAAATGTTAATTCTGAACATCTATGCCCCAAATTCAAGGGCACCCACATTTGTAAAAGAAACATTCCTAAAGTTTTAACCACACATTGAACCTCATACATTAAAAGTGGGGGACTTCAATACACTACTCTTATCAATAAACAGGTCATCCAGACAAAAACTAAGCAGAGAAATAATGGAGCTAAAAGCCATTGTGAGTCGAGTGGACCAAACAGAAGTCTAGAGAATATTTCACCCAAACAGAAAAGAATATACCCTCTTCTCAGGATCTCACAGAACTTTCTCCAAAATTGGCTACATACTCAGTCACAAAGTGAGTCTCAACAGGTATAAGAAAATTGAAATAACCACCTGTAGCCTATCATACTCTCACAGATTAAAGCTATATTTTAACAACAAAAGAAATAACATAAAGCTCACAAACTCATGGAAACTGAATAACTCTCCTCTCAATGACCACTGGGTCAAGGCAGAAATAAAGAGGTTAAAGACTTCCTAGAATTCAAGGAAAATGAATGCACAGCATAACTGAACTTATGAAACACAATAAAAATGGTAGTCAGAGGAACATTCAGACTTCATACTAGCAACCTAGTAGCACCCCTGAAAACTCTAGAACTAAAAGGAAGCAAATGCATCCAAGAGGAGTAGAGGAAAGGAAATAATCCAACTCAGGACTGAAATCAATAAAATAGAAACAAAAAGACCAATACAAAAAAATCAGTGAAACAAAGAATTTGTTATTAGAGAATATAAACAAGATAGACAAACCCTTGTCCAAACTAACTAAAAGGCATAGACAAACTATCCAAATTAACAAAAGAAAAAATAAAAAAGGATGACATAACAACAGATACCAAGGAAATCCAAAAAATCATTGGGTCATATTTCAAAAACCTCTGCTCTACAAATATGGATAATCTAAAAGAAATGGACGAATTTCTTGATAGATACCACTTACCAAAGATTAATCAGATAAACAACTTAAATAGAATTCTAGCTTCTAGGTAAATAGAAGATGTCATTAAATGTCTCCCAACCAAAGGAAAAAAAAGCCCAGGGTCCTATGGTTTTAGTACCGAATTTTCTGTATTTTGAAAGAAGAGATAATAGCAATACTCCTCAAATTATTCCACAAATTAGAAACGGGAGGAACATTGTCAGATTTATTTTGTGAGGCCATAATCACCCTGACACCCAATCCAGTCCAACTCAACAACAACAAAAAAGAAAATTATAGACCAATTTCCCTTATGATCATTGATTCAAAAATACTCAATAAAATATTTGCAAACCAAAACCAATAACACATTAAAAAGATCATCTATCATGACAATCATACCAGGGATCACCCAAGGGATGCATAAATGGTTTAAAATAAAAAAATCAGTCAATGTAACCCAACACATAAACGAACTGAAAGAAAAACCATATGATAATTTTATTGGATGCTGAAAAAGCCTTTGAGGAAATTCTACACCCCCTCATGAGAAAAATCTTGATGAAATCAGGAATACAGTTACATACGTCAACAAAAAAACAGCAATATATAGCAAGCTGATAGCCAACATCAAATTAAATAAAGACACACAGCAGTTCCACGAAAATCTGGAACAATACAAGGCTGTCCACTTTCTTCATATCCATTCAATATAGTACTTGAAGTTCTAGCTAGAGCAATAAGACAACTAAAAGAGATCATGGGGATACAAATAGGAAAGGAAGAAGTCAAAATATCATTATTTACAGATGATATGATACTATACATAAGCTACTCAAAAAATTCTACAAGGGAACTCCTACAGCTGATAAACACCTCAGTAAAGTGGCTGGATACAAAATTAACTAAAAAAATAATCAGTAGCCCTTCTTTATACAAATGACATGTGAGCTGAGAAAGAAATCAGGGAAACATCATCCTTCACAATAGCCACAAATAATATGCAATATCTTGGGGTAACTCTAACTAAGCAAGTGATGAGCTGAATGACAATAACTTAAAGTCTTTGAAAAAAATTAAAGAAGATATCAGAAGATGGAAAGATCTTCCATGTTAATTGGTCAGTAGCATCAACATAGTAAAACTGGCCATCTTACCAAAAGCAATCTACAGATTCAATGCAATTCCTCACCAAAATTCTAACACAATATTTTACAGACCTGGAAAGAAAAAATACTCAACTTAAAATTGAAAAACAAAAAATCCAGGATACCTAAAACAATCCTGTACAAAACAAAAACAAACAAAAAAAAAAAAAAACTTCTGGCAGTATCACCATCCCTGATTGCCTGATTTCAAGCTCTACTACAGAGCTATAGTAATAAAAACCACATAGTATTGACATTAAAAAAAAAAAAAAACAGGTTGATCAAAGGAATTAAATCAAAGACCCAGATGTAAATCCACACACCTATGGACACCTGATTTTTCACAAAGAAGCCGCAGATGTACAATGAGGAAAAGGCATCTTCAACCAATTGTGCTGGTCTTACTGGCAAATAGACCCATTCAATAAGCCTACATAAAATTCATATCCAAGTGGATCAAGACCTCAACATAAAACCAGATACACAGAACCTGACAGAGAGAAAGTGGGGAGTTGTCTTGGATGCATTGGTATTTTTTTCTAGTACCTGGCTATATGAGAGTCTCCATAAAATGACTGCCCTTCTTGACAAGGGCTATGTGAGTTGCCCAGGCTGCTCTTGAACTAAGTATGCTCCTTCCTCCTCTCCTCAGTCCTGGGTGCAGGTGTGTGCACCATGACTGCTGGGGAGATGAGACACAGAGCATATAGTTCCACTCAGGCAAAGCACATCCTCTTCATGAAGTCTTCAATGAAAATGTGGTCTCCATTCCTCAGAGACTGGGGTCCAGTCAGACATGGCCTCAGCCTCAGCTATGTTCCACCTGCCTGTGACCACCTCAGCTCTGAGCTTTGCCTCTACTTCTGTTTTTCATTTCATTTCTTTTTTATTCACTTTTAAAATTTGCTAACATCTTGAATTCAGATTTTGGAAACCAGGAAATACAGAATCAACACTAAATGGAAATGACATGCTCCATGGGAGAGGGGTGTCTCAGGAAAAGGATTGGTTGCATTTCACAGAGTGTAGGAAAAGCACACTCAGAACCATGGGAAGTCAGGGGAGGCCCAGGAGTCCTCAACCTAGAATAGAAGTATCACAGTGAATAAAAAATTTTTAAAATAAGTCTAATGAACAAAGTGAAAAAAGTTAGTGTTGGGGGGTTGGTCTGGTGCTGTGTACTCTGATGCTAATTGTTGACTCCCAAGATCTGGTTACTGCACAGATGAGAGCACATTCTCATCTACAACAGTCCTTGTGTAAAACTTGCCTAAGGAATTATTCTTGTTTAAACAATAAAAAGCCAACACACATGGCAGGGTGCATGGCTAAGGTTCTAGGTTCTAGAGGACAGGAAGACCATGGGAAGGAGAGGAGAGAGAGGAAGAATAAGAGAAGTAAGGAAGCAGAGAGCCACCATGGGTGAGTGTGGAAAGAAGCACATGGCAGGCATGGATGGAGGAAGCTGCCTGATGAAGAATGAGCAAGTCGAGAGGGGTGGAGCCAAGATGGCGACTAGCACACACATTATCT
>JAEOAE010003718.1:0-11161 GCA_036365155.1 Meriones psammophilus | reverse complement strand
GACCTCTATAGGCTCTGCCTGACTTCCATTCTCAATAAAATTTTCCTAGTAGCAATTACATTTCTCTTTGACCTTGAAATCGCCCTCTACTTCTACCTCTCCCTGAGCCATACAATCATTAGACATCCATCAAATACTATTGCCTTTTTCTTTATTTACTATTTTATCACTAGGACTAGTGCATATGAGGGACTTAAGTAAAAGCCTGCTAGAATGAGCAGAATAAATGTGGTAATTAGTTTAATAAATTAATGATTTCTGACTCATTAGATTATGAAAGGATCATAATTACCAAAGTGGCCCCCACTTTACTTAATTTTATTTTGAGCTTCTTAGCTCTTTTTAGGACCCTATATTTCTGATCCCACTTAATATCGACCTCCAGTATAGAAGGAATAATACTATCTCTATTTATCATAATTTCAGTAATCCTCAACCCAGTTCAATAATTTACTTAACCCTTTATTGTCATTTTAGTCTTTGCCGCATGAGGCAGCAGGGTCTTGCTCTTAGTCAAAATTTCCAGCACATACGGCACTGGACCATGTACAAAATTCAATCTACTACAATGCTAAAATTATCTTCCCATCAATTATACTTATCCTCCTAACCTGATTATCAAATAAAAGTTTATATGAATTAACACTCACTACACAGTCCTAATTAGCCTAGTAAGCTTAGCCTCCTAGTGACAAAACAATTTAGAATCAGCACCACATTTTCACCCATATTTTTTTCCGACATAATTTTGCCACTCTCTCATCATCCTAACAACATGCATCCCAATTAATTATAATTTTAGCTTAGCCAATATCATTTAAAAAAAGAAAAAGTCTAACTACAAAAACTTACATTCCATACTAATCTCTCTTCAAATTCTTTCTAATCATGACATTTTCAGCTACAGAACTTATTATATTTTATATTTTATTCGAAGCCATTAATCCTCTACACTTATCATTATTATACGATGAGGAAATCAAACAGAATGACTAAATGCTGACTCCTATTTTCTTTTCTAGGATACCTGCAGATCCATTCCGCCATAATTGCACTGATCCTAATACAATCACAACTAGGAACCCTAAGCCTCCTATCCTACTGCTTAATAGCCTCCCCAATTAACTACACATGGTCTAATAGTATCCTATGGTTAGCATGCATAGTCACATTCTAATTAAAATATCATATGGGTCTACCCCTCTGACCGCCTAAAGTCCATGTCGAAGCTCCCATCGCAGGCTCTATAGTACTTGCAGCAATCCCACTAAAACTTGGGGCTATGGAATAATACGAGTGTCCATCCTACTAGGACCCCATTACAAAATCTCTTTCCTACCCGTTTATTTTACTCACTGTGGGTAGTAATAACTAGCTCAATTTGCTTACGACAAACAGACCCAAATCATTAATCGCATATTCTTCAATTAGTCATATACAATAGTAATTGCATCAATCATAATCCAAACCACATGAAGCTTCAAGGAGCCATGTGCACTAATAATCGCACACGGACTTACTTCATCCTTATTATTCTGCTTAGCTAATATAAACTATGAACGCACCATAGCCGAACCATAACACAGCCTGAGGCCTACAAATTATTTTTTCCTGATAGCCACCTGATGGTTTTTAGCATGCCCAGCTAACCTGGCTCTTCAAACTTTTCTTCTCTTCGCCATCAATTAATCTATAGGAACTAATAATTATAGTAGCTCTATTTCACTGGATCTAATCCTCAATCATCCTTACAGGTACAACATGACTATTAAGCAGCTTTATATTCTAATGTATATATTAACCACAACTCAACGAGGAAAAATCACTAACTATATCAAACATCTCCAACCTTCCCACACGTGAGAACTCACTCTAATGACACTTCATTATACCCCTAATTTTACTATCAATCAACCCTAAACTAATTTCTTAGCTTTTAGCCGGTAAACATAGTTTACACAAAACATTAGACTTAAATCTAAAATCAGGATCCTACAAATCCTTGTTTACTACAAAGTAAAGCAAGAACTGCTAATTCATGCACCCATATATAAAACATATGGCTTTTTGCTTTTATAGGATAGTTAAAACTACTGGCCTTAGAATCCAAAAAACTCAAACATTTGATAAAAGCACAAACATCTCTATAACCCATATTTCTTATTCTCTCCTTACTTTAATTACCCTGATCCTGGGATTTCCATAACTAACCTAATAAAATCAATCAACTTCCCCTCTACGTTATCAAATCAATAAAATACTCCTTCTTCTCAGCCTGATTCCATTAAGTAATATTCACCTTTTCTTAACATAGAATATATAATTGTTTCCTGGATCTTGAGTAAGTATTAGCTCAATAAATTAACAGTTAGCTTCTTCAAAATAGATTTCTATTCTCTATTTTATTCATATCTGTAGCCCTATACGTAACATGGTCCATTATAGAGTTCTCGTGGTACATACACTCAGATCCACAATTAAATCGTTTCATCAAATATCTTCTACTATTCTTAATCACTATAATTATCCTAACTTCAGCTAACAACCTATTCCAACTTCTTTTATCGGCTGGGAAGGAGTGGGAATTATATCCTTCCTCTACTCATCGGCTGGGATGGTATGGACGAACAGATGCTAATACCGCAGCCCTACAAGCGATAATACTCCTCTTATAACTGTATTGAGATGTCGGTTAATCATAGCAATGGCATGGCTATGTTAAACACAACTCCTGAGAATCCTAAATATTATCTTATCAATAGAGAACCTAACACTCTTCCTCTCCTCTAGGGCTTCTGATCGCCGCCACTGAAAATCAGTCAATTTGGCCTTCACCCATGACTTCCATCAGCCATAGAAGGCCCAACACCAGTCTCAGCTCTTCTACACTCTAGCACAACAGTGGTAGAGGTATTTTCTTACTAATCTGATTTTATCCACTAACCTCAAGCAACAGTTTAATATTAACATTAATACTTATGTCTAGGCTCACTCACAACACTTTTCACGGCCATTTGCGCACTAACTCAAAATGATATCAAAAAATTGTAGCTTTTTCAACATCCAGTCAACTAGGTTACTAAGAATACTTAGGATCAATCCAACCTTCCTAGCTTTCCTCTATATCTGTAATCACGCTTCTTTAAAGCCATATTGTTTCTATGCTCAGGTCAACTTCATCCATAACCTAAAATGACGAACAAGACATCCGAAAAAATAGGAAATACTATACACCTACTTCCCTTCACCTCATCCTGCTTGACCACAGGAAGTTTAGCACTAATTAAATACCATTCCTACAAGGCTTTACCCAAAAGATGTAATTATTGAATCTATTAGTTCATCTTAATCAAACCTGAGCCTCTTTAATCACAATTAATCGTCACATCCATACCAGCTATACAGCATACGAATTATCTACTTTACTGTAATAACTAAACCACGATTTCCACTAATCACTATTAACGAGAACAACTTAAACTCCTCTTGAACCCAATTAAACGTTGTCTAGCACTAGGAAGCATTTTAGCAGGGTTTGCTTGTATTTTTAGTACCACCATTCAATAATTTATCCTCACAATACCCTGATATATTAAACTCCTAGCTTTAACTATCACCACCCTAGGCCCACTATAGCATCTGAACTTAACAATTTCCCACCACTTACTTTACAAATAAAAAATCACTAAAACTTCAACCTTTCAACCCTCCTAGGATTCTTCCTAACAATCTTTCAATTACTTACTCCTGGCAAAACTTAAACATAAGTTTCTATACAGCAACTACAACCCTTAGACCTAATTTGACTAGAAAATGATCCCAAAATTTATCTCTACTTGTAATATTTATGCCTCAAAAGCCAAGTAATCAAAAAGGCCTAATTAAAATCTATATATATTTCTCTCACTTATAGTCCACTGATAATTTTTCCCATACTTACTTTACTTTAACCCACTGTGGAGTAATTTCACACAATAAGTACTGTTGTAGGATCACCCAGCCAATCATAACTCAAGCAGCACAACCATAGCCAGCTACTCCAGCCCTTCCTCACCCATTAATCCCATACATCACGACCATAATTTCACTCCAACCATCCATCCCATAAACCTCCACCCCATAATCTTCCATTAAATATTCCTTCGATAAACTAATAAATACATTCAAAAACAGCCCGAACCTAAATACATAAAAAGTCGTCCAATTAGAACTTCAGGTTTCTGGTGTTCTGATTATACAGTTGTATACCCAAAAACAACTACCATACCCCTAAATAAATTAAAAAAACAATTAATCCTAAAAAGATCCACTATAACCCAACACGAACACTGTTAAGCAACCTAAACCCTACTAATAACTAAACCAGTCCCCAAATAGATGGTTTCATACAACCTGACGCATCCTGCTAAAAATAGTAACCTAAATCATATATGTAATTGTTCATAATTCCTACATAGCATTAAACTATGACTAATGATATGAAACCATCGTTGTTATTCAATCATAGGAACGCTAATGATAAATTTACGAAAAATCACCACTCATTAAAATAGTCAATCATCTCATTTATTGACCTTCCCACTCCACCCAACATCTCATCCTGATGAAATTGGATCTCTCCTTGGTGTCTGCTTAATTATCCAAATTGCCACAGGATTATTTTTTTTTTAGCCATACACTAAGCAGCAGACACAACAACAGCATTCTCATCGGTCTTCCTATATTTGCCGAGACAAACTATGGCTGGGTTTATCCGCTATATACATGCAAATAAATTTCAATATTCTTTATCTGCCTATTTATCCATCGGACGAGAATCTACTACGGATCATACTTTATTGAAACATGAAATATTGAGTCATCTTTTATTCGCTGTAATAGCACGATTCATAGGCTATGTCCTCCCATGAGGACAAATATCCTTCTGAGGAGCTGCCACAAATATCACCAATCTCTCTCAAAGGATCCCATATATTGGACCAACAATCGTAGAATGAATTTGAGGCGATTTCATAGATAAGGCAACACTAACACGATTCTTCGTGCATTACTTTATTTTACCATTTATCATTGCAGCCTTAGTCCTGGTCTATCTTCATTCTTACACGAAACAGGATCTAATAACCCATTAGGCCTTAATTTAATGCAGACAAAATCCTTCCACCCATACTATACAGTCAAAGATTTCCCAGGAGTTGTACTATTAATCTTTTTCTTTATACCCTAGTACTCTTCTTTCTGATATACTGGAGACCCAGACAATTACACCCCAGCCAACCCACTTAACACTCCACCCCACATTAAACCTGAATGATATTTCCTTGGCATATGCTATTCTTCGCTCCATTCCTAATAAACTAGAGTGTCCTAGCCCCACTCCTCTCAATCTTGATCCTAATATTTCTACCACTAATCCACACGTCAAAACAACGAAGCCTAATATTCCGACCACTTCCTGGCACTATACTCGAGTTTTAATCGCAAACCTTCTCATTCTTACATGAATCGGGGGCAACCAGTAGAGCATCTCTTTATTATCGGACAACCTACTTCAATTAGCTATTTCACCATCGTTTTCTTTTTTACCCATTGCAGGGATCCAGAGAACAATTTATTAAAAATGATATTCGTGTCTTAGTATAAACATTACTTTGGTCTTGTAAACCAAAAATGAAGAAATTCTTCTCAAGACAATTCAAGAAGTCATCAAGAAGGGAGGACAAAATCCCCACCGTCGGCGCCCAAAGCAAACATTCTACTTGAACTACTTCTTGAATAGTGTTATAATTTTATTCAGTACATAATACATTTTATGTGTTATCGTACATTTATTTATTCTCCACTAGCATATATGCAAGTACATTATATTAATGCACTAATAAATAATAATGACACCCGTAAGCATTTAAATCTCATACACACAACTATGCTTGATTTAAATTACATGAATGATCTTCAATTATTCCATGCATCAAACCCATAGCATAAAGTCAAACCCTGTTATTCCAAATGGATAAATTCCATCCATATATTTTTTTTTGGTCTATTAATTCACCATCCTCCAGAAAGCATCAACCTGCCCACCAGTACCCTCTCTTGCCTGTGCCCATAAACCCTGGGGTAGCTAAACTGAAACTTTATCAGACATCTGCTCTTTCTTCAGGGCCATTACAAATATAACCGTCCACTGTTCCCCTTAAATAAGACATCTGATGGTGTGGGTCTAGTTAGCCCAGGACCAACATAACTGAAATTAAATTACATTTGGCATTTTTTTTTTTTTCGGGATGTATGTTCCAACATCGCCGTCAAGGCGTGGTGTCCCCCAGCACCAAGTCAAGCAATACTAATCATTCAAGTTTGGACCCTTCAACATGGCCTTATACTCACAACAACATATATATCCATGATATAAAGACATTATTAATTCATTATATAAATATTACATAGCTCATTTAAACCTCAACCTTTTATTGCTTTCCTTCCTTTTATGCTTCTTATATGGCATCATAATTTTAACTTGATTTTCAGTATTGATACCACATTGTAAAACTCTAACGACTAAGGGACCTCTATTCATGTTTATTAGTGAGAGGAACTTCTTTTAATACCTAGCGCAAGTAATCCCAGCCTAACCTCAATGATAATCGTTATAACTTATTATTAATTTGTATTCCATAATCTTTAAAGGCGGTATGACTGAAATATTTCCAGCACGAAGTAATACCAGCAAAGCACTGAAATGTTAGATGGACATTCAGTCCTACAAACAAGGCTTGGTCCTGGCCTTAGAGCATCCTCCGCAAGTTTACACATGCAAACCTCCCTGAACCTGTGCCTAATTTTCAAAGTTACCACCCCAACCCATGAAAAGTAGTATCACACGTATTCTATAGCTTAAGACACTTAGTCTAAGCCACACTCTCACGGGATTCAGCAGATAAAAATTTAGCAATAAACGAAAGTTTTGACTAAGCTTGTACCTATAGAGTTGGTAAATTTTCGTGCCAGCCACCGTAATATACGATTAACTCAAATTAACTACCTCGGCGTAAAACGTTATTTGTATTTCTAAATAGAATTGAAACTCAAATTAAATGTGTAGAAGTTTATCGTTCGACCTAAACTCACCCCACGAAGGTAATTCAATCTACAACACACGATAGCTAAGGCCCAAACTGGGATTAGATAATTCTACTATGCTTAGCCCTAAACATAAATAATTAACTAAACAAAATTATTTGCATAGAGAACTACGAGCCACCGCTTAAAACTCAAAGGATTTGGCGGCGCTTATATCCATCTGTGAGTGAGCCTGTTCCTATAATCGATATAAACTCGTTACACCTTTACCACTTCTTGCTAACTCAGCGCTTATATACTGCCATCTTAAGTAAAACCCTAAAAGGAACTGAAGTAATACTGGAAGAATCAAACATAAATACGTTAGGTCAAGGTAGCCTATGAGGAAAAAGCAATGGGCTACATTTTCTTAAAAAGAACATTACGATGTCTTACAGAAACCTAAAAGATCAAGGAGGATTTAGTAGTAAATTAATAGAGTGCTTAATTGAATTGAGCCATGAAGCGCGTACACCGTCCGTCACCCTCTAAATACGAATAAACAACTCATACATACTACACAAAATCTCATGAGAAGAGGGGAAAGTCGTAAATAAGGTATGTACTGAAAGTGTGCTTGATCAACCAGCGTAGCTTAACATAAAGCATCTGGCCTACACCCAGAAGAATTCACAACTATGAACACTTGAACCAAACCTAGCCTTCATTGGGAAAACACAATTATAGACTCACATAAATCAAATCATTCAGTCTAATTAAAGTATTTGAGAAAGAAATTTTCTTTCAGAAGCTAGAGAAAGTACTGCAAGGGAAAGATGAAAGAACCTTCTTTATAGTAAAACAAGCAAAGATTTCTTGTACCTTTGTATTATGGGTCAATTAGAAATACACTTAGCTAAGAGAACTTCCAGCAGTACCCTGAAACCAAACGAGCTACCTAAGAACAACTTATGAGTAAACCCGTCCATGTGGCAGAAGTCGGTGGGAAGAGTTTTAGGTAGAGGTGAAAAGCCCAACGAGCTTGGTGATAGCTGGTTACCCAATTAATGAATTTTTAGTTCAACTTCTAAGCCTGCTCAGAACTGTAATCTTAATGTAAGCTTTAGAAAGATAGCCT
Source organism: Meriones psammophilus (assembly GCA_036365155.1). Classification (NCBI taxonomy): domain Eukaryota; kingdom Metazoa; phylum Chordata; class Mammalia; order Rodentia; family Muridae; genus Meriones; species Meriones psammophilus. The sequence continues at coordinate 2,961 of JAEOAE010003718.1, read as the reverse complement.
AAAAGGTACAGCTTTTTAGGCAAAGGATACAGCCTCTTTAATATGAGTAATCAAAATGCTAATAAAGCATAGTTGGCTTTAAAGCAGCCATCAATGAAGAAAGTGTTTAAGTCAAAAATCTAAAACATCCAATTCCAGAAAGAAAGAATAACTCCTATAATCCTAATTAAGCTAATCTATAAATCTATAGATGAAATAATGTTGATAATGAGTAACAAGAATAAACATCTCCAAGCACAAGATATAACAACCTGGATAACCATTGTTAGTTAATCAAACATAGAGTTAGTTACTAAATTAATCAATCTACAATACACCTAAAATGTTAGTCCGATACAGGGTGCTAAGAAAGGAAAGATATAAGAAAATAAAAGCGAACTAGGCAAACACAAACTCCTGCCTGTTTACCAAAAACATCACTCTAGCATTACAAGTATTAGGAGGCAATGCCTGCCCAGTGACTAAGGTTTAACGCTGCGGTATTCTGACTGCAAAGGTGGCATAATCACTTGTCTCTAATTAGACTGAACGGAACGGCTAAACGAGGGTTTAATCATCTCTTTATTTTTCATCCGTGAAAGTCTGATATCCCCGTGAAGAGGCGCGGGAATGACACAACTAGACACGAGAAGACCCTGTGAGCTTTAATTTATTAATTTAATTTCACAATATTTAACTAATAGAGATAAAAACTGAAAAATAAATTAATGATTTAGGTTGGGGTGACTCGAGAACAAAACAACCTCCGGAAAGATTATAGTCAAGACTGACAAGTCAAAATAAGTCTATCTATCCTATCGACCCATTATTCTTGATCGATTTGAACCAAGTTTAATTAGACAATAGCGCAATCTCATTTAAGAGTTCATCGAAATGAGGTTTATGACCTCGATGTTGGATCAGGATATCCCAATTCTGTGCAGCCAAGTATTACGGTTCGTTTGTTCAACGATTAAAAATCCTAATGTGATCTGAGTTCAGACCGAGTAATCCAGGTCGGTTTCATTCATTTAATAATTTCTCCTAGTACGAAAGGACAAGAGAAATAGAGCCAACTATAAATTAGGTTTCCAAGACTAATAAATGAAGACCTAAATTTATTAGTCTAATAAACTCTACATCTAGACAAGATGATTAGGTGGCAGAATCAGGCCAAATGCATAAGACTTGAAACCTATTTACAGAGGTTCAAATCCTCTCAATAGTGCAACGATCAATATTATCTTATTTCTTGTCCCTATTCTATCGCCATAGCATTCCTAACATTAGTAGAGCGGAAACTTAGCTATATGCACTCTCGAAAGGCCCAACATCGTGGCCCCAGTATACTTCTACAAACCATTCGCAGATGCCAAACTATTTTTACAAAAGAACCCCTACGACCATCTTCAACATCAATTCTCTTTATTTCTAATTGCACCAACCCTCTCTAACATTAGCACTAAGCTTGTGAATCCTACTTCCACTACCATACCCACTAATTAACTTAAACTTGGGCATATTATTTATTCTAGCCTATCCAGCTTTTCAGTCTACTCAATCCTATGATCAGGGTGGGCCTAACCAAAGTGTTCTTATTTGGAGCCTCCTGCACATGCCGCCCAAACGATTTCCATACGAAGCCACTATGGCTATTATCCTTTTATATTCACCTTTCTAATAAGCTATTCCTCTCTTCAAAAATTTGCCACAACACAAGAAGCAATCTGATTAATCTTCCTGCCTGACCATTGGCTATAATACATATATTTCCAACCCTAGCAGAGACCAACCGAAGCCCAGCTCGACTTGAACAGAAGGGGAATCAGAACTGGTCTCAGGATTCAACGTCGAATACGCCGCGGGTCCATCTCGCCTTATTCTTATAGCAGACATACTTTAACATTATCTTAATAAATGCCATCTCATCAATTGTATTTTTAGGCCACTACAAAACACGAACTTTCCAGAAATTTTACTATTAATTTTATAGTTAAAACAATATTTTTAACCATAGTATTTCTATGAATTCGGAGCATCCTACCCCTTGGGATTTCGATACGACCAACTAATACACTCCTATGAAAACTTTTTACCTCTCAATTTTTAGCCCTATGTACCTGCACATTTCAATGTTAATCTTCATAGCATTCCTCCTCACATAGAAATATGTCTGACAAAAGAGTTACTTTGATAGAGTAAATCATAGAGGCCCAATCCTCTTATTTCTAGGGCCAGGAATTGAACCTACCTAGGATTCAAAAATCCTTCAAAGCAATGTATTACACTGACCCTACCAGCTCCCTAGTAAGGTAAGCTTATAAAAGCTATCGGGCCCATACTTGAAAAAATGATGGAAACCCCTTCCCTACTAAAAATAAACATATACACATCTTTATTCTATTTATTTTACCCTATTTTTCGGCCCCATAATTACGATAAACTTTCAGCTCTAGTCTCATACTAATATGAATTGCCCAGAAATAAGCTTGCTCTCCATTATTCCCCTTTATTAACCAACAAAAAAACCTCGATCAACCGAAGCTAACAAAATACTTATTACACAGGCCACAGCTCTATAATTCCTTCTGTAATTACCACTAATTACCAACAACTAGGAATGTTTTCACATCAAACAAGCGATCTGGATTATTGCACTCCACATATTTCAATAGCAATAAAATTAGGCTTAGCCTCTTCCAATTATGATTACCTGAAGTTACACAAGGAATCCCACCCACGCAGGATTATTATTCTCACATGACAAAAAAATTGCCCCTATCTATCCTTCTTCCAAACCTATGAGCTTATGTAAATATCAAGCCAACTACCCTAATAGTAATCTTCCTCAGTGATTATTGGAGCCTGAGGCGGCCTTCAACCAAACCCAGACACGAAATTTTAGCATATTCATCCATCGCCCATATAGATGAATAATTGCCATCCTTCCTATAACCCTGGTATAATAATATTCAACTTTGT
>JAEOAE010000663.1:27500-80000 GCA_036365155.1 Meriones psammophilus | reverse complement strand
ATGATGGAGGAAGGAAGATGGAGGAGAAGGAGGAGATGATGGAGGAGGAGAGAGGAGATGATGGTGGAGAAGGAGGAGAAGATGGAGGAGAAGGAGGAGATGATGGAGGAGGAGAAGATGGAGGAGAAGGAGAAGATGGTGGAGAAGGAGGAGAAGATGGAGGAGAAGGAGGAGATGATGGAGGAGGAGAAGATGGAGGAGAAGGAGGAGAGAAATGGAGGAGGAGAAGATGGAGGAGAAGAAGGAGAAGATGGAGGAGGAGAAGGGAGAAGATGGTGGAGAAGGAGGAGAAGATGGTGGAGAAGGAGGAGAAGATGGAGGAGAAGGAGGAGATGATGGTGGAGGAGGAGAAGGAAGAGAAGATGATGGAGAAGGAGGAGAAGATGATGGAGGAAGGAGGAGAAGATGATGGAGAAGGAGATGGAAGATGATGGAGGAGGAGGAGAAGATGGTGGAGAAGGAGGAGAAGATGGTGGAGAAGGAGAAGATGGTGGAGAAGAGGAGAAGATGATGGAGAAGGAGGAGAAGATGGTGGAGAAGGAGGAGAAGATGGTGGAGAAGGAGGAGAAGATGGTGGAGAAGGAGGAGAAGATGGAGGAGAAGGAGGAGAAGATGGTGGAGAAGGAGGAGAAGATGGTGGAGAAGGAGGAGAAGATGGTGGAAAAGGAGGAGATGATGGAGGAGAAGGAGGAGAAGATGATGGAGAAGGAGGAGATGATGGAGGAGGAGAAGGAGGAGATGATGGAGGAGAAGGAGGAGAAGATGATGGAGAAGGAGGAGAAGATGGTGGAGAAGGAGGAGAAGATGGTGGAAAAGGAGGAGATGATGGAGGAGAAGGAGGAGAAGATGGTGGAGAAGGAGAGATGATGGAGGAGAAGGAGGAGAAGATGATGGAGAAGAAGGAGGAGAAGATGGTGAAGAAGGAGATGATGGAGAAGAAGGAGATGATGGACAAGGAGGAGATGATGGAGGTGAACATGATGGAGAAGGAGGAGGAGATGAGATGAAGATGAGGATGATGATGAAGGAGGAGAAGATGATGGAGGAGAAGATGGAGAAGGAGGAGATGATGGAGGAGGAGAAGGAGATGATGGAAAAGGAGGAGATGATGGAGGAGAAGATGGTGGAGAAGAAGGAGAAGATGATGGAGAAGGAGATGATGGAGAAGAAGGAGAAGATGATGGAGAAGGAGATGATGGAGAAGAAGGAGAAGAAAATGGAGAGAAGATGGAGAAGATGAAAAAGATGATGGAGAAGGAGATGATGGAGAAGGAGATGATGGAGAAGAAGGAGATGATGGACAAGGAGGAGATGATGGAGAAGAAGGAGAAGAAGATGATGGAGAAGAAGGAGAACTGATGGACAAGAAGGAGATGATGGAGAAGAAGATGATGGAGAAGAAGGAAGATGATGGAGAAGGAGATGATGGAGATGGAGGAGAGAAAAATGGAGGAGAGATGATGGAGAAGGAGAAGGACATGGAGGAAGAGAAGGTGATGGAGAAGAAGAAGATGGTGGAGAAGAAGGAGAAGATGATGGAGAAGGAGATGGAGGAGAAGGAGAAGAGATGAAGGAGGAGCAGATGGGAGAAGAAAAGGAGAAGATGATGGAGAAGGAGGAGAAGATGGAGAAGGAGAAGATGATGGAGAAGGAGAAGATGGAGGAGAAGGAGATGATGACGGAGAAGATGATGGAGAAGGAGAAGATGGAGAAGAAGATGATGGAGAAGAAGGAGATGACGGAGAAGAGGATGGAGAAGAAGGAGGAGATGGAGATGGAGAAGGAGATGATGGAGGAGGAGAAGGAGGAGAAGATGACAGATGGAGGAGGAGGAGACTGTGGGGATGGAGGAGATGGAGCAGATGATGGAGAAGGAAAAGGAGGAGGAGAAGATGATGAAGATGAAGGAAGGAGGAGGACGCGGGCGGCGGCGGCGGCGGCGGCGGCGGCGGGGAGGAGCGGGGGAGCACGGCGGCGCCCCCTGGCGGGGCGCGAGGCGGAGGAGGCGCGGGCGCTGCGGGAGCGCGCGGGGGCGCTGCGCGCGCGCGTGGAGGGGGGCGGGGCGCTGCTGGGGCCTACGCGGCGCAGACGGCGCTGCGGGCCTGCGGGCGGCGGCGGCGCTGGCCTGGGGCGCGGCGGGCGCGGGCGGCCCGCGCAGCCCGGTGGGCTGCCTGGTGGCGGCGGCGCCCGGGGAGGACGGGGGAGCGCTTGCTGCCTGCCCGCCCGCGCCGGCCTCCTGGCGGCGCTGGCCGCGGCCCACGCGGCCGCGCTCGCGGCCTACGGCGCCGCCTGCGCCCGCGCGCTCTGCTGGCTCGCCCGCCGCCCGCTCCGCCGCTACGCCTTCCTCCCGGGAGCACCCCCCGGCGCGCCCCCCGACGCCCGCGGGGACCTCGCCTTCCTGCTCCACCTCGCCGACCAGTACGACGCCCTCGGCGCCCGCCGCCTCGCGCTCTTCCTCGCGCCCCCGCGCGCGGGGCGGGAGGACCGCCGGGGAGGACGGGGAGGAGGAGGGAGGACGGGGAGGAGGAGAAGGGCGGGGAGGGGTGAGGAGGGGGAGTGAGGAGACGAGGAGGGGGAGGGCGAGGAGGATGGGGAGGAGGGGAGTAAGGGAGGGAGGAAGGGGAGGAGGGGAGGGGGAGGGAGGACGGGGAAGGGGAGGGCGGGGAGGAGGAGGAGGGGGAGGGGAGACGAGGAGGGGAGGGGGAAGGGAAGGGGAGGAAGGGGAGGAGGGGGAGGGCGGAGAGGACTGAGGAGGGGGAGGAGGAGGGAGGCGGGGACGAGGAGGGGAGGAGGGAAAGGGCGGGGGGGGAGGAAGGGGGGGGGGGGGGAGGGAGACGAGGAGGGGGAGGGGAAGGGGGGGGAGGGGGGGAGGGCGGGGAGAAGGGGGAGTGAGGGAGGACGGGGAGTGAGGAGGGGGAGGGCGGGGAGGAGGGGGAGTGAGGGAGGACAGGGAGTGAGGAGGGGGGAGGTCGGGAGAAGGGGGAGGGCGGGGAGGAGTGAGGAGGAAGAGTGAGGAGTCGTGGAGGGGGAGGGCGGGGAGGACGGAGAGGAGGAGTAGAAGGACGGGGAGGGAGGACGAAGAGGGCTGGGAGGAGGGGGGGAGGGAGGACAGGGAGTGAGGAAGGGGAGGTCAGGGAGAACGGGGAGGACGCGAGAAAGAGGACAAGGGGGAGGGCGAAGAGTGAGGGAGGGCAAGGAGGAGGGCTAGGGAGGAGGGCAAGGAGGGGAGGAGGAGGGAAGGGGAGGGTGGGGATGAAGGAGAGGAGGGGGAGTGAGGGGGAAGGGGGGACAGGGAGGAGGGGGAGAGGGAGTGAGGAGATGAGGATGGAGATGAGGGGGAGGAGTGAGGATGGGGAGGACAAAGAGGATGGAGAGGAGGGGGGGGGATGGGAGGAGGGAGGAGAGGAGGAGGAGGAGGAGGAGAGGAGGAGGAGGAGGAGGAGGAGGAGGAGGAGGAGGAGGAGGAGGAGGAGGAGGAGGAGGAGGAGGAGGAGGAGGAGGAGGAGGAGGAGGAGGAGGAGGAGGGAGGAGGAGGAGGAGGAGGAGGAGGAGGAGGAGGAGGAGGAGGAGGAGGAGGAGGAGGAGGAGGAGGAGGAGGAGGAGGAGAGGAGGAGGAGGAGAAGGAGAAGAAGGAGGAGGGAGGAGGAGGAGGAGAGAAGGAGGAGGAGGAGAAGAGGAGGAGGAGGAGGAGGAGAAGGAGAAGAAGGAGGAGGGAGGGAGGAGGAGGAGGAGGAGGAGGGAGAAGGAGGAGGAGGAGGAAGGAGGAGGAGAAGGAGAAGAAGGAGGAGGAGGAGAAGGAGGAGGAGAAGAAGGAGGAGGAGGAGGAGGAGGAGGAGAAGAAGGAGGAGGAGGAGGAGGAGGAGGAGAAGGAGGAGGAGAGGAGAAGGAGGAGGAGGAGAAGGAGGAGGGAAGAGGAGGAGGAGGAGGAGGAGGAGGAGGAGAAGGAGGAGGAGGAGGAGGAGGAGGAGAAGGAGGAGGAGGAGGAGGAGGAGGAGGGAGAAGGAGGAGGAGGAGGAGAGGAGGAGGGAGGAGGAGGAGGGAGGAGAAGGAGGAGGGAGGAGGAGGAGGAGGAGGAGGAGAAGGAGGAGGAGGAGGAGGAGAAGGAGGAGGAGGAGGAGGAGGAGGAGAAGGAGGAGGAGGAGAAGGAGAGAAGGAGGAGGGAGGGAGGAGGAGGGAGAAGGAGGAGAAGGAGGAGGAGGAGGAACAGGGAGGACGGTGCGTCCTCAGCTTGATGTCTGTCCTAACAGGGGTGCGGGGGGGTCGTGCACTTGGATCCCCCCAGGAGGAGGAGAATAAAGGCCCCCGGGGCCGCACCCTGGGTGTGCGCCTCCGAGTGGGGGGCGGGACTCGAACCCCGGTCCCGGGGGAGAACGAAACCGGGGCGGAGGCCCGCTCCCGCCCTCCCCGTACCCATCGTGCTCCCCTGCGTCCTCCCGGCCCCCGGGGGAGGGTCCAGATTGTGACAGACGGGGGTGAACGTGGGGGGGTGTCGGGGAAATCACAGCGGCGCCGGGACTCGAACCCAGGCCCCCTGGAAGGGCGGAGGGCGCCCTCCGCAATGGAGAAGAAAATGGCGGGGGGGCCTGGGCCGCTCGCGCAGGCGCGCATGCGCGGCTCGGGCTGAGGAAAAGCTCACGCCTGCGCAGCACGCGCCGGGAAACTCACGACTGAGCGGCGCGGGACCGTGGAGAGCCCACGCATGCGCGGCCTGGGCCGGGGATACTACCACGCATGCGCGGCGCGGTGTGAAACCATCACGCACGCGCGGCCTGGGCAGGGAAACCACCGCGCATGCGCAGCCAAAAGCGAGGAACCACCACACCCACCACGCATGCCCGGCGCAGTGTGGGAACCATCACGCATGCGCGGCCTGAGCTGGAGAGAGCACCACGCATGCGCGGCGCAGCCCGAGAACTATCACGCATGCGCGGCGCGGGCCGGAGAACTCCCCGCGCACGCGCGCGGCGTTCACCGGCCGCCCACGCATGCGCGGCCTCGCGCCGCGGCCTCCAGGGGGCGCGCCGGCGTCGCGGGGCGGCAGCGCGCAGGCGCGGCGGCGCGTGCGGACGGCGGCCCGGCGGGGTCACGCGGGCGGCCGCGCATGCGCGCCGCCGTGTTTGTCGAGCCGGGGGCTGACGGGCGGCCTGGCGGGCGGCGGAGCGGGCGGCCGGGGTGGCCGAGGCGGCGGGGAAGATGGCGGCGTCCTCCCTGGAGCAGAAGCTGTCCCGCCTGGAGGCCAAGCTCAAGCAGGAGAACCGCGAGGCCCGCAGGAGGATCGACCTCACCCTGGACATCAGCCCGCAGCGGCCCAGGCCCAGTGAGCGGCGGCGGCGGCGGAGGCGGCCTGGGGTTGGGGGGGCGGAGGGCGGGGCTTGCGGGAGGCCCCGCCCCGGCTCCGCCCACGCCGCCAGGCCACGCCCACGCCGCCAGGGCGCTCGGCCTCTCCTGCTCCCCCTGAGCTCCCTGCGGCCCTGGGCGAGGCGGGGCCGGGCCTGGGGGGGCCGGGGGGACCCGGGGAAGGTCGGGGGGACCCTGGGGGACCCCCCGAGCCCGGGGGCGGTGTCTGCAGACCCCCCCGATGCAGCCTGACCCTCCCCCCTCTGCCCTGCTCCCTCCCGCTCTGCGATGTTGCGGTTTTTTTGGGGGTGTCGCCGTCGCCCCGTTGGGAGGGGGGAGGCGGCTGATCGTAGCTTAGGTCCCCCCGCTTCCCCGGGGTGACCTTCACAGTCGGGGTTTCTCCCCGCGGGGGGATCTGGGGCTCCCTGCGTCCTCCCCTCCATCCTCCCTGCATTCCTTTCTTCCATCTCCTGGGTATCTGGGGCTCCTTCAGTCCTCCCTGTGTCCTTCCCTCCATCTCCTGGGGATCTGGGGTTCCCTCAATCCTCCCTGCATCCTCCTTTGCATCTCCTGGGGATCTGGGGCTCCCTGCATCCTTCCCTTCATATCCAGAGGATCTGGGGCTCCCTGTGTCCCTCCCCTCCATTTCCTGGGGATCTGGGCTCCCTCAGTCCTCCCTGCATCCTTCCCTCCATCTCCTGGGGATCTGGGGCTCCCTCAGTCCTCCCTGCATCCTTCCCTCTATCTCCTGGGGATCTGGGTTCCCTGCATCCTCAGTCCTCCCTGCATCCTTCCCTCCATTTCCTGGGGATCTGGGGCTCCCTAAGTCCTCCCTGCATCCTTCCCTCCATTTCCTGGGGATCTGGGGCTCCCTGCATCCTCCCTCCATCTCTTGGGGATCTGGGGCTCCCTCCATCCTCCCTGCATCCTCCCTCCATCTCCTGGGGATCTGGGGCTCCCTGCATCCTTCCCTCCATCCTCCCCTCCATTCTCCCTGCATCCTCCCCTCCATCTCCTGGGGATCTGGGGCTCCTCCATCCTTCCCTCCATCTCCTGGGGATCTGGGGTTCCCTGCATCCTTCCTTCCATCTCCTGGGGATCTGGGGTCCCTCAATCCTCCCGGCATCCTTCCCTCCATCTCCTGCATCCTTTTCTCCATCACCTGGGGATCTGGGGTTCCGTCAGTCTTCCCTGCATCCTTCCCTCCATCTCCCACATCCTTCCCTCCATGTCCTGGGGATCTGGGGTTCCCTGCATCCTCCTCTCCATCTTCTGGGGATCTGGGGTTCCCTCCATCTCCTGCATCCTTTCCTCCATCTCCTGGGGATCTGGAGTTCCTTCAGTCCTCCCTGCATCCTCCCTCCCATCTCCTGGGATCTGGGGCTCCCTGCATCCTCCCCTCCATCTCCCACATCCTTCCCTCCATCTCCTGGGGATCTGGGGTTCCCTCAGTCCTCCCTGCATCCTTCCCTCCATCTCCTGGGGATCTGGGGCTCCCTCCATCCTCCCTGCATCCTTCCCTCCCATCCCCTGGGGATCCGGGGTTCCCTCCATCCTTCCCTCCATCTCCTGGGGATCTGGGGTTCCCTCCATCCTTTCCTCCCATCTCCTGGGGATCTTTGGCTCCCTGCATCCTTTCCTTCATCTCCTGTATCCTTCCCTCCATCTCCTGTATCCTTCCCTCCATCTCCTGTATCCTTCCCTCCATCTCCTGGGGATCTGGGGTTCCCTCAATCCTCCCCTGCATCCTTCCCTCCATCACCTGGGGATCTGGGGTTCCCTCTATGTTTCCCTCCATCTCCTGGGGATCCGGGGTTCCCTCTATGTTCCCCTCCATCTCCTGGGGATCTGGGGTTCCCTCTATCTTTACCTCCATCTCCTGGGGATCCGGGGTTCCCTCTATGTTCCCCTCCATCTCCTGGGGATCCGGGGTTCCCCCTATGTTCCCCTCCATCTCCTGGGGATCTGGGGCTCCCTGCATCCTTTCCTCCATCTCCTCCATCCTTCCCTCCCATCTCCTGCATCCTCTCCTCCATCTCCTGGGGATCTGGGGTTCCTCCATCCTTCCCTCCATCTCCTGGGATATGGGGTTCCCTGCATCCTTCCCTCCATCTCCTGCATCCTCCTCTCCATCTCCTGGGGATCTGGGGTTCCTCCATCCTCCCCTCCATCTCCTGGGGATCTGGGGTTCCTCCATCCTTCCCTCCATCTCCTGGGGATCTGGGGTTCCTCCATCCTCCCCTCCATCTCCCAGGGATCAGAGGGTTCCTCCATCCTCCCCTCCATCTGTCAGTCTGCAGGTCCGTCCGTCCATCTGTCCGTCTGTCTGCCTCGCCTCCCCCCCGTCTGTCTGCTCCCCCCCGTCCGTCTGTCCGTCTGTCCGTCCCCCCGCGGTCCGGCTCTCGGGGCGGGCCGCGGGTCCCCGAGATTCACGGCGCCGTGTTGTTTCTTTTTCTTCTTTTCTCCCCATCCAGTTATTGTCATCACCCTAAGCCCCGCTCCCGCCCCGTCCCAGCGAGCAGGTACCGGCCTCCTGCCCTCGCCGCTTGCCTGCCTGCGTGCGTGTGCCTGCCTGCGTGCGTGGCGTGGGTGTGTGTGTGTGTGCGTGTCTGTGTGGCGTGTGCGTGCGTGTGTGTGTGTGCCTGGCTGCACAGTGCCTGAGCGCGCATCTGTGTGTGTGTGTCTGTGTGCGTGTGTGTGTGTGTGTACTGCACGGTGCCTGAGCGTGTGTGTGTGTGTCTGTGTCTGTGTGTGTCTGTGTGTGTCTGTGTGTATGTGTGTGTGTGTGTGTCTCTGTGTGTGTGTCTGTGTGTGTGTCTGTGTCTGTGTTTGTCTGTGTGTGTGTCTGTAATATCTATGTCTGTCTGTGTGTCTGTGTCTGTCTGTGTGTGTGTCTGTGTGTGTGTGTGGGTCTGTGTGTGTGTGTGTCTGTGTGTGTCTGTGTGTGTCTGTGTGTGTGTCTGTGTGTCTGTGTGTGTGTCTGTGTGTGTGTCTCTGTGTGTGTGTGTGTGTGTGTGTCTGTGTGTGTGTGTGTGTGTGTGTGTCTGTGTGTGTGTGTCTGTGTGTGTGTGTGTGTGTCTGTGTGTGTGTCTGTGTGTGTGTCTGTGTGTGTGTGTGTGTGTGTCTGTGTGTGTGTTGTCTATGTGTGTGTGTGGCTGTGTGTGTGTGTCTGTCCTGTGTCATCCTGTCTTCCTGTCAGGCCTGGCACGTCCCCCCACCACCCGTGTCCTCGTGTGTGTCTGTGTGTGTGTCTTGTCTGTGTGTGTGCTATGTGTGAGTGTGAGGGAGGAGGAGGGAGGGAGGTGTGTGTCTGTGTGTGTGTGTGTGTGTGTGTGTGTGTCTGTGTGTGTGAGTGTCTGTGTGTCTGTGTGTCTGTGTGTGTCTGTGTGTGTCTGTGTGTGTCTGTGTGTGTGTGTGTGTGTCTGTGTGTGTGTGTCTGTGTCTGTGTGTGTGTCCGCTTGCACGAGTGTCTGCGTCTTGAAGTGTGAGGGCGTCTTGAGAGTGTCTGCGGTGGCCTGGCGCCGACAGAGGCCCCGCTTCCTCCCCGCTTCCTCCCGCAGACCCAGCAGCGCCTGGATCAAAGCCTCAGAGGCTTCCTCGCTGTCAGACACTGACAGGACCCTCAGGCCTGGCCCGGACGCCTCCCCAACCCATAGCCAGGGCTGGAGAAAGGAGGATCAGAGCCTCAGATGGGGAGGCCGGTCTCCGAGGAGACAGAGAGAGAGAGAGAGAGAGAGAGAGGAGACAGAGAGAGAGAAAGAGGATCAGAGCCTCAGAGAGAGACAGGAGAGAGAGAGAGAGAGAGAGACAGGGAGAGAGAGACAGACAGGGAGAGAGAGAGCTGGGCAGCCCGAGAGGGGGACAGACCCAGCGGCCAGGGCTGGAGAAAGGAAGACCTGGGCCTTGGCCGGGAAAGACCAAGGCAGGGACGAATGACCAGGGCTGGAGAGGGGCCTGGACACTGGCTGGGCTTTGGGGAGAGGCTGGGAGGTCACCCTCGAGGATGCTGACCCCCCCCTGTGGGGACACAGCCCAACCCTGGGGACACAGCCCCCCACAGCGGGGACACAGCACCCCACAGCAGGGCCAGCCCAACCCTGGGGACACAGCCCCCCACAGCAGGGACACAGCCCCCCCCGTGGGGACACTCGGGTCCCCTGAGCAGGAGAGGTTCACGGAGAGCAGGCCAGGCCGCCAGGGCCCCCACCTTAGAGTCTGCGCCCCCCGGGGGTGCCCCATCTCTGCCCTGCGCCCCCAACCCCGCCCGCTGCCCGTGCATGCCGGCCGTGGCCCCCCCAGATCCCGCCAGCAGCCTTCCCCCCCCCCGGCACCCGCGGGCCCCCAGGCCAGGCTGGGGGGCCCAGAGCTGGGGGCCCCAACCCCCAGCATGCGCTCGGGGACGAGCCTCAGCCCGGGACCCCGTCCCCAGCCCGCGCCGCCTCCGGGGGGGGGGGGATGAGGGGGCGGGGACCGGCCCCCCACTAATGCCCCCGCCCCCCGCTAACCCCCTCCCCCCCGCTAACGCCCCCCCCCGTTCTGCCCGCAGCCCTGCAGCTCCCGCTGGCCAACGACGGGGGCAGCCGCTCCCCGTCCTCCGAGGGCCCCCCGCAGCACCCCACGCCGCCCGGCCGGCCCCGCCACATGCTGGGGCTCCCGTCCGCCCTCTTCACCCCGCGCAGCATGGAGAGGTGAGGGGGCCCGGGGGGGGTTTGCTGTGAGGGAAGGGGGTGCTGTCAAGGGGGGCCCGGGGAGGGGTGCTGTGAGGGGGGAGGCCAGCCTTGGGGTGCCGTCCTGAGGGCAGGCAGCTTTGGGGGTACTGTAAGGGGGGTGGCTTTGGGGTGCTGTCCGGGGGCAGGCAGCTTTGGGGGTGCTGTCCTGGGGGCAGGCGGCTTTGGGGGTGCTGTCTGGGGGGCAGCTTTGGGGGAGCTGTCTAGGGGCAGCTTTGGGGGTGCTGTCTGGGGCAGCTCTGGGGTGCTGTTTGGGGGCAGGCAGCTCTGGGGTGCCATCCAGGGAAGGCGGCTTTGGGGGTGCCGGGGGCAGGCAGCTTTGGGGGTGCCGTCCAGGGTTAGCTCTGGGGTCCCGTCCGGGACAGGCAGCTTTGGGGTGCTGTCTGGGGTTAGCTTTGGGGTGCTGTGGGCCACCCTCCTCCAGCTCGGGTCTCTGCCCTCCAGCATGGAGATCGACCAGAAGCTGCAGGAGATCATGAAGCAGACGGGGTACCTGACCATCGGGGGCCAGGTACCGGCCCGGGCTGGCCCGGTGGGGGCGGGGGCGGGGCGGGGGCCGCGGCAGGCCGGGAGGAGGGGGTGGGGTCGCGGCAGGCCCGGAGCGGGGCCCCAGCCGCCCTGTCCCCCCAGCGCTACCAGGCGGAGATCAATGACCTGGAGAACCTGGCGAGATGGGCAGCGGCACCTGCGGCCAGGTGTGGAAGATGCGCTTCCGGAAGACGGGCCACGTCATCGCCGTCAAGGTGAGGCCCCGCACGGCACCCCACGCCCTCGGGATGCCCCCGGATCCCCCCGCCCCTCGGGATGCCCCCGAGATCAGCCCAAGATCCCCCCAGCCCTCGGGATCCCCCCGCCCCTCGGGATGCCCCCAGACCCTCGGGATGCCCCCGAGATCAGCCCCCCCCAGCCCTCGGATCCCCCTAAGATCCCCCCGAGATCAGCCCCGCCCCTCGGGATTCCCCCAAGATCCCCCCATCAGCCCCCAGCCCTCAGGATTCCCTAAGATCCCCCAAGATCCCCCCGCCCCTCGGGATCCCCCGATCCCCCAAGATCCCCGCCCTCGGGATCCCCCTAAGATCCCCCCAGATCCCCCAGCCCTCGCCCCCCCAGACCCTAAGATCCCCGAGATCCCCCGCTCCCCCAAGATCCCCCCAACATCCCCCAGGCCCTCGGGATCCCCCCAAGATCCCCCAGGCCCTCGGGATCCCCCAAGATCCCCCAGGCCCTCGGGATGCCCCCAAGATCCCCCCAACATCCCCCAGCCCCTTGGGATCCCTCCAGCCCTCGGGATCCCCCCAAGATCCCCCCGCCCTGAGCCCTGTTCCCCACCCTGTCCTCCCCTGACCCTGACTGACCCCTGGCCCCCCTTAGCAAATGCGGCGCTCGGGGAACAAGGAGGAGAACAAGCGCATCCTCATGGACCTGGACGTGGTCCTCAAGAGCCACGACTGCCCCTACATCGTGCAGTGCTTCGGCACCTTCATCACCAACGTGAGCCCCGGACGGGGGGACGGGGGACATGGACACGGGGGACACGAGGGCTGGGGGACGGGGGACGCGGGGGACATGGACACGGGGGAGCACGGGGTACCCAGGGACTCCCCCTGAGCCCGCCCCCCCGCAGACAGACGTGTTCATCGCCATGGAGCTCATGGGCACGTGCGCGGAGAAGCTCAAGAAGAGGATGCAGGGCCCCATCCCCGAGCGCATCCTCGGCAAGATGACCGTGGCGGTGAGAGCCCGGCCGTGCTGACCCCTGACCCCGTCCTGACATCCTGACCCCGTCCATCCTGACCCCGTCCTGACGTCCTGACCCCGTCCTGACCCCGTCCTGACATCCTGAACCCTGACCCCGTCCATCCAGACCCCGTCCGTCCTGACATCCTGACCCCATCCTGACATCCTGACCCCGCCCTGACCCTGCCCTGAACCCTGACCCCATCGGCAAGATGACCCTGTCCATCCTGTGGCCCCCGTCCTGTGCCCCGTCCGTCCCTGACCCGTGAATCCAGACTCCATCCTGTCCCCGTCCGCCCCTGACCCGTCCATCCAGACCCGTCCTGACCCGTCCATCCAGACCCGTCCTGACCCGTCCGTCCAGACCCCGCCCTGACCCGCCCAGACCCTGCCCTGACCCCGTCCGTCCTGACCCCTGACCCCGTCCGTCCTGACCCCGTCCGTCCTGACCCCGTCCGTCCTGACCCCGTCCTGACATCCTGACCCCGTTCATCTTGACCCCGTCCGTCCTGACCCCGTCCGTCCTGACATCCTGACCCCATCCTGACATCCTGACCCGCCTGACCCTGCCCTGAACCCTGACCCCATCCTGACCCCTGACCCTGTCCATCCTGTCCCCCGTCCGTCCTGACCCCGTCCGTCCTGACCCCGTCCATCCAGACTCCATCCTGTCCCCCGTCCGTCCTGACCCCGTCCATCCAGACCCCGTCCTGACCCCGTCCATCCAGACCCCGTCCTGACCCCGTCCATCCAGACCCCGTCCTGACCCCGTCCATCCAGACCCCGTCCTGACCCCGTCCGTCCTGACCCCGTCCATCCTGACCCCGTCCGTCCTGACCCCGTCCTGACCCCGTCCTGACATCCTGAACCCTGACCCCGTCCATCCAGACCCCGTCCGTCCTGACATCCTGACCCCATCCTGACATCCTGACCCCGCCCTGACCCTGACCCCGCCCTGACCCTGCCCTGAACCCTGACCCCACCCTGACCCCTGACCCTGTCCATCCTGTCCCCCGTCCGTCCTGACCCCGTCCGTCCTGACCCCGTCCGTCCTGACCCCGTCCATCCTGACCCTGCCCTGACCCCGCGGTGACCCCTGACCCGTCCTGACCCGCGTGACCCCTGACCCGCCGTGACCCCTGGCCCGCCCGCAGCTGGTGACCCCTGACCCCGTGACCACCGTGGACCCCCTGCTGCCCGCCGCAGCTGGTGAAGGCGCTGTTCTACCCTGAAGGACTCCAAGGCCAAGACGCAGCGTGTGATCCACATGGCCGTGGCCCGCCCGAAGGGGACAGTGGGGACAACATCCTGCTGGGACAGTGCCAGGGCAAGGACAGTCAGGGACTCTCAGCGACCGCCTGGTGGACTCCAAGGCATCAGCGCGCCGCCTGGTGGTGACTCCAAGGCAGTGAGGGGACGGGGACGGGGACAGTGAGGGGACGGGACAGGGGCGGGCATCAGCGCTCCAAGGCCAAGACGCGCACGCCGGGCTGCCGCCTACATGGCCGTGAGCCCGCCGGGGGGACAGTGAGGGGGGGGGACAGGGGGGGACAGGGGACGGGGACAGGGGATCAGGACGGGCATCAGCGGCGTGGGGCCAAGACGCGGCGCCGCATGCATCAGCGCCGCCCTGGTGTGACCCGCCCGGGGACGGGGCAAGGAGGGGACAGTGAGGACGGGACAGCGAGGGGGGGGGACAGGGGACGGCATCAGCGGCCGCCGCTCCAAGGCCAAGGCGGCGTGAGCCCGCCCCTACATGGCGTGACCCGCCGGGGGACAGGGGAGGACACAGAGGGACAGTGAGGGACGGGGACGGGGACAGTGAGGGGACGGGCATCAGCGGCCGCCTGGTGGACTCCAAGGCCAAGACGCGCAGCGCGGGCTGCGCCGCCTACATGGCCGTGAGCCCGCGGGGGACGGGGGGGACAGTGGGGGACAGTGAGGGGACGGGGACAGTGAGGGGACGGGGGACAGGGACGGGCATCAGCGGCCGCCTGGTGGACTCCAAGGCCAAGACGCGCAGCGCGGGCTGCGCCGCCTACATGGCCGTGAGCCCCGCCCGGGGGACGGAGGGGGACAGTGGGGGACAATGGGGGCGGGGACGGGGGACAGGGACAGGGCCTGGGACTCCAAGGCCAAGACGCTCCCTCCTCTCCCTCCTCATGGCGTCCCTCAGTCCTCAGTGAGGGACCGGGGGGACTTTGAGGGACTCTCAGGGACGGGCATCAGCGGCGCTTGTCTCCCCTCCCCTCTCTCCTCTCCTCTCGCCGCCTCATGGCCTCCCCCCCCACCCTCCTGGGGGACCCAGGAGGGGGACCCCCCCCCCCTCCCACCCTCCTGTCCCCTCCCTCTTTTCCCCCTCCCTCCTGTCCCCTCCCTCCCTTCTCCCCTCCCTCCTGTCCCCTCCCCCCCCCGCCCACCCTCCTGTCCCCTCCCCTCCCCCCGCCCACCCTCCTGTCCCCTCCCCTCCCCCCGCCCACCCTCCTGTCCCCTCCCCTCCCCCGGCCCACCCTCCTGTCCCCTCCCCTCCCCCCGCCCACCCTCCTGTCCCCTCCCCTTCCCCACCCCCCTCCTGTCCCCCCCTCCTCCTGTCCCCACCCTCCTGTCCCCTCTCTCCCCGCCCACCCTCCTGTCCCCTCCCCTTCCCCCCCTCTCCCCCGCCCACCCTCCTGTCCCCTCCCTCCCCCCCCCTCTCCCGCCCACCCTCCTGTCCCCTCCCCCCCTCCCCGCCCACCCTCCTGTCCCCCGCAGCCCGAGCGCATCGACCCCCCGGACCCCACCAAGCCGGACTACGACATCCGGGCGGACGTGTGGAGCCTGGGCATCTCGCTGGTGAGTGCGGTCCGGGGGGGGGGGGTCCCCGCGGCCCGCGCCCGCGTCCCGCGTCACGCCGCCCCTCCCGCAGGTGGAGCTGGCCACGGGGCAGTTCCCCTACAAGAACTGCAAGACGGACTTCGAGGTGCTCACCAAGGTCCTGCAGGAGGAGCCCCCGCTGCTGCCCGGCCACATGGGCTTCTCGGCCGCCTTCCAGTCCTTCGTCAAGGACTGGTGAGGGGCGGTGGACAGGGAGGGGACAGGGGACAGGGGGGACTTTCCAGTCCTTCGTCAAGGACTGTGAGGGGGTGGGGGACGGGGACAGGGGGGACAGGGGGGACAGGGGCTTCTCGGCTGCCTTCCAGTCCTTCGTCAAGGACTGGTGAGGGGGGGGGGGGGGGGGACAGTGAGGGGACAGGGAGGGGGACAGTGAGGACAGGGGCTTCTCGGCCGCCTTCCAGTCCTTCGTCAAGGACTGGTGAGGGGACTGGTGGGGACGGGACAGGGACAGGGGGACAGGGGCTTCTCGGTCCTTCGTCAAGGACAGTGAGGGGACAGGGGGGGACGGGGACAGTGAGGGGACAGGGGACAGTGAGGACAGGGGCTTCTCGGCCACCTTCCAGTCCTTCGTCAAGGACTGGTGAGGGGGACAGGGGGGGACGGGGACAGGAGGGGACAGGGGGGGACAGTGAGGGGACAGGGAGGGGACAGGAGGGGGGATGGGGACAGGGGGACAGGGAGGACAGGGGCTTCTTGGCCGCCTCCAGTCCTTCGTCAAGGACTGGTGAGGGGGGCGGGGGGGACGGGGGACAGTGAGGGGACAGGGGACAGTGAGGACAGGGGCTTCTCGGCCGCCTTCCAGTCCTTCGTCAAGGACTGGTGAGGGGGGGGGGGGGCGGGGGACAGTGAGGGGACAGGGGGACAGGGGCTTCTCGGCCGCCTTCCAGTCCTTCGTCAAGGACTGGTGAGGGGGGGGGGGGACGGGGGACAGTGAGGGGACAGTGAGGACAGGGGCTTCTCGGCCGCCTTCCAGTCCTTCATCAAGGACTGGTGAGGGGGACGGGGAGGGGGGGACAGTGAGGGGACAGGGGGACAGGGGCTTCTCGGCCGCCCAGTCCTTCGTCAAGGACTGGTGAGGGGGACGGGGAGGGGGACAGGGAGGGGGACAGGGGCTTCTCGGCCGCCTTCCAGTCCTTCGTCAAGGACTGGGAGGGGGACGGGGGGGGGAGGGGGGACAGGGGGACATGGGCTTCTCGGCCGCCTTCCAGTCCTTCTCAAGGACTGACTGGGGGGGGGACAGGGGGGACAGGGGACAGGGGACAGTCCTTCGTCAGGAGGAGGGGGATGGGGGGGACGGGACAGGGAGGGGACAGGGGGACAGGGGCTTCTCGGCCGACTTCCAGTCCTTCGTCAGGAACTGGTGAGGGGGGGGGACGGGGGGACAGTGAGGGGATGGGGACAGGGGACAGGGGGACAGGGGCTTCTCGGACAGTCCTTCGTCAAGACTGAGGGGGACGGTGGACAGGGGGACGGGGGGACAGTGAGGGGACAGGGGAACAGTGAGGGGGACAGGGGGACAGTGAGGGGAGATGGGACAGGGGGGAGGAGGGGGACAGTGGGGAGGAGAGGGACAGGGAGGGGGGACAGGGGGACAGGGAGGGTGGCCGGGGTCTGGGGGAGGGTAGGGGGGCCGGGGTAGGGGGCTGAAGGAGGGGGCGGGGGCCTTGCTGGGGCCTCAGCTTCTGGGTCCCTGGCTGGCCCCGCCCCATTGCTCAAGCCCCGCACCAGCCCCAATGCCCAGGCCCCGCCCACGAGCCCGGCTCCCTGGCCCCAACTTCCTGTCCCAGCCGGGCCCCGCCCCCGGCTCCTGTAGGCCCCGCCCATGGCCCCCAAGGCCCCGCCCATGACTCCTCCTGACTCCTGTCTTCCTCTCCCCGCTCCTCCAGCCTCACTAAAGATCACAGGAAGAGACCAAAGTACAACAAGCTCCTCGTGAGTACCCGGACCCCCCCACGCGGGCACCTCCTCCCCTCCCGTCCTCCCCTCCATTCTCCTCCCCTCCCCATCCCATCCCCATCCCCATCCTTTCTCCCTCCATCCCTGTCCATCCCCCTCCTCCCTCCTCCATCCTCCATCCTCTCCCATCCCATCCCATCCCCTCCATCCTCTCCATCCTCCCTCCATCCCTTCCCCATCCCTATCCTCTCCCTCCTCCCCTCCTCATCC
Organism: Meriones psammophilus; assembly: GCA_036365155.1. Classification (NCBI taxonomy): domain Eukaryota; kingdom Metazoa; phylum Chordata; class Mammalia; order Rodentia; family Muridae; genus Meriones; species Meriones psammophilus. The sequence goes on along the minus strand of JAEOAE010000663.1, from coordinate 63,159 downwards.
TCCCTCCCCATCCTCTCCCTCCATCCTTTCCCTCTATCCTCTCCTCCATCTTCTTCCTCCATCCTCTCCCTCCATCCCCTCCCTCCATCCTCTCCCTCCATCCTCTCCATCCTCCATCCTCTCCATCCTCTCCATCCTCTCCCTCCTCCTCCCTCCATCCATCTCCATCCTCTCCATCCATCCTCCTCTCCATCCTCTCCATCCATCCTCCATCCTCTCCATCCTCTCCCTCCATCCTCTCCATCCTCTCCATCCTCTCCATCCATCCTCTCCCTCCATCCTCTCCATCCTCTCCATCCTCTCCCTCCATCCTCTCCATCCTCTCCATCCTCTCCATCCTCCATCCTCTCTCCATCCTCTCCCTCCATCCCTCCATCCTCCTCCCTCCTCCATCCTCTCCATCCTCTCCATCCTCTCCATCCTCTCCTCCATCCTCTCCATCCTCTCTCCATCCTCTCCTCCATCCTCTCCCTCCATCCTCTCCATCCTCTCCATCCTCTCCATCCATCCTCTCCATCCTCTCCATCCATCCTCTCCTCCATCCTCATCCTCTCCATCCTCTCCATCCTCTCTCCATCCTCTCCTCTCCATCCTCTCCCTCCATCCATCCTCTCCATCCTCTCCATCCATCTCCCTCCATCCTCTCCATCCTCTCCCTCCATCCTCTCCCTCTCTCCTCTCCCTCCTCTCTCCTCTCCATCCTCTCCATCCTCTCCTCCATCCTCTCCTCCATCCTCTCCTCCATCCTCTCCTCCATCCTCTCCTCCATCCTCTCCATCCATCCTCTCCCTCCATCCTCTCCATCCTCTCCATCCTCTCCTCCATCCTCTCCTCTCCATCCTCTCCATCCTCTCCATCTCTCCCTCCATCCTCTCCATCTCTCCATCCTCTCTCCTCTCCATCCTCTCCCTCCATCCTCTCCTCCATCCTCTCCCTCCATCCTCTCCCTCCATCCTCTCCATCCTCCCTCCATCCATCCTCCATTCTCTCCCTCCATCCTCTCCATCCTCTCCATCCCTCCCTCCATCCTCTCCCTCCATCCTCTCCCTCCATCCTCTCCTCCATCCTCTCCATCCTCTCCTCCATCCTCTCCCTCCATCCTCTCCATCCTCTCCATCCTCTCCATCCTCTCCCTCCATCCCCTCCCTCCATCCTCTCCATCCTCTCCCTCCATCCTCTCCATCCTCTCCCTCCATCCTCTCCATCCTCTCTCCATCCTCTCCCTCCATCCCTCCCTCCATCCTCTCTCCATCCTCTCCATCCTCTCCCTCCATCCCCTCCATCCTCCATCCTCTCCATCCTCTCCCTCCATCCTCTCCATCCTCTCCCTCCATCCTCTCCCTCCATCCTCTCCATCCTCTCCATCCTCTCCCTCCATCCCCTCCCTCCATCCTCTCCCTCCCCTCCCTCCTCCCCCTCTCCCCTCCCCCTCCCTGACCAGCCAGCCGCCCCTCCCCCGCCCGCAGGAGCACAGCTTCATCAAGCAGTACGAGACGCAGGAGGTGGACGTGGCCTCCTGGTTCAAGGACGTCATGGCGAGGACGGAGTCGCCAAGGACTAGCGGGGTCGCGAGCCAGCACCACCTGCCCTTCTTCAGGTAGCCCGGGAGGACGGAGCCCGCGTGGGGAGGACGGAGCCGCGGGGAGGACGGAGCGCCCAGCCAGCCAGCCAGCGAGGGCGCGGACACTGGGCCTCGGGCCCGCCCCCCCACGGACACTGTGAACGGAAGAAGACGCGGCCGCCCCGCGCGAGCGAGCGAGCGAGCGGACTTATTTATTCAATCCCGGCCTCCGGGCCGGGGCCCCCGGGGCCAGAGAGAGCCCCCGTCCCCCCCCCAGAGTCTGACTGCCCTCCCTCCTCCTCCTGTCCCTCCCTCCTCCATCCTCTCCATCCCTCCTCCTGTCCCCTCCCTCCTCCATCCTCTCCATCCCTCCTCCTGTCCCCTCCCTCCTGTCCCTCCCTCCCTCCTCCTGTCCTCTCCATCCCTCCTCCTGTCCTCTCCATCCTCCTGTCCCTCCATCCCTCCTCCTGTCCTCTCCATCCCTCCTCCTGTCCTCTCCATCCCTCCTCCTGTCCCTCCCCTCCTCCTGTCCCTCCATCCTCCTCCTGTCCCTCCATCCCTCCTCCTGTCCCTCCATCCCTCCTCCTGTCCCCTCCCTCCTGTCCCTCCCTCCCTCCTCCTGTCCCTCCATCCCTCCTCCTGTCCCTCCATCCCTCCTCCTGTCCTCTCCATCCTCCTCCTGTCCTCTCCATCCTCCTCCTGTCCTCTCCATCCTCCTGTCCTTCCATCCCTCCTCCTGTCCTCTCCATCCTCCTGTCCTCCCTCCCTGTGTCTGTCCTCTCCATCCTCCTCCTGTCCTCTCTGTCCACTCCATCCTCCTCCATCCTCTTCCCTCCTGTCCTCTCCATCTTTCTCCTCTCCCTCCCTCCTCCATCCTCTTCCCCCCTCCTGTCCTCTCCATCTTTCTCCTCTCCCTCCCTCCTCCATCCTCTCCCCCCTCCTGTCTTCTTCCTCCTCCATCTCTCCCTCTCCATTCTCCTCCTGTCCTCTCCCTCCTCCTGTCCTCTCCCCCCTCCTCCTGTCCTCTCCTCTCCATCCTCTCCCTCCTCCATCCTCTTCCTCCTCCTGTCCTCTCCATCCTCCTGTCCTCTCCCTCCTCCATCCTCTCCCTCCTCCATCCTCTTCCTCCTCCTGTCCTCTTCCTCCTCCTGTCCTCTCCCCCCTCCTGTCCTCTCCCTCCTCCATCCTCTTCCTCCTCCTGTCCTCTCCCTCCTCCTGTCCTCTCCCTCCTCCATGTCCTCTCCTCTCCTCCATCCTCTCCCTCCTCCTGTCCTCTCCCTCCTCCTGTCCTCTCCCTCCTCCTGTCCTCTCCCCTCCTCCTGTCCTCTCCCTCTCCTGTCCTCTCCCCCTCCTGTCCTCTCCCCCTCCATCCTCTCCCTCCTCCATCCTCTCCCTCCTCCTGTCCTCTCCCTCCTCCTGTCCTCTCCCTCCTCCTGTCCTCTCCCTCCTCCTGTCCTCTCCCTCCTCCTGTCCTCTCCCTCCTCCTGTCCTCTTCCCCTCTGCCCCTGTCCCCCCCAGCTCCCCGCCCTCACCCTGCCCTCCGAGTCCTCCCCGGGTCCCCCAGGCCTGGGCCTCGCCCGGGACGTCCCTCCGTCCGTCCCTCTGTCCGTCCCTCCGTCCGTGTGTCCGTCCGTCTCTTTGATCTCAGGGGGTCCTTTTTGGAGTTTCTTGTATTTTATTGTGCCGCGGGGCGGGCTGGGGTCCCGTCCTCCCCGGGGCTCACTGGGGGATCCCCGTCCTCCCGGGGCTCGCTGGGGGTCCCGTCCCCCGGGGTCCCGTCCCTGTCCCAGGGGCTCGCTGGGGTCCCGTCCTCCCCCGGGCCGCTGGGGGTCCCGTCCCCCAGGGGCACGCTGGGGGGTCCCCGTCCCCTCTGGGGGGTCCCCGTCTAACCAAAGTCGCGTCAGCTGTTCGCGGCCGGGCCCCGGGGAGACCAGGCTGGACCCTCCGCGGGCCCGGGAGGCCGAGGCCCAGCGCTCAGGTGGCCTTAGGGGGCGGGGGGAGAGTGGGGGAGGCGGGAGAGGGGGCCGGGCCAGTGTCCCCCCTCACGACCCCCCACCCCACCCCCGGCCGCGCATGCGCCTCACGCGGACGAGAACTGAACAAATGAACCCTCAGACCCCGCGCGGGCCTCCTCCCCGTCCTCCCCGTCCTCCCCCCACGCACACCGCGCATGTCATAGGTCACGACGCCATAGGTCATCCCCCGGCCGGGGGCCTCCCCCGCCGTTCCCAGGCTAGCCCGCCCGCGGCAGCCCCCCTGTCCTCCACGTTCTGAGGCTAGCCCGCCCGCGGCAGCCCCGTCCCCTGCTGTTCCCAGGCTAGCCCGCCCGCGGCAGCCTGGGAAACCCCGCCGTTCCCAGGCTAGCCTGCTCACGCTGCGGCCCCATTTCCCCCCGCTGTTCCGAGGCTAGCCCACGCCTGGCAGGCCCCGTTCCCCCCTCCGCCGTTCCCAGGCTAGCCCACCTAGGCCGCGAGGCTGGCCCCAGGGCCGGGGCGGCGGGACCCGAGGGGCCGCTCGGGTTTATTTAACTTGACTCTCCGTGCTCCCGTCCGCCCCGCGGCGTCGGGCCGGAGCGGGTCCCCCCAGCCCGGGTCTCCTGTGCTGCCCCCGCGGGGGTCGGGGTCCCGGGTCCCGGCGCCCACTGTAACCCCAGACGCTTCACAATAAAGCCCTTCCCCACCCTCCGCCTGCGCTGTCCTGGGGGAGGACGGGGAGGGGAGGGGATGAGGAGAGGAGGGGCGGGGAGGGCGGGGAGAGGGACAGATGGACATGGGTGGGGGACAGATGGACATGGGGACAGATGGATGGGGGACAGATGGACATGGGGACATGGGTGTGGGGACAGATGGGTATGGGGGGACATGGGTGTGGGGACATGGACACAGATGGACATGGGGGGACATGGGTGGGGGGACAGATGGACATGGGGACATGGGTGTGGGGACATGGGTGGGGGGACAGATAGACATGGGGGGACATGGTGTGGGAGACAGATGGACATGGGGACATGGGTGTGGTGGGACAGATGGACATGGGTGTGGGGGACAGATGGACATGGGGACATGGGTGTGGGGGACAGAGATAGACACATGGGTGTGGGACAGATGGGTATGGGGACATGGGTGTGGGGGGACAGATGGACATGGGGGGACATGGGTGTGGGGGACAGATGGACATGGGTGTGGGGGGACAGATGGACATGGGTGTGGGGGGACAGATAGACATGGGGGGGACATGGTGTGGGGAGACAGATGGACATGGGGGAGACACCGATGGGGACATGGTGGGGGGACAGATGGACATGGGGAGACACCAGGGTGTGGGGGGACAGATGGACATGGGGAGACACACGGGGTGTGGGGGGGACAGATGGACATGGGGAGACACCGGGGTGTGGGGGGGACAGATGGACATGGGGGAGACACCGGGGTGTGGGGGGACAGATGGACATGGGGGAGACACCGGGGTGTGGGGGGACAGATGGACATGGGGGGCGGAGAGGACACCGATGGGGACAGGAGAGCGGGGGGGGGCACGGAGGGGGCGGGGACAGGAACAGACTGGAAGGGGCGGGGACCAGTCCACCCTGATGGCGCCTGGACCAAGGAAGGGGGCGGAGACAGGGACAGACCCTGGGGATGGGGACCTTGATGGTACCCCATCCTCCTCCTCCATCCCTGTCATCACCATCCTCATCCTCATCCATCCCTGTCCTCATCACCATCCTCATCATCATCCCCCTCATCCCTGTCATCACCATCCTCCTCATCCCTGTCATCATCATCCCCATCCTCATCATCCTCATCCATCCCTGTCCTCATCACCATCCTCATCATCATCCCCCTCATCCCTGTCATCACCATCCTCCTCCATCCCTGTCATCATCATCCCCATCCTCATCATCCTCCTCCATCCCTGTCCTCATCACCATCCTCATCATCATCCCCCTCATCCCTGTCATCACCATCCTCCTCCATCCCGTCATCATCATCCCCATCCTCATCATCCTCCATCCCTGTCATCACCATCCTCATCATCATCCCCATCATCCTCCTCCATCCCTGTCATCACCGTCCTCATCATCATTCCCATCCTCCTCCTCCATCCCTGTCCTCATCACCATCCCTGTCATCATCACCATCCTCCTCATCCCCATTATCCCCATCATCCCTGTCATCATCCCCATCCATCCTATCATCTCCATCATCCATCCCGTCATCCTCCTCATCCCCACCATCCCTCACCCCTTCATCCTCCCCTCAATCCTCCCCCTCCAGGATGCTGTGGTCCTCCCCTCCTCCATCCATCCCCTCCAGGATGCTGTGGTCCTCCCTCCTCCATCCTCCCCTCCAGGATGCAGTGGTCCTCCCTCCTCCATCCTCCCCTCCAGGATGCTGTGGTCCTCCCCTCCTCCATCCTCCCCTCTAGGATGCTGTGGTCCTCCTCCCCTCCATCCTCCCTCCAGGATGCTGTGGTCCTCCCCCTCCGAAGTGTCGGGGCAGGGACTCGAACCTGCGTCTTCGGGGGGGGGGGGGGAGTGGGGAACCATGTTCTTAGACAATGTCCGCAGCCGTAGCCCCGCCCACCCGGAAGAGCAAGACCCAGGACTTCCGGGTTGGAGCCTGCGTGAAGCACCACCAAGGAGAACAAGTGCACCTCAGGACTTCCGGCGCGAGGCCCCGCCCACAAGGAAGTGCGAACCTCGGGACTTCCGGCGTGAAGCTGCGGAAGCACCGCCCACCCGCAACAGCCCACCGCGGGACTTCCGGCGTAAAGACTCCTAAGCCCCGCCCACCGGGAAAAGCAAGCCTCGGGACTTCCGCGTAAAGACTACTAAACCCAGCTCACCCGGAAGAGGGCGCCTCGGAACTTCCGGCGTAGACCCGCCCACCCGGAAAAGCGTTCCTGGGAACTTCCGGCACGAGGCCCCGCCCTCACGGAAGAGCTTCTCCAGGACTTCCGGCGTGAAGCCGCGGCAGCACCGCCCACCAGTAAGAGGGCGCCTGGGAATATCCGGCGCGCGGCCCCGCCCACCAGGAGGAGCGGGCTTTGGAACTTCCGGCGAGAAACCTGCGTGAAGCCCCGCCCACCCGGAAGAGCGCCCTGGGGACTTCCGGCGTGAGCCTGCGTAGCCCCGCCCACCCGGAAGAGCGCGGCACCCGGCCTCCGGCATGAAGCCTCCGCAGCGCCGGCGCAGGGTCCCCGCGCGGTTCGCGGTCGGCGGGGAGGCGGCGGCGGCCCCCGCGGCCTGGAGCCCCCGCGAGATGCGGCAGCTGCTGCGGCTCCTGCAGGCCCGGCGGGGGCAGCCGGAGCCCGACGCCGCCGAGCTGGCCGCGGAGCTGAGGGACCGCAGCGAGGCCGAGGTAGCGTCTCCCAGCAGGGCCGGGGGGCGGGGCTGGGGCCTGGGGGAGGGGCCGGAGTGAGGGGGCAGGGCCACAAGAGAGCGTGGACACGGAGGCAAAGTGAGGAGAGTGGGGCGGGGCTCCGGGGATGGGGGCGGGGCCACAAAAGAGCAAGATGGAGGCAAGGCAAGCAGAGTGGGCGGGGCTCCATTGCAGGAGGCGGGGCTGGGAGGCAGAAGGAGCCGGGTGGGCGGGGCTGCGGCGGGTTCAGAAGGTTGAGGCGGGGCTCAGAGACATGGGGAGGGGCCAGCATGTGGGGGCGTGACTCTGGGGTTTGGAGGCGGAACCAGGGAAGTGATAATGACCTGAGGCAGGCTGTTCAGATGGCGTGTTTTAGCGTGTATAGGAGTATTGTGGGCGTGTCTGGGACCCTGTGAGCGTGTCCAGGAGGCTGTGGGCGTGTTTTAGAGGCTGTGGGCGCGGCCTGGAGGGCTGTGGGCGTCTCCCGAGGCGGTGGGCGTGTCCAGGAAGGCTGTGGGCGGGGCCGTGGGTCTGTGGGTGTGACCCTGAGGCTGTGGACAGGGCTGGGAAAGCTCTGGGCGTGTCCGAGACGCTGTGGGCGGGACCCTCAGGCTGTGGGCGTGTCCACAAGGTTGTAGGCGTGTCCGGGAAGCTGTGGGAGTATTCGCGAGACTGTGGGCGGGCCCAGGAGGCTGTGGGCGGGTCCCCGAGGTTGTGGGCGTGCCCGGGAGCCTGTAGGCAGGGCCCTCAGGGTGCGGGCGTGTCCTGAAGGGATGGAGGCGTGTCCCAAACGCTGGGGGTGTGTTCTGGAGACAGTGGGCGGGGCCGGGAGTGGTGGGGCGGGGCGGGGAGGCTGGGGCGTGTACTAGACGCTGGGGGCGTGTCCTGGATGCTTGGAGCGGGACCGGGAGTCTTTGGGCGTGTCTGGGACGCTAGGGGCGGAGCGGGGAGGCTGGGGGCGTGGCCCTGAGGCTGTGGGCGGGGTCGGGATCCTGTGGGTGTGTCAGCAAGAGTATGGGCGTGTTCTGGACGATGTGGGCGGGGCGGAGAGGCTGTGGGCGTGTCCTGGACGGTGTGGGCGGGGCAGACAGGCTGCGGGCGGGCCGGGCGCTGCTCCGCGGGTTCGAGCCCCCCGCCCCGCCGCGGGCTCTCTGTCCCCCTATACAGGTCCGCGTGTTCCTGGAGCGTCTGAAGCGGAGGGCGCGGGCGGGCCTTGGCGGTGGCGTTGGCAGCGGTGGAGGTGGAGGGTCGGGGCGCGGGGAGCCGCCACCGGCGCCCGTGGAGGTGTGGCTGCGGCTGGCGGAGACGCTGACGGCGCCGCTGGAGGACGCGCTGGCCGCCGCCTTCGCGCAGGTAACGGGGGCGGGGCCTCGAGAAGAGGGCGGGGATATGCAGAGCGGGGGGCGGGGCCTGAGGGGAAAATGGCGGGGCTGTCCTCAGGGGCGGGGCCTGTTCTTGGCGGCGCCCAGTGGTGGGTGTAGCCTGGACAGGGCTTTGCTCATTGGCGTGTTCTGAGGGTTATGCAGAGTGGGGGGCGGGGTCACATTGGGCAGCATCTATGGAAAGATGGCGGGCGGGGACTGCCAGAGGTGGGCGTGGCTTGTAAATGGCGGTGCTCGTTGGAGGGCGTGGCCTGGACAGGGCTTTGCTCATTGGCGTGTTCTGAGGGATATGCAGATCGGTGGGCGGGGCCTAGCCTGGGCAGTGCGCTGAGGCGGGTGAGGGAGAGTGGGCGGGGCTTCAGGTTATGCAGAGTGGGGGGCGGGGCCCAGGCGACCGGGCGGGGCATGGTCACGGTGGCGGGGCCTGGCCGAGGAGGGCGGGGAGGAGTGGGCGGGGCCCGCAGAAGCCCCACCCCGCCTTTTCACCCCCCCCCAGGTGCTCACGGTGGCGGCCGTGGAGCCGCTCGGCCTCCTGCACTCTGTTCCGCGCAGGCCCACGCGGGCCCGGGGAAGGCCGACGCCATTGCTGCTGCCGGCGGGGGCGACGCCAGGACATCCGGGGCCTCCGCGAGTCCCGCCGGGACCGCCCCTGAGGGCTCTGTCCCCGCCATTTTCTCCTCAGGCCCCGCCCCTAAGGGCCCAGCCCCCAGGCCAACCAGGCCCTGAGGCCCCCCCTGAGGCCAGACCATTTTTTCCTCAGGCCCTGCCTCCCCCCCAGGCCCCGCCCCTGGCCCCCCAGGCCCCCCCCTCAGGCTCTGCTCCCCCAGGCCCCCCCCCCTGCTCCCTGGCCCCGCCCAGGTTCCCCCGGGCCCCGCCCCTGCTCCCCCAGGTCCTGCCCCTCAGGGCACCAGCACCGCCTCTCAGTCCCCAGGCCCCGCCCCTGAGGCCCCAGGCCCCGCCATTTCCTCCTCAGGCTCTGCTCCCCCAGGCCCCGCCCCGGCTCCCCCAGGCCCCTCCCCGGCTCCCCCGGGCCCCGCCCCTGCTCCCCCGGGCCCCGCCCCCGCTCCCCCGGGCCCCGCCCCCGCTCCCCAGGGCCCCGCCCCCGCTCCCCAGGGCCCCGCCCCCGCTCCTCCGGGCCCCGCCCCGGCCCTGCAGGCTGCAGAGAGCGGCCTCTCCGTGGACTTCGAGAAGATCTACAGGTTCCTGTCCTCCTGCTGCCGGGCCCGCCCCGACCTCAGCGCCCTCAGCGCCCTCTCCCCCGCCGGTAGGGGCCTCCCCGTGCTCCCCGTGCTCTCTCCGTGCTCCCCATAATCCTCCCCTCCTGTGCTCTCCGTCCTCCTCCCCGTGTTCCCCGTCCTCCTCTCCCTGCTCCCCATAATCCTCTCCCTCCTTCCCCCTCCTCCCCGTGCTCCTTCCCGTCCTCCTCCTCATGCTCCCCGTCCTCCTCCCTGTTTTCCCCTCCCCCTAATCCTCCCCCTCTCCGTCCTCCTCCTTTACCTCCTCCTCCTTCTCCTCCCCCTCCTCTTGTGGTCCTCCCCCTCCTCCTGTGGTCCCCACCCTCCTCCTCCTCACCCTCCTCTTGTGGTTCTCAACCCCCTCCTCTCCTCCTCCCGCAGAGGCGGCGGTGCTCCTGCAGCTGCTCTCCGTGCTCCCGGAGGAGCTGGCCCGCCTGCCCTGCGCGGCCGCGGCGGAGCACCTGACGGGGGCGCACGCGCGGCTGACGGGGCCCCCGGCGGCGGGGGACGATGTGGGGGAGGACACCCCGGCCCCCGCGGGAGGAGGGGGCGGCGGGGACCCCGCGGGGCGGGGCGCGGCCTGGCGCTCGGCCGGAACCTGCCCCCTCAACCCCTTCCTGCTGCCCCTGGAGCTCCTGGCCCGGGCGCCCGCCCCCGCGCCCTGAGGGGATGCGGGGCCTCGAACCTGGGACAGGGGGATGGTGAAGCCTCGAACCCCTGACGGGCGGTTGGAGGAGCCTTGAACCCGGGATCGGCGGATGGAGGAGCCTCCTCCAGCCCTGGACTCGAACCCTTGATGATGGAAGGTGGAGCCTCCTCCAGGCTTGGACTCGAACCCTTGATGATGGAAGTTGGAGCCTCCTCCAGGCCTGGACTCGAACCCCGGACGGGCAGATGGAGGAGCCTCCCCCAGGCCTGGACTCGAACCCCTGAAGGGCAGATGAGGCCTCCTCCAGGCTTGGACTCGAACCCCGGACGGGCAGATGGAGGAGCCTCCTCCAGGCCTGGACTCGAACCCTTGATGATGGAAGTTGGAGCCTCCTCCGGGGCTGAACTTGAACCCCTGACGGGCAGATGAGGCCTCCCCCAGGCCTGGACTCGAACCCCCGTTCCCTCCCCCAGTAAAGCCGTTGCCTCGCTGGCCGTGACGTGTGTGTGGGTCCCCGAAAGTGACGGGCTCCGGGATTGGGGGGACGGGGGGTCCCCGAAAGTGACGGACTCCCGGGGGTCCCCGAAAGGGGACTCTGGGGGGTCCCAAAAGTGACGGGCTCGGGATTGGGGGACCCAAAGTCCCGGGCTCCGTGACGGACTCCGGGATTGGGGGGGGGTCCCCGAAAGTGACGGGCTCCGGGATTGGGGGACGGGGGTCCCCGAAAGTGACGGACTCCGGGATTGGGGGTCCCCGAAAGTGACGGACTCTGGGATAGGGGGTCCCCGAAAGTGACGGACTCCGGGATTGGGGGTCCCCGAAAGTGACGGACTCCAGGATAGGGGCGGGGTCCCCGAGTGATTCCTCGGGATTGGGGTCGCCCAAAAGTGACGGACAGGGCCGGGGGGGCAGGGGTCCGGGACTCCGGGATTGCAGGGTCCCGCCCCGCCCGGGTTTATTCTCGCCCCGCCCGGGGGCCGGGGCGTGGGACTCGGGGACCCCGGAGCGCCCGCTCCGCGGATCCAGGCCGGCGAGGCCGTCCAGGCCGGGGCGGGATCCAGGCCGGCGAGAGTCCAGGCTGCTCGTTCGCTCGCTCGCTCGCTCGGTGAGGGCTGGCGGTCTGCTCTCCTCGGTGACGGGGGCACAGAGCTCGGGGGGCACGGGGATGAGGGGGCACAGAGCTGGGGGCACAGGGATGAGGGGGCACAGAGCTGGGGGGCACAGAGCTGGGGGGGCACGGGATGAGGGGGCACAGAGCTGGGGGGGCACGGGGATGGGGGGGCTGAGGGGGCACAGAGCTGGGGGGCACAGGGGATGAGGGGGCACAGAGCTGGGGGCACAGGGATGAGGGGGCACAGAGCTGGGGGCACGGGGATGAGGGGGCACAGAGCTGGGGGCACGGGGATGAGGGGGCACAGAGCTGGGGGCACAGAGCTGGGGGGGCACAGAGCTGGGGGGGCCCGGGGATGAGGGGGCACAGAGCTGGGGGGGCACAGGATGAGGGGGCACAGAGCTGGGGGGGCACGGGATGAGGGGGCACAGGATGGGGGGGCAGAGCTCAGGGGGCACAGAGCTGGGGGCACAGGGATGAGGGGGCACAGAGCTGGGGGGCACGGGGATGAGGGGGCACAGAGCTGGGGGGCACAGAGCTGGGGGGGCACAGAGCTGGGGGGGCAAAGGGATGAGGGGGCACAGAGCTGGGGGGGCACGGGGATGAGGGGGGCACAGAGCTGGGGGGGCACAGGGATGAGGGGGGACAGAGCTCGGGGGGACAGAGCTCGGGGAGGGGACAGGGGCACAGAGCTGGGGGCCCCCAGGGACGCCCGCGCCCTCCCTCCCCTGCTCCAGCCCCTCCCAGGCTCGCCCAGCCCCGCCCCCAGGCTCCCGGCCCCGCCCCCGGGCCTAAGCCACACCCCTCGGCCCGGCCCCGCCCACCCAAGGCTCCGCTGCCCCGCCCCATGTACACAGGCTCCAGGACACGCCCCTCCCGCAGGTCCCGCCTCTCTCCCCTCACAGATGGGGAAAATGGTGTCTTTCCCCGCCCCCTCCCCACAGGCCCCGCCCCTCTCCCCTCACAGGCCCCCCCCCCTCCAGCCCCTCTCCCCTCACAGGTGGGGAAAATGGCGGCGCTGACCCCGCCCCTCCCGCAGGCCCCGCCCCTCTCCCCTCACAGGTGGGGGAAAATGGCGGCGCTGACTCTGCCCCTCCCCTCAGACCCCGCCCCTGTCTCCCCTCATAGGCTGGGAAAATGGCGGCTTTCTCCCTCCGGCCCCGCCCTCTCCCATCAGGCCCCGCCCCCTCCCTCACAGGCCCCGCCTTTTCCCCACAGGCCCCGCCCCCCCCCTCAGACCCCCCGCCCTCTCACAGGCTGGGAAAATGGCGTCTTCCTCCCCTCAGACCCCGCCCCCTCCCCTCAAAGATGGGGAAAATGGCGGCTTTCTCCCCTCAGGCCCCGCCCCTCTCCCCTCACAGATGGGGAAAATGGCGTCTTCCTCCCCGCAGGCCCCCCCCTCCCCTCAGACCCCGCCCCTCCCCCTCACAGGCTAGGAAAATGGCGGCTTTCTCCCCTCAGACCCCGCCCCTCCCCCACAGGCGGGGAAAATGGCGTCTTCCTCCCCGCAGGCCCCCCCCCCCTCAGACCCCGCCCCTCTCCCCTCACAGGCGGGGAAAATGGCGTCGCTCTCCCTCCGGCCCCGCCCCCGGCCCCACCCTCCCTTCAGCCCCGCCCCTCCCCCGCCCTCAGACCAGCGCGTACTCGAACTGGCCGCGCTCCAGCGCCTCCTTGTGGTCGCTCCAGGACGAGGCGGGCATGCGGCTGTAGGGGTCCAGCAGGATGCGCACGCAGCGCACCGTCAGCAGCGCCAGCACCACCAGGAGCCCCAGCACCAGCGCGAACACCGTGCGCTGCTCCGCGTCCAGCCCCGGGGCCGCCGCCGCCGACGGCGACGCCGAGGCCCCCGGGGGCGGCGGGGGCTCGGGGGGCAGCGTCCAGGCCGCGCCGCTGCTCATGGCTCACTCACATCGCCGCCGGGCCCTGCGGGGGGGGGGAGAGTGCTCCCCGTGAGAGTCCTCCCTCCTCCCCAGCGTCCTCCCTCCTCCCAAGAGCGTCCTCCCTCCTCAGTGTCCTCCCTCCTCCTCAGCATCCTCCCTCCTCCTCTGCGCCCTCCTCCCCAGAGCGTCCTCCCTCCTCCCCCAGAGCGTCCTCCCTCCTCCCCGAGAGCGTCCTCCCTCCTCAAGAGTGTCCTCAGCATCCTCCTCCTCCTCCCAGTGTCCTCCTCCTCCTCCTCCTGAGAGCATCCTCCTTCTCCTCCTCCTCCTCATCCTCCTCCTCAGCATCCTCCTCCTCCTCCTCAGCATCCTCCTCCTCTCCTCCTCAGCTCCTCCTTCTCCTCCTCCTCCTCCTCAGCATCATCCTCCTCCTCCTCCTCCTCCTCCTCCCTCCTCCTCCTCCTCCTCCTCAGCTCCTCCTCCTCAGCATCCTCCTCCTCCTCCTCCTCCTCCTTCTCCTCCTCCTCCTCCTCCTCAGCATCATCCTCCCCTCCATCCTCCTCCTCAGCATCCTCCCTCCTCAGCGTCCTCCCTCCTCCTCAGCATCCTCCTCCTCAGCATCCTCCTCCTCCTTCCTCCTCCTCCTCCTCAGCACCACCCTCACCCTCCTCCCCAGCACCCTCCTCCCCCAGCATCCTCCCTCCTCCCCCCTCAGCATCACCCTCCTCCTCCCTCCCCTCAGCATCCTCCCTCCTCCCCCACCCAGCACCCTCCTCCCCAGCATCCTCCCTCCCTCCTCCCCTCTCAGCACCCCTCCCCAGCATCCTCCCTCCTCCCCTCTCAGCACCCTCCTCCCCCCAGCATCCTCCCTCCCTCTTCCGTCCTCCCCCCGGCATCCTCCCTCCCTCCCTCTTCCCCCCAGCCTCCCCCTCTTCCGTCCCCCCCAGCATCCTCCTCCCTCCCTCCTCCCCCAGCATCCTCCTCCCCCAGCATCCTCCCTCCCTCCTCCCCCCTCAGCATCCTCCGCGCTGGGGAGGAGGGAGGAGGGAGGAGGGGGAGGGGACGACAACAGGTGCCTGCGCCGGGGCTGCGGGGGGGGATCCTCCCCGTCCTCCCTTCCTCCCCGTCCTCCCCTCCCCCTCCTCCCGCGCCCCTCACCTCTGCCTCAGCCTGGCGCTCTCTCTCCCTCTCTCTCTCTCTCTCTCTCTCTCTCTCTCTCTCTCTCCTCCGGCCCCGGCTCGGTCCAGCCCGGAGCGGAGGAGCCCGAGGGAGGAGGGAGGAGGCCGAGGAGGACGGCGAGAGGCAGCCGGGGCCGCCGCCTGCAGCCGCCGCCAGCGCCGCCGCGGAGCCCGTTGCCACGGCGACGGGGGCGGGGCCGCCAGGGCGGGGGCCGCCGCGGCTGCTCGTCGCCATGGCGACGGGGGCGGGGCCGCGCCGCCCGCGGAGCAGCCAATGGGGCCGCGAGGAGGCGGAGACACGCAGATCCTGTCTCGTTGAAAATGGCGGCGGGGCGGGGCCGCGGCGGAGGAGCCGCGGCGGAGCCAATGGCGGCGGGATGGGCGGGGCGAGTCCGCGGGTGGGCGGAGCCGCCTCCATTTTGCCCTGCAGGTACTGGGTGTGGCCTTCGCAATGGCGGCAGGGGTGGGGCGGGGCCGCGGGTGGGCGTGGCCGCCTCAGTTAGCATGGCCTGCAGCTATTGGACGTCGCCTCCGCGGCTGCGCCAATGGAGTTCGAGGGGCGGGGCCGCGCGCCATTTTGCCCCGCAGGTACTGGGTGTGGCCTTCGCAAAGGCGGCAGGGGCGGGGCGGGGCCAAGCGTGGGCGGGGCAGCCCGCGGGCGGAGCCAACGCCATTTTCATAGCCCGCAGCTATTGGCCGTGGCCTCCGCGGCTGCGCCAATGGCGTCCGGGGGCGGAGCCGCCGCCATTATCCTGGACTGTAGCTACTGGGCGTGGCCTTTGCGGCTGCTCCAATGGCGAGCGTGGGCGGGGCCGCATGTGGGCGGAGCTGCCGCTATTATCATGGACTTTAGCTATCATCCTCAGGCCTCCGCGCCTGCTCCAATGGCGGCACAGGGGCCTCCCCATGCTCCTCAAAGGCGTCCTCGGCAGCCGCCCTGCGTCCCCCCTCCTCGGAGGGCGTGGCCGCCGAGGTTCCCTCCCAGACGGGGGCGTCCTCCTCCTCCCAGGTCCCAGGCCTCCTCAGGGCGCCCTCCTCGTTCGGCGGCGCCTGCTCCTGCTGCCTGGAGATGCTGCAGGCGTTGGTCCTCGTCCTCAGGCTGTGCTCCCCCTCCTCCCTCATTGCACACAGGGTCCTCCCCATGCTCCTCAAAGGCCATCCTCCTCCCCTCCTCCCTCCCAGGTCCTACTCCTCCTCCTCCGAGGTCCTCCTCCTCCTCCCTCCCAGGTCCTCCTCCTCCCTCCCTCCCAGGTCCTCCTCCTCCCTCCCAGGCCATTCTCCCATCTTCCCCCAGTCCTTCCTCCTCCCTCCCAGTCCCCCCCATCTCCCATCTTCCCTCCCCTTCCTCCCCCCCCCCCATCCTCCCCGTCCTCCCCATCCTCCCCGTCCCCCCCGTCCTCCCCCCCGTCCTCCCCATCCTCCCGTCCTCCCGTCCCCCCTCCCGTCCCCCTGTCCCCCGTCCCCCCGTCCTCCCGTCCCCCTCACTTCCCGTCCCCTGTCCCCCGTCCCCTCCCGTTCCCCGTCCTCCCGTCCCCCTCCCGTCCCCCTGTCCCCCCCCCGTCCTCCCCGTCCCCTCTCACAGGGCGTCCTCCCCGTCCCCCCTCTCCCCGTCCCCCCGCGGCGGGAGCACTCTGGAGCACGCTGAGCCTGGCTGTCGTCACTTTGGTGTTTATTGTCCGCCCCGAGCTGCGCCCCGCGCCGGCCGGGACGTCCCCCGCCCCCGCGGTCCTCGTCCTCCTCCCCGGGGCGGGGGGCTCCTCCCGGCGGGGCGGCTCCCGCTCCTGCTCCCGCTCCTCCCCGCGCGGTGCTCCCTCAGAGGATCTGCTCCGAGCTGGAGGCCGAGATGTCCAGCAGCCGCCAGGCCGCGAGCGGGTTCAGCTCCGCCTGGTCCCGGCACAGCGCCCACACGTACAGCATGCGCAGGACCTTGTCCTGGGGTCACGGGGGTCAGGGGTCAGGGGTCACAGGGGTCCCGGCACAGCGCCCACACGTACAGCATGCGCAGGACCTTGTCCTGGGTCAGGGGTCAGGGGTCAGGTCAGGGGTCACGGGGGGTCAGGTCAGGGGTCAGGGGTCACGGGGGTCCCGGCACAGCGCCCACACGTACAGCATGCGCAGGACCTTGTCCTGGGTCAGGGGTCAGGGTCAGGGTCACGGGGTCCCGCACAGCGCCCACACGTACAGCATGCGCAGGACCTTGTCCTGGGTCAGGGGTCAGGGGTCAGGGGTCAGGGGTCACGGGGTCCCGGCACAGCGCCCACACGTACAGCATGCGCAGGACCTTGTCCTGGGTCAGGGGTCAGGGGTCAGGGGTCAGGGGTCACGGGGTCACGGGGGTCCCGGCACAGCGCCCACACGTACAGCATGCGCAGGACCTTGTCCTGGGTCAGGGGTCAGGGGTCAGGTCAGGGGTCAGGGGTCAGGGGGGGTCCCGGCACAGCGCCCACACGTACAGCATGCGCAGGACCTTGTCCTGGGTCAGGGGTCAGGGGTCAGGTCAGGGGTCAGGGGTCACGGGGGTCCCGGCACAGCGCCCACACGTACAGCATGCGCAGGACCTTGTCCTGGGGTCACGGGGGGTCAGGGGTCAGGTCAGGGGTCAGGGGTCACGGGGGTCCCGGCACAGCGCCCACACGTACAGCATGCGCAGGACCTTGTCCTGGGGTCAGGGGTCAGGGGTCAGGGGTCACGGGGTCACGGGGGTCCCGGCACAGCGCCCACACGTACAGCATGCGCAGGACCTTGTCCTGGGTCAGGGGTCAGGTCAGGGGTCACGGGAGCAGGGGTGAGGGGGGGCAGGCTGGGGAGGAGGGAGGAGCAGAGGAGGAGAGGAGGATGGAGGATGGAGGATGGAGGAGGATGGGGGAGGATGGGGAGGGGATGGATGGAGGAGGATGGAGGAGGATGGAAGAGGATGGGGAGGATGGGGGAGGAGGAGGAGGAGGATGGATGGAGGAGGATGGAGGAGGATGAGGGAGGATGGGGGAGGATGGGGAGGGGTGGGGGGGATGAGGGAGGATGGAGGGGGGGAGGGGGAGGGGAGGATGGGGGAGGATGGGGAGGATGGGGGGAGGATGGGGGAGGATGGGGGGAGGGGAGGAGGAGGGGGGGGAGGATGGAGGAGGATGGGGGAAGATGGAGGAGGAGGGTGATGGAGGAGGATGGAGGAGGATGGGGGAGGATGGAGGAGGATGGAGGAGGATGGAGGAGGATGGGGGAGGATGGAGGAGGATGGAGGAGGATGGGGGAGGATGGGGGAGGATGGGGGAGGATGGAGGAGGATGAAGGAGGGAGGATGGAGGAGGATGGAGGAGGATGGAGGAGGATGGGGGAGGATGGGGGAGGATGGAGGAGGATGGGGGAGCAGGGTGAGGGGGAGCAGGGGGAGGGTGAGGGGGAGCAGGCCGGGGAGCAGGAGGAGGAGGGGAGCACTGACCGGGTCGCCCTCCACCACGTCCCCGCGCGGGCTCTTGACCACCATGACCAGCTGGGCCTGGAAGGTGACGATGAGCACCGGGCCCTGCTCCATCATCTTGCCCATGGCCAGCTGCGGGGACGGGCCGTCAGGGGAGCACGGACGGACGGCCCTGTCCGCCCTCCCCGCCCCGTCCTCCCTGTCCTCCCCGCCCCGTCCTCCCTGTCCTCCCTCCCCGCCCTGTCCTCCCCGCCCTCCCTGTCCTGTCCTCCCCGCCCTGTCCTCCCTGTCCCATCCTCCCTGTGCTCCCTGTCCTCTCTATCCTCCCTGCCCCGTCCTCCCTGTCCCTCCCTCCCTGTCCTCCTTGTCCTCCCTGCCCTGTGCTCCCTGCCCTGTCCTCCCTGTCCTCCCTGCCCTGTCCTCCCTGTCCTCCCTGTCCTCCCTGCCCCGTCCTCCCTGCCCTCCCTGTCCTCCCTCCCTGACCTCCCTGCCCCGTCCTCCCTGCCCTGTCCTCCCTGCCCCGTCCTCCCTGTCCTCCCTGTCCTCCCTCCCTGTCCTCCCTGCCCTGTCCTCCCTGCCCTGTCCTCCCTGCCCTGTTCTCCCTGTCCTCCCTGCCCTATTCTCCCTGTCCTCCCTGCCCTATTCTCCCTGTCCTCCCTGCCCTGTTCTCCCCGTCCTCCCTGCCCTATTCTCCCTGTCCTCCCTGCCCTGTTCTCCCTGTCCTCCCTGCCCCGTCCTCCCTGCCCTGTCCTCCCTGCCCTGTCCTCCCTGTCCTCCCCGTCCTGTCCTCCCTGTCCTCCCTGCCCTCCCTGTCCTCCCTGCCCTGTCCTCCCTGCCCCGTCCTCCCTGTCCTCCCTGCCCCGTTCTCCCTGTCCTCCCTGCCCCGTCCTCCCTGCCCTCCCTGCCCGTCCTCCCTGCCCTGTCCTCCCTGCCCTGTCCTCCCTGTCCTCCCTGCCCCGTCCTCCCTGTCCTCCCTGCCCTGTTCTCCCTGTCCTCCCTGCCCCGTCCTCCCCGCCCTCCCCGTCCTCCCCGTCCCCCCGGCACTCACGTCCACGTTGCTGACGTCCAGGACGCGGGAGTGGAACTGCAGCCCCAGCGCCTTGGCCTGCTGGATGGGCTGCGCCAGCTGGCTGTACGTCTGCGGGAGCACGGGGACGCGCTACCGAGCCGGGTTCGAGGCCCGCGGCCCTCCGCCATCACCGTCATCATCGTCATCCTCATCATCATCATAATCATCATCACCATCATCATCCACCATCATCATCACCACAATCATCATCATCATCATCATCATCATCCATCCACCATCATCATCACCATCATCATCACCATCATCATCATCACATCATCATCATCATCATCATCATCATCCATCATCATCATCATCATCATCATCATCATCATCATCATCATCATCATCATCATCATCATCATCATCATCATCATCATCATCATCATCATCATCATCATCATCATCATCATCATCATCATCATCATCATCACCATCATCATCATCATCATCATCATCATCATCATCATCATCATCATCATCATCATCATCATCATCATCATCATCATCCATCATCATCATCATCATCATCCATCATCATCATCATCATCATCCATCATCATCATCATCATCCATCATCATCATCATCATCACATCATCATCATCATCATCATCATCATCATCACCATCATCATCCATCATCATCATCATCACATCATCACCATCATCACATCATCATCATCATCATCATCATCATCATCATCATCATCATCATCATCATCATCATCATCATCATCATCATCATCATCATCATCATCATCATCATCATCATCATCATCATCATCATCATCATCACCATCCATCATCATCATCATCATCACCATCATCATCATCATCATCATCATCATCATCATCATCATCATCATCATCATCATCATCATCATCATCATCATCATCACCATCATCATCATCATCATCATCATCATCATCATCATCCATCATCATCATCATCCATCATCATCATCACCATCATCATCATCATCATCATCATCATCATCATCACCATCACCATCATCATCATCCATCATCATCACCATCATCATCCATCATCATCATCATCATCATCATCATCATCATCATCATCATCATCATCATCATCATCATCATCATCATCATCATCATCATCATCATCATCATCATCATCACCATCATCATCTTCATCACCATCATCATCATCATCATCATCATCATCATCATCATCATCATCATCATCATCATCATCATCATCATCATCATCATCATCATCATCATCATCATCATCATCATCATCATCATCATCATCATCATCATCATCATCACCATCATCATCATCATCATCATCATCACCATCATCATCATCACCATCATCATCATCATCACCATCATCATCACCATCATCATTGTCATCATCCCGTCCTCCCCATCCCCCCATCATCACCGTCATCTGGGGAGCACACCATGGGAGCACTCACCGCCTCGTAGCACCAGTCTTTGAGGATGTCAAGGTCCCCGGAGATCATGGCCTGGGGAGGACGGGGAGGCGGGGTGAGGGGCGGGGTGAGGGCGGGGTGAGGGCAGGGTGAGGGGCGGGGTGAGGGGCGTGGTGAGGGGCGGGTGAGGGCGTGGTGAGGGGCGGGTGAGGGCGGGGTGAGGGGCGGGGTGAGGGCGTGGTGAGGGGCGTGGTGAGGGGCGTGGTGAGGGGCGGTGAGGGCGTGGTGAGGGCGTGGTGAGGGGCGGGGTGAGGGGCGGGTGAGGGGTCGGGGGAGGCGCGGGCACCTGAGGCGTGGTGAGGGGCCCGCCTGCGGAGGGGCGGCCCAACTGGTGTCAGCCCCTCCCCAAGCCCCAGGTTCGCGCCCCCAGGGACAGTCCCCCCCCCCCCCCCAGGACAGTCCCCCCCCCCAGGAGCACCCAGCCACGTTGGGGATGATGTCCGCCAGAGCCTCACGCAGCCCGGGTTGCGCCCGCCCGCTCCCCAGGGTCCACGCGCAGGATCTCCGTCAGCACCTCCGACAGCTCCGTCTTCGCGAACAGCCCGCCTGCGGGTTCGAGCCCCGGCTCCCCAGTGTCAGCCCCTCCCCCAAGCCCCGGGTTCGCGCTCCGCCCCCGCCCCCCCAGCCTCACTCAGCCATCCTCCCCCCGGCCCCGGGTTCGCGCCCCGCCCCCGCTCCCCCAGCCATCCTCCCCCCAACCCCGGGTTCGAGCCCCGCCCCCGCTCACCCAGCAGGTCGGTGACCTTGTCGGTGAGGGCGCGGGAGGCGCGAATGAGCACGTTGTCGCTCTCGTCGTACCTCATCTTCATCTCGAAGATGCCTGGGGGGTGGGGACCCGGCACACGGCGTGACGGCACAGCCCGGGGGACCTGGGACCTGGGACCTGGGTGACCTGGGACCTGGGTGACCTGTGACCTGGGTGACCTGGGACCTGGGACCTGTGACCTGGGTGACCTGGGTGACCTGGGTGACCTGGGACCTGGGTGACCTGGGACCTGGGACCTGGGTGACCTGGGACCTGTGGACCTGGGTGACCTGGGGGACCTGGGTGACCTGGGACCTGGGTGACCTGGGTGACCTGTGACCTGTGACCTGGGACCTGGGTGACCTGTGACCTGGGACCTGGGTGACCTGGGACCTGTGACCTGGGACCTGTGACCTGGGTGACCTGTGACCTGGGACCTGGGTGACCTGGGACCTGTGATCTGGGTGACCTGTGACCTGGGTGACCTGTGAGACCTGGGACCTGTGACCTGGGACCTGGGTGACCTGGGACCTGGGACCTGTGACCTGGGACCTGGGACCTGGGTGACCTGGGACCTGGGTGACCTGGGACCTGACCTGGGTGACCTGGGACCTGGGTGACCTGGGACCTGGGTGACCTGGGTGACCTGTGACCTGTGACCTGGGTGACCTGGGACCTGGGACCTGGGACCTGTGACCTGGGGGACCTGGACCTGGGTGACCTGGGTCCTGGGTGACCTGGGTAACCTGGGACCTGGGACCTGGGACCTGGGACCTGGGACCTGGGTGACCTGGGACCTGGGTGACCTGGGTGACCTGGGACCTGGGACCTGGGACCTGGGACCTGGGACCTGGGACCTGGACCTGGGTGACCTGTGACCTGGGTGACCTGGGACCTGGGTGACCTGGGACCTGTGACCTGGGTGACCTGGGACCTGGGACCTGGGACCTGGGTGACCTGGGTGACCTGGGACCTGGGTGACCTGGGACCTGGGACCCTGGGTGACCTGGGACCTGGGACCTGGGACCTGGGACCTGGGTGACCTGGGACCTGTGACCTGGGTGACCTGGGACCTGGGTGACCTGGGACCTGGGTGACCTGGGACCTGGGACCTGTGACCTGGGACCTGGGACCTGGGACCTGGGACCTGGGTGACCTGGGACCTGGGTGACCTGGGTGACCTGTGACCTGGGACCTGGGACCTGGGTGACCTGGGTGACCTGGGTGACCTGTGACCTGGGTGACCTGGGTGACCTGTGACCTGGGACCTGGGACCTGGGTGAACTGGGTGACCTGGGACCTGGGTGACCTGTGACCTGTGACCTGGGTGACCTGGGTGACCTGGGACCTGGGTGACCTGGGACCTGGGTGACCTGGGACCTGGGTGACCTGTGACCTGGGTGACCTGGGTGACCTGGGTGACCTGTGACCTGGGACCTGGGACCTGGGACCTGGGTGACCTGGGTGACCTGTGACCTGGGTGACCCGGGACCCCGGGTGAGCTGTGACCTGGGTGACCCCGGGTGACCCCTGACCCGGGAGCACTCACGGTGGAGCACGGCGTTGTTGTCCCTGAAGTCCTTCCACTGCTGGTACCATCGCGAATCCTTGTGCACCACCACGCCCAGAGCCTCCCTGCGGGGAGCACGGGGAGGGCGGTGAGCGCGGGGAGGACCACGCCCAGAGCCTCCCTGCGGGGAGCACGGGGAGGGCGGTGAGCGCGGGGAGGACCACGCCCAGAGCCTCCCTGCGGGGAGCACGGGGAGGGGAGCACGGGGAGGTACACTGGGGGGAGCATGGGGAGGGGAGCACGGGGAGGGGAGCACTGGGAGGAGCACGGGGAGGGGAGCACGGGGAGGGGAGCACGGGGAGGTACTCTGGGGGCACGGGGAGGACTCGGGAGCACGCACCGGTTCTCGGGCACGCGCCTGGCGTCGGGCGCGGCCCCCGTGCAGTCGGTCCTCCTGCGCAGGCGCACTGGCCTGCGGTAGGGCCCCGTGTGCTCCAGCGCGCTGCGGTCCATCTCCTTCCGCACCGACTCCACGCCCTGCGGACGGGGGGGAGGGGACGCGGGGACACCGCGGGGGACGGGGGGCGTGAGGACACACGCGGGGACACCACACTGGGACACCGCGGGGGGGGGCGTGAGGGGACACCGCGGGGACGGGGACACGTGAGGGGACACCGGGGGGACGGGGCATGAGGGGACATCGGGGGGCCGGGGGGACGGGCCGTGAGGGGACACCGCGGGGGGACGGGGGACACCGCGGGGGGACGGGGGCATGAGGGGACACCGCGGGGCACGGGACACCGGCGTGGGGGGGACACCGCGGCCACGGCCCGTGAGGGAACACCGCCTGGGACGGGGCCCCTGTCCTCCCGGGGGCCCTGTCCCCTGTCCCCACCTCCCGGGGATGGCCCTGGGGACACCCCGTCCTCCCGGGGATGGCCCTGTCCCGGGGGCATCCCGGGGACACCTGTCCCCTGTCCCCGTCCTCCCCGGGAGATGGCATGAGGGGTCACCGTCCTCCCGGGAGATGGCCTGAGGGGACCGTCCTCCCGGGAGATGGGGCCTGAGGGGTCCCCGTCCTCCCGGGGGCATGAGGGGACACCACGGGGGGACGGGGGCATGAGGGGACACCCCTGTCCCGGGGCCCTGAGGGGTCCTCCCGGGGGATGGCCCTGGCCCCTGAGGGGACACCCCGGGGACGGGGGTCCCCTGTGAGGGGCCACCCCTGGGGACCTCCCGGGGGCCCTGAGGGGGACGGGGGACACCTGTCCCGGGGAAGGCCCTGTCCCCCGTCCTCCCGGGGGCCCTGGGGACACCCCTGGGGACCCGGGGGGCATGAGGGGTCACCGTCCTCCCGGGGGCATGGCCCTGTCCCCTGTCCCGTCCTCCCGGGGATGGCCCTGGGGACCCCGTCCTCCCGGAGGGGACACCCCGGGGCCCGGAGGGGGCCGCGGGGTCACCGCGGGGAAGGGGGGCCCGTCCCGGGGGGTGCATGAGGGGACACCTGCGAGATGGGGACGGGGGCCACCGCTCCCGCTCCCGTGCTCACCGCCCCCGCTGGGGAGATGGCCTGAAAGGGGGCCCCGTCCCCGGACCCGGGGACCCCGCCCCACGCCTCCACGCCCCTGTCCTCCCGGCCCCCGTGGCTCCCGTCCCGTGTCCCCGCCCCTCCCCTGCGAGATGGCCCTGTCCCCTGTCCCCGTCCCATGCTCCCCGCCCCGAGACGGCCCGCCCCCCGCGAGATGGCCTCCCTGCTCCCGTGCTCCCGCTCCCGTGCCCCCGCGCCCGCTGACCTGCGAGATGGCCCTGAAGGCTGCCGAGCCCCCCGTCCCCCGTGCTCCCCGCTCCCCGTGCTCCCCCGCCCCCGCTGACCTGGGAGATGGCCCTGAAGGCTGCCGAGCGGCCGAGCTTCTCGCCGCCCCTGGACACGGTCTCGGCCGAGTGCCGCGCGCTGCGGGCCGCCTCCTCCACGCCCTCGCGCAGCCTGCGGCCCAGCGCGCTGCGCCCCGCCTCGTCCAGGCTCTGCGGGAGCACGGGGACTCCGTCAGCGCCGTCCTCCCTGGCCTCCTCCCCCATCCTCCCCGTCCTCCCCGTCCTTTCCGTCCGCCTCCTCCACGCCCTCGCGCAGCCTGCGGCCCAGCGCGCTGCGCCCCGCCTCGTCCAGGCTCTGCGGGAGCACGGGGACTCCGTCAGCCCGTCCTCCCGCCTCCTCCTACATCCTCCCCGTCCTCCCGTCCTCCTCCTCCACGCCCTCGCGCAGCCTGCGGCCCAGCGCGCTGCGCCCCGCCTCGTCCAGGCTCTGCGGGAGCACGGGGACTCCGTCCTCCCCGTCCCCCCCCGTCCTCCCCGTCCCCCCCGCTCCCCGTGCTCCCGGCTCACCTCCCGCACGGAGCCCGTGAGCTCGCCCAGCTTCTTCTTGAGCGCCTCGCCCGTGCGCACCGTCTCCGACTCGATGCTTTTCTGCGGGGCGCGGCCTCAGTTTACACGGGGACCACGGCCACGCGGGGACACAGCCACACGGGGACACGGCCACCAGCCACACGGGGACACAGCCACGCGGGGGGACACGGCCACGCAGGGACCCACGGCCACCAGCCACACGGGGACCACGGCCACCAGCCACACGGGGACCACGGCCACACGGGGACCACGGCCACCGGCCACACGGGGACCCACAGCCACACGGGGACCCACAGCCACACGGGGACCCACAGCCACACGGGGACCCACGGCCACCAGCCACACGGGGACCACAGCCACCGCGGGGACCAGCCACCACGGGGGACCACGGCCACGCTCCCAGCCACACGGGACCACCAGCCACACGGGGACCACAGCCACCGCTCCCAGCCACATGGGCACCACGGCCACCGCTCCCAGCCACACGGGGACCACGGCCACACGGGGACCACGGCCACATGGGGACCACGGCCACCGCTCCCAGCCACACGGGGACCACGGCCACCAGCCACGCCACCACGGGGACCCACAGCCACCAGGGACCACGGGACCACGGGACCCACAGCCACCACGCGGGACCCACGGCCACCAGCCACACGGGGACCACGGGCACCAGCCACACGGGGACCACGGCCACACGGGGACCACAGCCACCGCTCCCAGCCACACGGGGACCACGGCCACACGGGGACCACAGCCACCGCCCCCAGCCACACGGGGACCACGGCCACCGGGGACCACAGCCACCGCTCCCAGCCACCACGGGACCACGCCACCACCCCAGGGACCACAGCCACCGCCACCAGCCACACGGGACCACGCCACCGCCCCAGCCACACGGGGACCACGGCCACGCGGGGACCACGGCCACCAGCCACACGGGGACCACGGCCACACGGGGACCACAGCCACCAGCCACACGGGGACCACGGCCACACGGGGACCACGCCCACCACAGCCACCAGCCACACGGGGACCACGGCCACGCGGGGACCCACGGAGCCCCCCGGGGACCCCCGGCCACCCCCGTCCCCCCCCCGGGCACCCACGTATTTGCGGCGGGCCTGGCGCAGCGCGGCCGAGTCCTCCAGCCGCCGGGCCTCGTCGCGGAAGCGCTGGATGCTGTCCCGCATCTCCTTGCTGCGCGCCAGCTCCTGCCGGATGTTGGCCACCAGCCCCGACAGGAAGCCCTTCCGGCCCCCCGACGCGCAGCCGCGGGCCTGCGGGCGGACAGGCGGACCGACGGACGGGGTCAGGGACACGGGGACAGGGACACGGGGGCAGGGACGCGGGGGTCAGGGACGCGGGGGCAGGGGACACGGGGGCAGGGACAAGGGGGTCAGGGACACGGGGGCAGGGACAAGGGGGCAGGGACGCAGGGGGCAGGGACGCGGGGGACACGGGGGGCAGGGACACGGGACAGGGACACGGGGGCAGGGACAAGGGGCAGGGACACGGGACAGGGACGCTGGACAGGGGGGCGGGATTGGGGGGGGCAGGGACAAGGGACAGGGACACGGGGCAGGGACACGGGGGCAGGGACAAGGGGGGACGCAGGGACGCGGGGGCAGGGACAACAGGGACACAGGGGTCAGGGACACGGGACAGGGACACAGGGGCAGGGACGCGGGGGACAGGGACGCGGGGACAGGGACGCGGGGGGCAGGGACACGGGACAGGGACGCGGGGGCAGGGACGCGGGGGGCAGGGACGCGGGGGCAGGGACGCGGGGGGCAAGGACACAGGGGGCAGGGACGCGGGGGCAGGGACAAGGGGGCAGGGACGCGGGGGCAGGGACACGGGGACAGGGACGCGGGGGGGCAGGGACGCGGGGACAAGGACACAGGGGCAGGGACATGGGGTCAGGGACACGGGGACAAGGACACGGGGGCAGGGACGCGGGGACAGGGACGCGGGGGCAGGGACGCGGGGGCAGGGACACAGGGGCAGGGACGCGGGGGACAGGGACGCGGGCGGACGGACGGGCGGACGGGGGTCAGGGACATGGGGGGCAGGGACGCGGGGGGCAGGGACGCGGGGACAAGGACACGGGGGCAGGGACACGCAGGGACAGACGCCCGCCCTGGCCGTCAGAGCTCACTGGTGGGTGCCTCTCCCTGTGTCCCCCTGTCCCATGTCTCATGTCCCCCTGTTCCCGTCTTCATGTCCCCCTGTGCCTGTGTCCCCCTGTCCGTGTCCCCGTGTCCCCTGTCCCTGTGTCCCCCTGTCCCTGTGTCCCCCTGTCCCTGTCCCCCTGTCCCCGTGTCTCCTGTCCCCCTGTCTCTGTGTCCCCCTGTCCCTGTGTCCCCTGTCTATCCCTGTGTCCCCATCCCCCTGTCTGTCCCCGTGGCACTCTGTCCCCCTGTCCCCATGTCTGTGTCTCCCTGTCCCCCTGTCCCTGTGTCCCTGTCCCACTGTCCCTGTGTCCCCCTGTCCTTGTGTCCCCCTGTCCCGTGTCCCGTCTCCGTGTCCCCCTGTCCCTGTCCCCTGTCTGTCCCTGTGTCCCCATCCCCCTGTCTGTCCCCATGTCCCCCTGTCCCCGTGTCTGTGTCTCCCTGTCCCTCTGTCCCTGTGTCCCCTGTCCCCGTGGCCCCCTGTCCCTGTGTCCTCCTCTCCCAGTGTCCCCCTGTCCCCGTCCCTGTGTCCCCATCTCTGTGTCCCCCATCCCCGTGTCCCCGTTTCCTTGTCCCTGTGTCCCCCTGTCCCTGTGTCCCCCTGTCCCCTGTCCCTGTGTCCCCCTGTCCCTGTCCCCCTGTCCCCCTGTCCCCTGTCCCTGTGTCCCCCTGTCTCCGTGTCCCCCTGTCCCTGTGTTCCCTGTCTGTCCCTGTGTCCCCTGTCCCTGTGTCCCCGTCCCCCGTGTCCCCTGTCTCCGTGTCCCCCTGTCCCTGTGTCCCCTGTCTGTCCCTGTGTCCCCATCCCCATCTGTCCCCCTGTCCCCCGCTGCTGGACAGGGTCCGGGCTCTCCGCAGCTGGGCGGGGACCCCCAGCGTCCGCCCCACCCCACCCCCCCCCCGACCTCCGTGGCCGCTCGCTCACCGGCATCAGCTCTGTCCCCGTGTCCCTGTGTCCCCGTCTTCCTGTCCCTGTGTCCCCCTGTCTCCCTGTCCCCCTGTCCCTGTGTCCCCGTCTTCCTGTCCCCCTGTCCCCCGTCCCCCTGTCCCTGTGCCCCCTGCCCCGTGTCCCCTGTCCCCCGCTGCTGGACAGGGTCCGGGCTCTCCGCGGCTGGGCGGGGACCCCCAGCGTCCGCCCCCCCCCGACCTCTGTGGCCGCTCGCTCACCGGCGTCAGCTCTGTCCCCGTGTCCCTGTGTCCCCCTGTCTTCCTGTCCCTGTGTCGCCCTGTCTCCCTGTGTCCCC
This sequence comes from Meriones psammophilus, assembly GCA_036365155.1. NCBI lineage: Eukaryota > Metazoa > Chordata > Mammalia > Rodentia > Muridae > Meriones > Meriones psammophilus. Next base: position 34,780 of record JAEOAE010000663.1, on the reverse strand, counting down.
CTGTCTCCCTGTCCCCCTGTCCCTGTGTCCCCCTGTCCCCTTCCCTGTGTCCCCGTGTCCCCTGTCCCCGTGCCCCCTGCCCCCGTGTCCCCTGTCCCCGTGCCCCGTGTCCCCCTGTCCCCGGGACAGGGTCCGAGAGCGAGAGGAGGGACCCCAGCGACATGTTCAGAAAAGGCTGTAGCCCTCAGGGTTTCCCTTTGTCCCTGTGTCCCCCCTGTCTTCCTGTCCCTGTGTCCCCCTGTCCCCTGTGTCCCCCTGTCTCCCTGTCCCCCTGTCCCTGTGTCTCCCTGTCCCCCCCTGTGTCCCCTGTCTTTCCCGTCCCAGCTGCCCCGTGTCCCCTGTCCCTCTGTGTCCCCCCTGTCCCCGTTGCTGGACAGGGTCCGGGCTGTCCCGTCTGGGCTGGACTTTATGTCCCAGCTCCGAGGCTGTGTCCCACGGCGTCAGCTCTGTCCCCCCGGCATGGCCCTGTTTCTGTGTGGTCCCTGAGAAACTGGATCCCTGTCCCATCTGTCTGTTGGGGGAGTCTCTTCTCCCTGTGTCCCGATGGTCCCCCTGTTTCTGTGTCTCCCTGTCCCCTGTCCCCCCCCCTGTCCCCCTGTCCCCGTCCTCTTCTCCCCCTGTGTCCCCCGTCCCTGTTTCTGTGTCTCCCTGTGTCCCCCTGTCCCTCTGTCTTTATGTCTCTTCTCCCTGTGTCCCGGGTCCCTGTTTCTGTGTCTCCCTGTGTCCCGTGTCCCCCTCTGTCATTGTGTCCCCCTCCCTGTGTCCCCCCCTGTTTCTGTGTCTCCCTGTGTCCCCGTGTCCCTCTGTCATTGTGTCCCATCTCCCTGTGTCCCCCTATTCCTGTGTCCCCCTGTCCCTGTGTCCCCCTGTCCCTAATGTCCCTGTGTCCTCCTGTCCCTGTCTCTGTCCCTATGTCCCCCTGTCCTTGTGTCCCCTTGTCTCCGTGTCCCCCTGTCACCGTCTGTGTCCCCCTGTCCCCATGTCCCTGTATCCCCTGTCCCTGTGTTCCCCTGTCCCTGTATCCCGTCCCTATCTCTGTGTCCCCTGTCCCTATGCCTCCCCCATCCCCATTACCCCTGTCCCTGTCTCTGTGCCCCTCGTTCCTATGCCTCCCCATCCCCATGTCCCCCTGTGTCTGTCCCTGTCTCTGTGTCCCCTGTCCCTATGCCTCCCCCCATCCCCATGTCCCCTGTCCCTGTGTCCCCTGTCCCTATGCCTCCCCCATCCCCTGTCCCGTCCCTGTGTCCCTGTCCCTATGCCTCCCCATCCCCATGTCCCCTGTCCCTGTCCCTGTGTCCCCTGTCCCTATGCCTCCCCCATCCCCCTGTCCCTGTCTCTGTGTCCCCCTGTCCCTGTGTCCCACTGTCCCTGTCCCTGTGTCCCCCTGTCCCTGTCTCTGTGTCCCCATCCCTATGCCTCCCCCATCCCCATGTCCCCCTGTCCCTGTCTGTGTCCCCTGTCCCTATGACCCCATCCCTGTGTCCCCCTGTCCCTGTGTCCCCGTCCGTCTCTGTGTCCCTGCCCCCCCATCCCCATGTCCCCATCCCTGTTCCTGTGTCCCCGTCCCTATGCCTCCCCACCCCATGTCTGTGTCGCTCCGTCCCCGTGTCCCCCAGGCCCCATGTCCCCCTGTCCCTGTCCCTGTGTCCCCTGTCCCTATGCCTCCCCACCCCATCTGTGTCCCCCTGTCCCTCTCCCCGTGTCCCCGTCCCTATACCTCCCCACCCACCTCGTGTCCCCCAGGCCCCATGTCCCCCTGTCCCTCTCCCTGTGTGCCCGTCCCTATGCCTCCCCGCCCCATCTCTCTGTCCCCTGTCCCTCGGGGCTGGCAGTCCAGCAGGAGGCCGGCCAGACAGACCCCAGGACACCCGCCCTCCTGCCCTTCTCCTCCTCCTCCTCCTCCTTCCTTGTCCTCCTTCTCTTCCTCCTCCTCCTCTCTGTCCTCCCTTTCCCCGTCCTCCCCCTCCTCCTATCCCCTCCTTCCTCCTCCCTTCCTCCTCCCCCCTCCGGTTCTGTCATCTCTCCTCTCTCTCCTTCTCTCCCCTCCTCTCTCCCTCCTCCTGCTCCCCCTCCATCCCCTCCCCTGCCTTGCTTCTTCCCTCCTCTCCCTCCTCCTTACTCCCCTTTCTCCCCTCCTTCTCTTCTTCCCCTTTTTCTCCTCTTCCCCTCCCCTGTGTCCAAAGGCTGCTGCGCCCCGAGCCCAGCCCCAACTGCCATCGTGGCCCCGTCTGCCCATCCCTCCCCCCTCCCTCCCTCCTCCACACCTCCCTTCCCTCCCCTCCCTCCACACTCCCTATCCCCTCCCTCCTCCCCTCCTCCCCTCCTCCTCCCCTCCCTCCTCCCCTCCCCTCTCTCTCCCTCCCTCCCTCCTCCCTCCCTCCTCCCTCCCCATCCCCCTCTCCCTCCCCTCCCTCCACCCTCCTCCCCCCTCCTCCCTCCCCCCTCTCCTCCTCCCCTCCCTCCCCCTCCCTCCCCCCTCCTCCCTCCTCCCCCCCCCCCTCCACACTCCCCTCTCCTCCCTCCTCCCTCCTTCCCTCCCTCCCTCCCTCCTTCCCCGGACATCCCAGGGATGGTCCACGGGGTTGAGCGAGTGGAGAGGGAGAGGGAGGGGGAGGGATTGGTGGGGGGGGGGGAAGGGGAGGGATGGGGAGGGGAGGGATAGGTGTCCCTGTCCCTGTGTCCCCATCTCTGTGAGGGGAGGGGAGGGATAGGGGAGGGGAGGGAGAGGAGAAGAGAGGGGAGAGGGCGAAGGGAGGGGGAGGGAAGAAAGGGGGAGGGGAGAGGAGAGGAAGGGAGAAAGGGGAGGAGGGGAGGGGAGGACGAGAGGAGGGGAGAGGGAAGGGAGAGGAGAGAGAGAGGAGAGGAGAAAGGGGGAGGGAGAGGAGGGAAGGGAAGAAAGGGGGAGAGGAAAGGAGGGAAAGGGAGGGGAAGGGAGGGGAAGAGAAGAAAAAGGGGAAGAAGAGAAGGAGGGGAGAAAGAGGGGAGTAAGAAGGAGGGAGAGGAGGGAAGAAGCAAGGCAGGGGAGGGGATGGAGGGGGAGCGGAGGAGGGAGAGAGGAGGGGAGAGAAGGAGGGAGAGGAGAGATGACAGAACCGGAGGGGAAGGGAGGAAGGGAGGAGGGAGGAGGGGAGGGGATAGGAGGAGGGGGGGACAGGAAGGGGGAGGACAGAGAGGAGGAGGAGGAAGAGAAGGAGGACAAGGAAGGAGGAGGAGGAGGAGGAGAAGGAGGAGGAGGAGGAGGAGAAGGAGGAGGAGGGAGGAGGGAGGAGGAGGAGAAAGAGGAGGAGAGGAAGAGAAGGAGGAGGAGGAGGAGGGAAGAGAAGGAGGAGGGGAGGAGAAGGAGGAGGAGGAGGAGGAGGAGGAGAAGGAGGAGGAGGAGGAGGAGGGAGGAGAAAGAGAAGGGGAGGAGGAAGGAGGAGGAGGAAGAGGAGGAGGAGAAGGAGAAGGAGGAGGAGAAGGAGGAGGAGGAGGAGGAAGGGAGGAGAAGGAGGAGAAGGAGGAGGAGGAGGAGGAGGGAGGAGGAGGAGGAGGAGGAGAGGAGGAGGAGGAGGAGGAGGAGGGGAGGAGAGAGGAGGAGGAGGAGAGGAGGAGGAGAAGGAGGAGGAGGAGGAGGAGGAGGAGGAGGAGGAGGAGGAGGAGGAAGGAGGGAGAGGAGGAGGAGAAGGAGGAGAAGGAGGAGAAGGAGGAGGAGGAGGAGGAGGAGGAGAAGGAGGAGGAGGGAGGGAGGAGGAGGAGAGATGAGAAGGAGGAGGAGGAGGAGGAGGGAGAGGAGGAGAGGAAGAGGAGGAGGAGAGAGAGGAGGAGGACAGGGAGGACGAGGGGAGGAAGACGAGGAGGAGAAGGAGAAGAGGAGGAGGGGGAGGAGGACGAGGACGGAGGGGAGCAGGGGGAGGACGGGGAGGACAAGGAGGAGAAGGCCGGAGAAGGAGGAGCCCGAGGAGGAGGGAGCCCCAGGCCTGCGCTCACCCGCGGACAGGGAGGAGAAGGAGGAGCAGGAGAGGAGGCCGCCGCCATGTTGGAGAGGAGGAGGAGAAAGAGGAGGAGGAGAAAGAGAAGGAGGAGGAGGCGTCATCAGCCGCGCGCCGGGACGCCAAGGAGCAGGAGCGGGCGAGGAGGAGGAGGAGGAGGAGCGGGGACTGGGAGGAGAAATGGCGGAGGAGGAGGGGCCTGGGAGGAGAGGGAGGCTTGGAGAAATGGGAGGAGAAGGAGGAAGGAGGGACTGGAGGAGAAGGAGGAAGGCAGGGCCTGGGGAGGGAGGAGGAGGGCGGAGCGGAGGGAAAAATGGCAGGAGAAGGAGCGAAGGGGTGAGGAGAGGGCGGGGCTTGGAGGAGAAGGAGGAGGGGGAGGGGACTGAGGAGGAGGAGAAGGAGGAGAAGGGAGGCAATGGCGGAGAAGCAGGAGGAGAAGGGAGGAGAAGGCGGGGAGAAAGAGGAGGGAGAAGGGCCTGAGGGAAGGGGAAGGGCCGCCGAGTGGTTGCTGAGGAGAAGGAGGAGGAGAAAGCCTCCTCGAGAAGGAGGAGGACCCCAAGGCCGGGGAGGAGGATGGGGAGGAGGAGGAGGAGGAGGAGGGATGGGGGAGGGAGGGAGGAGGGGAGGAGGGAGGAGACAAAGAAGGAGAAGGAGGATGGGAGGGGGTGAGAGGGGGAGGAGGGATGGGGGAGGACTGAGGGAGGGGGAGGATTACTAGAAGAGGGAGGGGGGAGGAGGGAGGAGGAGGAGGAGGGGGATGAAGAAGGAGGGGTGGGAGGGGAGGAAGGAGGGGGAAGCCTGGGGGATGAGGCCCGGATTGGAAGGGGATGAAGGAAGAAGGGATTAGCAGGGGATGAGGGAGGGGAGGAGGACCTTGGGATGAGGGTCATTGAGAGGGGAGGGAGGGATTGAAAGGGGGAGGAGGGAGGGCGGGGATGGGGAGGGGATGAGGGGGGGGCCTTAGGAAACGGATGAGGGAGGGGCTTGGAGGGATGAAGGAAGAAGGGCGGGGACTGGGGAGGAGGGGGGGGAGGAGGGGCCTTGGGAGGAGGGAGGGGGCGGGGCCTGGGGAGGGAGGAGGAGGAAGAAGGGATTACCAGGGAGGAGGGAGGGACGGATGGGGAGGGAGGGGAGAGGAAATACACGGGGATGGAGGCAATGGCGGATAAACTGTAAGAAAAATAAAAATGACTTTAAAAGTGAAGACAATCCATCCATCATTCATTCACTCATTCATTCATTCAATGAACAGGGAGGACCCCACAGGCGGGGGAGGAGGATGGGGAGGAGGAGGAGGGGGAGGAGGGATGGGGAGGGAAGGAGGGAGGGAGGGAGGGGAAAAGAAGGAGGGAGGGGAGGGGAGAGGGGGGGAGGAGAGGGAGGGAGGGATTACTAGAAGAGGGAGGGAGGAGGGAGGGATTAGGAGGGGATGAAGAAGGAGGGGTGGGGAGGGGATAAAGGAGGGATTGGGGGGGATGAGGGAGGGATTGGAAGGGGATGAAGGAAGAAGGGATTAGCAGGGGATGAGGGAGGGGAGGAGGATTGGGATGAGGGATTGAGAGGGGGGAGGGAGGGATTGAAAGGGGATGAGGGAGGGAGGGAAGGGGAGGAGGGAGGATTAGGAGGGGATGAGGGAGGGATGGGGAGGGGATGAGGGAAGAAGGGATTAGCAGGGGATGAGGGAGGGGAGGAGGGATTGGGAGGAGGGAGGGAGGGATGGGGAGGGGATGAGGGAAGAAGGGATTACCAGGGGAGGAGGGAGGGACGGATGGGGAGGAGGGAGGGAAATACACGGGGATACAAAGCGGATAAACTGTAATAAAAATAAAAATGACTTTAAAAATGAAGACAATCCATCCATCATTCATTCACTCATTCATTCATTCAATGAACAGAAGACGGGGAGGCGGGGAAGCAGGAAGGAAGGAGGAGGGAAGGAGGGAAGGAGGGAAGGAAGGAAGGAAGGAGGGAAGGAAGGAGGAGGAAGAAGGAAGGAAGGAAGGAGGGAAGGAAGGAAGGAGGGAAGGAAGGAGGGAAGGAAGGAGGGAAGGAAGGGAGGGAGGAAGGAAGGAGGGAAGGAAGGAAGGAGGGAAGGAAGGAGGGAAGGAAGGAAGGAGGAAGGGAAGGAGGAAGGGAAGGGAGGAAGGAAGGGAGGGAGGAAGGAAGGAAGGGGAAGGAAGGAAGGAGGGAGGGGAGGGAAGGAAGGAAGGAAGGAAGGAAGGAAGGAAGGAAGGAGGAAGGAAGGAAGAGGAAGGGAAGGAAGGAGGGAGGAAGGAAGGAAGGAAGGAGGAAGGAGGAAGGAAGGAGGGAAGGAGGGAAGGAAGGAGGAAGGAGGGATAGGAAGGAGGAAGGAGGAAGGAAGGAGGGAGGAAGGAAGGGAAGGAAGGAAGGAGGGAAGGAAGGAAGGAAGGAAGGAAGGAGGGAGGGAGGGAAGGAAGGAAGGAAGGAGGGAAGGAGGAAGGAGGGAGGAAGGAAGGAAGGAGGGAAGGAGGAAGGAAGGAAGGAAGGAGGAAGGAGGGAAGGAAGGAAGGAGGAGGGAAGGAAGGAGGAAGGAAGGAGGGAGGAAGGAAGGGAGGAGGGAGGGGAGGGAAGGAAGGAGGAAGGAAGGAAGGAAGGAAGGAAGGAGGGAGGAAGGAGGGAAGGAAGGAAGGAGGAAGGAGGGAGGAAGGAAGGGAGGAAGGAGGGAGGAAGGAGGGAAGGGAGGAAGGAGGAGGAAGGAGGAAGAAGGGAGGAAGGAAGGAGGGAAGGGAAGGAGGAGGGAAGGAGGAAGGAAGGGAAGGAGGGAGGAAGGAAGGAGGGAAGGAAGGAGGGAAGGAGGGAGGAAGGAGGGAGGAAGGAGGGAGGAAGGAGGAAGGAAGGAGGGAGGGAAGGAGGAGGAAGGAGGAGAGGAAGGAGGAGGAAGGAGGGAGGAAGGAGGAAGGAGGGAGGAAGGAGGAGGAAGGAGGGAGGAGGGAGGAAGGAGGGAGGAAGGAGGGAGGAAGGAGGAAGGAGGGAGGAAGGAGGGAGGAAGGAGGGAGGAAGGAGGGAGGAAGGAGGGGAGGAAGGAGGGAGGGAAGGCGGGAGGAAGGGGAAGCGTGCTCCCGTGTTCCCAGGACTCTCCGGATGCGGTTCTCCTCGGTCCCGGCTCCGGGCTGTGGCTCTGGTCACGTGACGGTGTTCCTGCCCTGCCAGAGGGGACAGACGCCCCCTACAGACAGACGGACGGACGGTCGGGAGCCGCTGTGCGGGCGCTGGGAATCGAACCCGGGTCCTTCTGAAGAGCAAGTGCCCACCACCGAGCCCTCTCTCTCTCTCTCTCTCTCTCCCTCCCCT
>JAEOAE010000663.1:0-22500 GCA_036365155.1 Meriones psammophilus | reverse complement strand
GGCGGGGACTTGGGGGCCCCTGGCAAAGCGGGGGGTCACCGAGGGGCGCTGGGCCCCGGTGGGACAGAGAGAGCCTCTCGGCGCTGGGAGGAGGGAGGGGACCCAGGACCCTCCAGGAGGAGGAGGAGGATGGGGAGGATGGGGAGGAGGAGGAGGAGGGACAGGGAGGGGAGGAGGAGGAGGAGAGGAAGGAGGAGGAGGAGGAGGAGGAGAGGAGGAGAAGGAGGAGGAGGAGGAGGAGGAGGAGGAGGAGGAGGAGGAGGAGGAGGAGGAGGAGGAGGAGGAGGAGGAGGAGGAGGAGGAGAAGGAGGAGGAGAAGGAGGAGGAGGAGGAGGAGGAGGAGGAGGAGGAGAAAGAGGAGGAGAAAGAGGAGGAGGAGGAGAAGGAGGAGGAGGAGAAGGGAGGAGGAGGAGGAGGAGGAGGGAGGAAGGACGGGAGGATGGAGAGGAGGAGGGGCAGAAGGAGGAGGGGAAGGAGAGGAGAGAGGGGGAGGAGGAGGAGGAGGAGGGGGAGGAGGGGACGGCGGCCTCGCTGTCCCAGGCTGGCCCCTGGCCTGCTGCTCGGCTTCCGGCGAGGTGAGCGAGCCCAGGCTGGCCCTCCGTCCCTCCCCAGCGCGCACACAGGACCGGGCTAGCCTGCGCCCCCCCGCCCCGCCCCGCCGACCGCCCCTCCCCGGGGGCCGGGCTAGCCTGCGCCTTCCTTCCCTGACCAAAAAAACAAACAAACAAAGAAACAAACAAACAAACCAACAAATCAACAGAAAAGTGAAAACAACAAACAAAACCTCGGAGCGAAACGAAAGCGAATTTAATGGTCTGAAATCGCCAAAGCAACCAAAGAAACAACACAAAAAAGCCCAAGGGGAGGACGGAGAGCGGCGGCCGGGGGCTGCGGGGACGGGGCCCCGGGAGGACGGGGAGGAGGGGCACAGGGAGGATGGAGGGAGAGGAGGAGGAGGAGAAGGAAGAGGAGAAGGAGGAGGAGGAGGAGGAGAAGGAGGAGGGAGAAGGAGGAGGAGGAGGAGAAGGAGGAGGAGGATTGGAGGAGGAGAAGGAGGAGGAGGAGAAGGAGGAGGAGGAGGAGGGGAGGGGAGGGAGGAAGAGGAGGAGGAGGAGGAGGAGAAGGAGGAGGAGGAGAAGGGAGGAGGAGAAGGGAGGAGGAGGAGAGAAGGAGGAGAGGAGGAGGAGGAGGAGAGGAGGAGGAGGGAGGAGGAGAAGGAGGAGGAGAAGGAGGAGGAGAAGGGAGGAGGAGGAGGAGAAGGAGGAGGAAAAGGAGGAGGAGGAGGAGGAGGAGGAGAAGGAGGAGGAGAAGAAGAGAGGAGGAGGAGGAGGGTGGAGGAGGAGGAGGAGAAGGAGGAGGAGAAGGAGGAGGAGGAGGGGGAGGAGGAGGAGGATTGGAGGAGGGGAGGAGGAGGAGAAGGAGAAGGAAGAGAGGGGGGAGGATTGGAGGAGGGGGGAGGAGGAGGGAGGAGGAGGAGGAGGGGAGGAGAAGGAGGAGGAGGAGGAGAAGGGGAGGAAGAGGAGAAGAGGAGGAGGAGGAGGAAGAAGAGGGGGAGGGAGGAGGGGAGGGGAGGATTGGAAGAGGGGGGAGGAGGGGGAGGAGGGGAAGGAGGGGGAGGGGGGAGGGGAGGAGGGGGGAGATTGGAGGAGGAGGGGAGGATTGGAGGAGGGCGGGAGGAGGGGGATGCCTGAGTGCTGTTTCCGGGAGGTCGGGCTGCAGCTGGCCCGGGGCCTCCATGGGGGGGGGAGTCCTCCCGCCCTCCCCGGCGCGGCCGCAGGAGGATGGCGAGGAAGCAGCGGCTGCGCGATGCCCCCTCCTCCCCCAGCTAAGAGCTTCCTGGTTAGTTAGAGGCTGCGGCTGAGAGGACAAAAAACAAAAAACCAAAAACAAAAAAAGCAAAACCAAAAAACCAAAAACCAAAAACCAAAACCAAAAACCAAAAACCAAAAAAAAAAAAAAAAAAATCAAACCAAAAAAAAAAAAAAAAAAACAAAAACAAAAACAAAAAAAACAACAAAAACCAAAAAACCAAAGAAAAAAACCAAAAAAACGTTCTGTCGCGTCGCGGTGTCGCGGTCTGGGCGCGGCGGGAGGCGACGTGGAGGAAGGGGGGAGCACGGCGGCGGGGGGGGGGGAGGCTCGGGCGTGCCTCAGTTTCCCCCCGATCATCCGTCCGTCCGTCCGGGCGAGCGAGCGGCTGCGTCCCGTCCCGTCCCGGCGGCGTGGAAAAAGCTCTCGCTCTCCCGCTCTTTCGCTCGCTCTCCTGCTCGCTCTCCTGCTCTCTCGCTCTCCTGCTCTCTCGCTCGCTCTAGGGGGGGCCAGGGCCGCCCCACCCCCACCGTCCCCCCCTCCCCGGAAAGTGGCGCAAATCGAGGCGAACACTAACGAGGGAGAGAGAGAGAGAGAGAGGAAAAAAAAAAGGTTCCGCGTCTTCGCTCTCCATCATCTAATTCCGTACAAAAAGAGCGAGCGAGCGAGGCGGGCGGCCCGGCGGGCGGGGGCCCAGAGCGAGCTAGAGCGAGCTACTTGTGGGCCTTGTTGGTCTTGAAGGAGACCTGCAAGATCTTGTCCCCCAGGCGGTAGCCGTTGAGGCTGGCGATGGCCATGGCCGCCTCCTCATAGTTTGTCATGGTCACGAAGCCGAAGCCCTTGCACTTGTTGGTGTTGAAGTCGCGGATGACCTTGACGTTGGTGACGGCGCCGAAGGGCCCGAACATCTGCCACAGGATGCCCTCGTCGGCGTCCTGGCCCAGGTTGTAGATGAAGATGCACCAGCCCGAGGACGCGTTGCCCGGCACGTTCACGCCCGACAGCCCGCTCATGTGGTCCACGCCCATCGGGGAGAACCTGCGGGGGCAGGGGGTCAGCGGGGGTCAGCCACGGCCACGGCCACAGCCACAGCCACAGGGACACGGACACAGGGACACAGCCACAGGGACACGGACACAGGGACACAGCCACAGCCACAACCACAGGGACACAGCCACAGCCACAGCCACAACCACAGGGACAGCCACAGGGACACGGACACAGCCACAGCCACAGCCACAGCCACAGGGACACGGACACAGCCACAGCCACAGGGACACAGCCACAGGGACACAGCCACAGCCACAGGGACACAGCCACAGCCACAGCCACAGCCACAGCCACAGGGCCACACACAGCCACAGGACACAGCCACAGCCACAGCCACAGGGACACAGCCACAGCCACAGCCACAGGGACACAGACACAGCCACAGCCACAGCCACAGGGACAGCCACAGCCACAGCCACAGGGACACAGCCACAGGGACACAGCCACAACCACAGCCACAGCCACAGGGACACAGCCACAGGGACAGGGACACAGCCACAGGGACACAGCCACAACCACAGCCACAGCCACAGCCACAGCCACAGGGACACAGCCACAGCCACAGCCACAGCCACAGCCACACACAGCCACAGGGACACAGCCACAGGGACAGCCACAGGGACACAGCCACAACCACAGCCACAGCCACAGCCACAGGGACACAGCCACAGGGACACAGCCACAGCCACAGCCACACAGCCACAGCCACAGCCACAGGGACAGCCACAGCCAGGACACAGCCACAGCCACAGCCACAGCCACAGCCACAGGGACACAGCCATAGGACAGTCACAGCCACAGCCACAGCCACAGGGACACAGCCACAGGGACACAGCCACAGCCAGGGGACAGAGCCACAGCCACAGTCACAGCCACAGCCACAGCCACAGGGACACAGCCACAGGGACACAGCCACAGCCACAGGGACACAGCCACAGCCACAGCCACAGGGACACAGCCACAGCCACAGCCACAGCCACAGTCACAGCCACAGCCACAGCCACAGCCACAGGGACACAGCCACAGCCACAGCCACAGGGACACAGCCACAGCCACAGTCACAGCCACAGCCACAGGGACAGGGACACAGCCACAGCCACAGGGACACAGCCACAGCCACAGCCACAGCCACAGCCACAGGGACACAGCCACAGGGACAAAGCCACAGGGACACAGCCAGACACAGCCACAGCCACAGGGACACAGACACAGCCACAGGGACACAGCCACAGCCAGGGGACACAGCCCAGCCACAGGGTCCCCCGCCTCGCCTCCCCAGCCCCGACACCCACCGGAACCTCTGCGCCTGGTGGTGCACGGGGCCCCCGAAGCGGCGGGCCGGGGAGTGGTAGAGCTGCGAGAGCAGCGCCATGTTCTTGTTCTGGTTGGGGTTGGCGGCGAACTTGACGGTGATGGGCTCGGACGAGCCGGGCGGCTTGTGGCCGTTGAAGCTGGTGATGGCCTCCTCGGCCTCCGACCGCTTGTCGAACCGGATGAAGGCGACCCCTCGGGACAGGCCTGCTCGGCGGACGGGGGGGTCAGGGGCCGGGGGACACCCCGCTCCGGGCCCGGCTCCCTGCCCCCTGCCCACCCCCAGCTCCGTGCCCGTCCCTCGTCCTGAGGGGCTCCCCCCCAGGCCCCGGATGCTGAGGATGCTGGCGCCCTGGCCTCCCCCCAGGCCCCGGATGCTGAGGATGCTGGTGACATGGCCCCAGCCTCCCCCAGGCCCCGGATGCTGAGGATGCTGGTGACATGGCCCCAGCCTCCCCCAGGCCCCAGATGCGGAGGATGCGGAGGATGCTGGTGACATGGCCCCGGCCTCCCCCAGGCCCTGGATGCTGAGGATGCTGGTGACATGGCCCCGGCCTCCCCCAGGCCCCGGGTGCGGGGGATGCTGAGGATGCTGAGGATGTGGAGGATGCGGGGGATGCTGAGGATGCGGGGGATGCTGAGGATGCGGAGGATGCTGAGGATGTGGAGGATGCTGAGGATGCTGAGGATGTGGAGGATGCTGAGGATGCGGGGATGCTGATGCTGAGGATGTGGAGGATGCTGAGGATGCTGAGGATGCGGAGGATGCTGAGGATGCGGGGGATGCTGAGGATGCTGAGGATGTGGAGGATGCTGAGGATGCGGGGGATGCTGAGGATGCGGGGGATGCTGAGGATGCGGAGGATGCTGAGGATGTGGAGGATGCTGAGGATGCGGAGGATGCGGGGGATGCTGAGGATGCGGAGGATGCTGAGGATGCGGAGGATGCGGAGGATGCGGAGGATGCGGAGGATGCGGGGGATGCTGAGGATGCGGAGGATGCGGAGGATGCTGGGATGCTGAGGATGCGAGGATGCTGGGATGCGGGGATGCTGAGGATGCGGAGGATGCGGGGGATGCTGAGGATGCGGGGGATGCTGAGGATGCGGAGGATGCGGAGGATGCTGGCGCCCCGGCCCCGGCTCACCTGTGGTCTGGTCCACCAGGACGCGGGAGTTGATGATGCGGCCGAAGCGCGAGAACATGTCCTCCACGTCCTTCTGCGTCATGGTGCGCGGGAGGCCGCTGATGTACAGGTTCGCGTCCTTGATCACCTCCGAGCTCGGCCGCGCGTACGACACCTGCGGGCGGCGGGGGTCAGGGGTCAGGGCGGCCCCCATTCCCCCGTCCCCAGCCAGCGAGGAGGCGGGGAGCCTGGCTAGGGCTGGCCCTGTGCGGGGAGGCGGGGAGCCGAGGCTAGCCCGCGCCCTGTCCCCAGCCCCGAGGCCCCTGGAGGCGCGGGCTAGCTCCGCCGGGGGGAGGGGGGGCTGTGATGCCCAGCTGGAGCCGGGGCCGGGAGAGCGGCCTAGAGAGAGCCTAGAGAGGGCCTAGAGAGAGCCTAGAGAGGGCCTAGAGAGAGCCTAGAGAGGGCCTAGAGAGAGCCTAGAGAGGGCCTAGAGAGGGCCTAGAGAGGGCCTAGAGAGAGCCTAGAGGGCCTAGAGAGGGCCTAGAGAGAGCCTAGAGAGGGCCTAGAGAGAGCCTAGAGAGGGCCTAGAGAGGGCCTAGAGAGAGCCTAGAGAGGGCCTAGAGAGAGCCTAGAGAGGGCCTAGAGAGGGCCTAGAGAGGGCCTAGAGAGAGCCTAGAGAGGGCCTAGAGAGAGCCTAGAGAGGGCCTAGAGAGGGCCTAGAGAGAGCCTAGAGAGGGCCTAGAGAGAGCCTAGAGAGAGCCTAGAGAGGGCCTAGAGAGAGCCTAGAGAGGGCCTAGAGAGGGCCTAGAGAGGGCCTAGAGAGAGCCTAGAGAGGGCCTGAGAGAGCCTGAGAGGGCCTCCTCCCTGAGAGCGCCAGCCCTGCCCTGCGCCTCGGAGAGAGAGAGCCTAGAGAGAGCCTAGATTGCCGTGGGAGGACCTGGGGAGCCTGTGAGAGGGCCTGGGGAGAGCCTAGACCCGGGACTAGAGAAGACTTGAGGGCCTGTGAGAGGGCCTGAGAGAGCCTGTGGAGGGCCTGAGGGGCCTAGACCTGAGGGCCTGTGGGAGGACCTGAGGGGCCGTGGGAGGACCCAAGGGACTGTGGGAGGACCCGGGGGACTGTGGGAGGACCTGAGGGCCGGTCGGGGTCCTCACCTTGATGGTCTTGGACTGCAGGCGGAGGCCGCCTGGCTCACCGCGCCCCATTGCCGTGGGAGGACCTGGGGGCCTGTGGGAGGACCTGGGGGCCGTGGGAGGACCCGGGGGACTGTGGGAAGACTTGAGGGCCTGTGGGAGGACCACCCGAGTGCCAGCGGGAGGGGGGAGGGGCCGGGGGGAGGAGGGAGGGCCTGTGGGAGGACCTGAGGGGCCGTGGGAGGACCCAAGGGACTGGGGAGGGTGGCCGGGACTGTGGGAGGACACTGAGGGAGCCCCGGGCCCAGCACCTTGATGGTCCTGGAGCTGCCGGCCTCCCCCAGAGCGTCCTGATGGCTCTCTCCGTGCGCCCTTCGCGCCACGTGTGTGTGTGTGCAGCCCAGGCTGTGTGTGTGGGACCACCCGCCAGCGGGATGTGCACCTGTGGGAGAGGGAGGATGGGAGGGGAGGGGCGCGAGGGGGAGGACACGGCCACCTGGGGGGCCCTCAGCGCTGGGGCGAGGGGGAAAGATAGGTCCCCAGACCAGGGAGCCCTGCGCCCAGTCTGTGTGTCTGTCTGTCTGTGTGTCTGTGTGTCCAGACCAGGGGAGCAGGCCTCAGGGCCTCTGTCTGTCTGTGTGTCTGTGTGTCTGTGTGTCTGTGTGTGTGTGTGTCTGTGTGTGTGTGTGTCTGTGTGTGTGTGTGTCACGCCACACGTGTGTGTCTGTGTGTGTGTCCCCTGTGTGTGTGTCTGTGTGTGTGTGTCTGTGTGTGAAAGTCTGTGTGTGTGTGTGTCCATGTGGTCCATGTGTGTCTGTGTGTCTGTGTGTGTGTCTGTGTCTGTCTGTGTGTCTGTGTGTCTGTGTGTGTGTGTGTCTGTGTGTGTGTGTGTGTCTGTCTGTGTGTCTGTGTGTCTGTGTGTCTGTGGGTGTGTCTGTGTGTGTGTGTGTCTGTGTGTGTGTCCATGTGTGTCTGTGTGTCTGTGTGTGTGTGTGTGTCTGTGTGTGTGTGTATGTGTGTGTGTGTGTGTGTGTGTGTGTGTGTGTGTATGTGTGTGTGTGTGTGTCTGTGTGTGTGTGTGTATGTGTGTGTGTGTGTGTCTGTGTGTGTGTGTCTGTGTGTGTGTCTGTGTGTGTGTGTGTGTGTGTGTGTGTGTCTGTGTGTGTGTGTCTGTGTGTGTGTGTGTGTGTGTGTGTGTGTGTGTGTGTGTGTGTGTGTCTGTGTGTGTGTCTGTGTGTGTGTGTGTCTGTGTGTGTGTCCATGTGTGTCTGTGTGTCTGTGTGTGTGTGTGTGTGTGTGTGTGTGTGTGTGTCTGTGTGTGTGTGTGTGTGTGTGTGTGTCTGTGTGTGTGTGTGTGTGTGTGTGTGTGTCTGTGTGTGTGTGTGTGTGTGTGTGTGTGTGTGTCTGTGTGTGTGTGTGTCTGTGTGTGTGTCTGTGTGTGTGTGTGTGTGTGTCTGTCTGTGTGTCTGTGTGTCTGTGTGTGTGTGTGTGTGGGAGCAGGCCGCCTGGGCTCTGTCTGTCTGTCTGTGTGTGTGTGTGTGTGTGTGTGTGTGGAGCAGGCCGCCTGGGCTCTGTCTGTGTGTCTGTGTGTGTCTGTGTGTCTGTGTGTGTCTGTGTGTCTGTGTGTCTGTGTGTCTGTGTGTGTGTGTGTGTGAGCAGGCCGCCTGGGCTCTGTCTGTCTGTCTGTCTGTGTGTGTGTGTGTGTGTGGGGAGCAGGCCGCCTGGGCTCTGTCTGTGTGTCTGTGTGTGTCTGTGTGTCTGTGTGTGTCTGTGTGTCTGTGTGTCTGTGTGTCTGTGTGTCTGTGTGTGGAGCAGGCCGCCTGGGCTCTGTCTGTGTGTCTGTGTGTGTCTGTGTGTCTGTGTGTGTCTGTGTGTCTGTGTGTGTGTGTGTCTGTGTGGGTCAGGCCGCCTGGGCTCTGGCTGTGTGTCTGTGTGTCTGTGTGTGTGTGTGTGTGTGGAGCAGGCCGTGGGCTCTGTCTGTCTGTCTGTCCGTCCGTCTGGAGACCAGGCTGGCCCGGGGCTCACAAAGATCTGCCCCGGCTCCCCCGCAGCCCGGCTGGCCTTGAACCCGGAGCCCCCGCCGAGCAGCCGTCAGCCTGCTCAGCCCAGCCCGCCTGGTGGGAGCACTCGGCCCGGCCAGGAGCCGCCCTGAGGGGACAGGGACGACGGGGACAGGGGGACAAGGGGGGCTGGGGAGGGAGAGGATGGGGAAGATGGGCAGGAGGACGAGGATGGGGAGGACGGGGACGGGGAGCCCAGGAGAGGCGGTGCTCCCTCTCGTCTGGTCCCAGCCCTCCCCCTGGCCCCCACGGAGACGCTGTCCCTAAGGGCACAGAGCCGCAGGGCCTGAGCCCACCCCAGGGCGGCCATCGGGGACACGGGCGTGCGTGCGTGCGTGTCCCTTCCTGCCTGTCGCCGTGTCCCCGTGTCGGCTGTCGGCCGCCGCGGTCCCTCCTCCAGGACACGGCAGGCCAGACCCCACCCAACGCTTCTTCCTCAGGGCCGCCCGGGGACGGGGGGGGCTGGGGAGGGTGAGAGCGCGGTCGCTCCCCCAGGCCCCGAGCTCGGTCCCCGGGCCACGCGGCGGCTCCGGGCGTCTGCGGGCAGCGCGAGGGGCGCCCTCTGCCGGCGGCGTGCTGCGCGCACAGCAAGGACGGCTCAAGCCACCCGGCCGGCGCGCAGGCTGGGGCCCGGCTGTGTCCTGTCCTGTCCTGAGTGCGGGCCCGGCTGTGTCCTGTCCTGTCCTGAGTGCGGGCCCGGCTGTGTCCTGTCCTGTCCTGTCCTGAGTGCGGGCCCGGCTGTGTCCTGTCCTGTCCTGAGTGCGGGCCCGGCTGTGTCCTGTCCTGTCCTGAGTGCGGGCCCGCTGTGTCCTGTCCTGTCCTGTCCTGGGCCCGCCCGGTCCTGTCCTGTCCTGAGTGCGGGCCCGCTGTGTCCTGTCCTGTCCTGAGGGCGGGCCCGCTGTGTCCTGTCCTGTCCTGTCCTGAGGGCTGGGCCCGCTGTGTCCTGTCCTGAGTGCGGGCCCGCTGGTGTCCTGTCCTGTCCTGGAGGCGGGCCCGGCTGTGTCCTGTCCTGTCCTGTCCTGAGGCGGGCCCGCTGTGTCCTGTCCTGAGTGCGGGCCCGGCTGTGTCCTGTCCTGTCCTGAGTGCGGGCCCGGCTGTGTCCTGTCCTGTCCTGTCCTGAGTGCGGGCCCGGCTGTGTCCTGTCCTGAGTGCGGGCCCGGCTGTGTCCTGTCCTGTCCTGAGTGCGGGCCCGGCTGTGTCCTGTCCTGTCCTGAGTGCGGGCCCGGCTGTGTCCTGTCCTGTCCTGAGTGCAGGCCCGGCTGTGTCCTGTCCTGTCCTGAGGGCGGGGCCCGGCGTGTGCATGCGCGTCATACCCGCTGCGGTCCCCGCGTGTCCCGCGTGTCCCCGCGCGTAGGCGTGTCCCCCTCACCTGCCACCTTGTCGCGGATGAGCTTGGCCGACTCCACCTCGCCAATGCTGCTGAAGAGGCTGCGCAGCTCCTCCTGCGTCATGTTCTGCGGGAGGTAGTTGACGATGAGGTTGGTCCTCCCCAGGTCGTCCCTGCAGTCCTCCGCCATGTGGTCCTCATAACCGTTGGACATCCTCGTCCTCGGGCTCTGCAGGGACAGCGTCAGCGGCTCAGCCAGGGCCTCACACAGACACACACAGACACACACACACAGACACACACACACACACAGACACTCACAGACAGCAGCTCAGCCGGGCCTCACACACAGACACACAGAGACACACACACACACACAGACACACACACACACAGACACACACTGCAGGACAGCAGCTCAGCAGGGCCTTACACACACACACACAGACACACAGACACACACAGACACACACAGACACACACACACACACACAGACACACACAGACACACACAGCAGCACAGACACACACAGACACACACACACAGACACACACACACACACACACACACACAGTCACACACACACACACACACACCCCCACGGGGCCTGCACCCAGCCCCCGGGGCCCCCACACACGGGCGGGTGCCTGTCCCCTCCAGGGGCAAGAGGGACCTGTCCCTGGCCCTCAGCGCCCACGGCCCTGTCCCCTCACGGCCCTGTCCCCTCACAGCCCTGTCCCCTCCACAGCCCCGTCCTGTCCCCTCCACAGCCCCGTCCCTGTCCCCTCCACAGCCCCGTCCCTGTCCCCTCCACGGCCCTGTCCCTGTCCCCTCACGGCCCTGTCCCTGTCTCCTCCACGGCCCTGTCCCTGTCCCCTTCACGGCCCTGTCCCTGTCTCCTCACGGCCCCATCCCTGTCCCCTCCACGGCCCCGTCCCTGTCCACTCACGGCCCTGTCCCTGTCCCCACGTCCCCGTCCCCTCCACAGCCCTGTCCCCGTCCCCTCCACGGCCCTGTCCCTGTCCCCTCCACGGCCCTGTCCCTGTCCACTCACAGACCTGTCCCTGTCCCTGTCCCCTCCACGGCCCTGTCCCTGTCCCTCACGGCCCTGTCCCTGTCCCCTCACGTTCCTGTCCCTGTCCCCTCACGGCCCCGTCCCTGTCCACTCACGGCCCCGTCCCTGTCCCCTCCACGGCCCCGTCCCTGTCCCCACGACCCCGTCCCTCCATGGCCCTGTCCCTGTCCCCTCCACGGCCCTGTCCCTCACGGCCCCGTCCTCTCGGGCTGGGGCAGCCTGACCTCCACCCCCGCCCGGTCGGCGTCCCCCCCCCTGGGGACAGGCCCTGGGTCCCCACCGCAGGTCCGCTCCACGGGCCCTCAGGCCGGGGCGGCGTGTGCAGGGGCGACCCACGGGGCCACCAGGACGGCGCCCGCGGGGGGGCCCCCTCCACACACAGCTGTCCCCACGGCGCGATCGCCTGACCCTGTCGCCACCAGCAAACGCCTGTCCACGGGCCCAGCCCACGGCCCACGCTCCAGGACGCAGGACGCCTGCATGGCCTGTGGCAGTGGTCGTGACCTGTGTGTGTGTGTCGTGTGTGTGTGCGGTGTGTGTGTGTGTGTCGCGTGTGGGGACAGTGTGTGGGTCCCCCCACCCGCTGAGGCCTGTGTGACTGTGTGTGGTCTGGTGTGTGTGTCTGTGTGTGTGTCTGTGTGTGTGTCTGTGTGTGTGTCTTGTGTGTGTCTGTGTCTATGTGGACTGCGTCTGTGTGTGTCTGTGTGTGTGTGGGCCTGTGTGTCTGTGTGTCTGTGTGTGTGTGTCTGTGTGTGTGTCTGAGGTCTGTGTGACTGTGTGCGTGACAGTGTGTCTGTGTGTGTGTTTGTGTGTATCTGTGTCTATGTGTGTGTGTCTGTGTGTGTGTCTGTATGTCTGTGTATCTGTGTGTCTGTGTGTGTATCTGTGTGTCTGTGTGTGTGTGTCTGTGTGTCTGTGTGTGTGTCTAGTCTGTGTGTGTGTGTCTGTGTGTGTCTATGTGTGCCTGTGTGTGTGTCTGTGTGTGTGTGTCTGTGTGTGTGTGTCTGTGTGTGTGTCTGTGTGTGTCTGTGTGTGTGTCTGTGTGTCTGTGTCTGTGTGTCTGTGTGTCTGTGTCTGTCTGTGTGTGTGTCTGTGTGTGTGTGTGTGTGTGTGTGTGTGTCTGTGTGTATCTGTGTGTGTGTCTGTGTCTGTGTGTGTCTCGTGTGTCTGCGCATTGTCCTGTCTGTGTGTGTGTCTGTGTGTGTGCTCCTGTGTGTGTCCTGTGTGTCTGTGTGTGTGTCTGTGTGTCTGTGTGTGTCTGTATGTGTGTGTCTGTGTGTGTCTGTGTCTGTGTCTGTGTGTCTGTGTGTGTGTGTCTGTGTGTGTCTGTGTCTGTGTGTGTGTCTGTGTGTGCGAGGCTGAGTGTGTCTGTGTGTGTGTGTGTCCCCTACGTGTGTGTGTCTGTGTGTGTGTCTGTAGGTCTGTGTGTGTATCTGTGTGTGTGTGTGTGTCGTGTGTGTGTGTCTGTGTGTGTCTGTGTGTGTCCCCAGTCTGTGTGTGTGTGTCTGTGTGTCCCCCCTGTGTGTGGTCTGAGTGTCTGTGTCTGTCTGTGTGTCTGTGTCTGTGTCTGTCTGTGTGTGTGTCTGTGTGTGTGTGTCTGTGTCTGTGTGTGTGTGGGTGTATCCCTGTGTGTCTGTGTCTGTGTGTGTGTCTGTGTGTGTCTGGGGTGTGTGTGTGGCCTGTGTGTGTGTGTGTGTGTGTGTCTGTGTGTGTGTCCTGTGGGTGTGTGTCTGTGTGTGGCCTGTGTGTCTGTGTGTGTCGTCGTGTCTGTGTGTCTCTGTGTGTGTGTCTGTGTGTGTGTGTGTGTCTGTCTGTGTCTGTGTGTGTTTGTGTATGTGTGTGTCTGTGTGTGTGTGTGTGTCTGTGTGTGTCTGTGTGTGTGTCTGTGTGTGTCTGTGTGTGTGTCTGTGTATATGTGCCTGTGTGCCCCATCCCCAGCCGCCGAAATCTCGCCTCCGTGGATTCAGGTCCAGGCTGGACTCACGCCCTCGGGCCCTGGGGTCCCTGGGAGCTGGGGTCCCCAGGGGGAGGATCTGGGGTCCCCAGGGTGGAGGATCTGGGGTCCCCCTCGAGGCTGAGGATCTGGGGTCCCCCTCGAGGCTGAGGATCTGGGTCCCCGGGGGGAGGATCTGGGGTCCCCTTCGAGGCTGAGGATCTGGGGTCCCCCTCGAGGCTGAGGATCTGGGTCCCCGGGGGGAGGATCTGGGGTCCCCTTCGAGGCTGAGGATCTGGGGTCCCCGGGGTGGAGGAACTGGGGTCCCCAGGGGGAGGATCTGGGGTCCCCTTTCGAGGCTGAGGATCTGGGGTCCCTTCTCCTGAGGATCTGGGGTCCCCTCCTGAGGATCTGGGTCCCCTCTGGGGTCCCTCCTGAGGATCTGGGGTCCCTCCTGAGGATCTGGGTCCCCGGGAGGATCTGGGGTCCCTTCCTGAGGATCTGGGGTCCCTCCTGGAGGAACTGGGGTCCCCAGGGGAGGATCTGGGGTCCCCTCCTGAGGATCTGGGGTCCCCGGGGGGAGGATCTGGGGTCCCCTTTGAGGCTGAGGGTCTGGGGTCCCCGGGGGGAGGATCTGGGGTGCCTGGGGCTGGGGATCTGGGGTCCTCCATCCCCCTGGTCCCCAGCGCCGCCTGTGTTTCCCTCACACCTGGGCCTGGCGGGCGGGGCGGGATGCTGGCACTGGGGAAGGGGAGGGGACCTGGCGCCCCCCAACTGTCCAGGAAGGAGGGAGGATGGCACAGACTGTGTACATGGCAAGGAGCACGGGAAAGCCTGCCAGCTCCCCGGTCCCCACCTCCCCTCTCCATCCCCCTCCTGGGTCCTGCCTCCCTCCATCCCCTCCATCCATCCCCTCCTGGGTCCTGCCTCCTCCATCCCCCTCCATCCTCCCTCTCCATCCCCTCCTGGGTCCTACCTCCCTCCATCCCCTCCTGGGTCCTACCCCTCCATCCATCCTGGGTCCCGCCTCCATCCCCTCCTGGGTCCGCCTCCATCCCCCCTCCTCCCCCCCTCCATCCCCTCCTGGGTCCCGCCCCCATCCCCCTCCTGGGTCCCGCCTCCCTCCATCCCCTCCATCCCCCCTCCTGGGGTCCATCCTCCATCCCCTCCCTCCATCCCTCCTGTCCCTCCATCCCCTCCCTGGGTCCCGCCTCCATCCCCTCCTCCCCCTCCATCCTCCTGGGTCCCGCCCCCCCATCCCCTCCATCCCCTCCTGGGTCCTCCATCCCCTCCATCCTCCCTCCATCCCTCCCTGGGTCCTGCCTCCCTCCATCCTCCTCCATCCCCCTCCATCCCCCCTCCATCCTCCCTCCATCCCCCTCCTGGTTCCCGCCCATCACTGGTCCCCACCCCCCGCCCCCCAGCAAAGCTCCCTCTGGGGCGCCCAGGAACCCCCAGCACCCCCTGCGCACAGGAGGCTGAACCCCACTGTGAGCGGCTGCGGCAGAGGGCGGAGGAGGAGCCCCGGCCCCCACCGTCCTCAATGCCGGCAGCTCCTCCTCCTCGGCATCCACATACGTGCAGCAAAGACGCACAGGTGAGGAACACACAGACACGCGCACCCGTGTGTGTGTGTGCACAGGCGCACAGGCAACAACCCCCCACGCGTGTCATCTCTCTCCCCTCCTCCCCCTCTTCCCCAGGACCCGGAAAGGAAGGACAGGAACGGAGGACAGGGCTCAGGACCGGCTCCGCGCACCCCAAAAAGTTAACAGTAAGCCAGGACAAGACGGCCACAGGAGGAAGCCAAGGCCGCCGCAGGGGCGCCCCCCCCCCACACCACACACCCACACCACACACCACACCACACACACACAACCACACACACAGACACACAGACACACACACACACACATACACAACCACACACACACAGACACACACAGACACACACACACACACAAGACCACACACACACACACAGACACACACACAACACACACACACAGACACACACAGACACACACAGACACACACACACACACACAGACACAGACACAAACACACACAGACACACACACACACACACACACACACACACAGACACACACACACACAGACACACACACACACACACACAGACACACACACACAGACACAGACACACACACACACACACAAAACAAACAAACAAGCAAACACACACACAACCAAACACACACACACACAAGCAAACAAATTAAACATACAAACAAGCAAACACACAAACACACAAACAAGCCTTGCATCCCCCAAAGCCCATGCCAAAAGCCAGGACCTCTACCCCGCCTCCCTCCCTCCCTCTCTTACCTCCCTCTCTCCCTCTCTTACCTCCCTCCCTCCCTCCCTCCGCTCCCTCCCTCCCTCCCTCTCTCTGTCTCTTGTCTCTGGGTGGTGGAATCTGGACCCTGGTGGGGGACAGAGGAAGGAAGGAGGGGATGGCTGGAAGGAGGAGAGGAGGGGAGGAAGGAGGAGGGATGGAGGAGAGGGAGAAGGGATGGGGGGAGAGGGAGCAGGATAGAGGAGAGGAAGGAGGGGGGATGGCTGGAAGGAGGGAGAGGGAGGGAGGAAGGAGAGGGAGGGATGGAGGAGAGGGAGAGAGAAGGATGGAGGGGGGAGAGGGAGCAGGATAGAGGAGAGGAAGGAGGGGGGATGACTGGAAGGAGGGAGAGGGAGGGAGGAAGGAGAGGGAGGGATGGAGGAGAGGGAGAGAGAAGGATGGAGGGAGGGAGGGAGAGGGATGGAGAAGAGTAAGGAGGGGGGATGGCTGGAAGGAGGGAGAGGGAGGGAGGAAGGAGAGGGAGGGATGGAGGAGAGGGAGAGAGAAGGATGGAGGGAGGGGAGAGAGGATGGAGAAGAGTAAGGAGGGGGATGGCTGGAAGGAGGGAGAGGGAGGGAGGAGGATGGAGGGAAGAGGATGGAGGAAAAGAGGAAAAGGTAGGGGGAGGGAGGGGGATAGAGAAGGGAGGGAGGGGTAGAAGGAGGGAGGGAGGGAGGGATGGAAGATAAATGGAAGGAGGGGGATGGCAAGAGAGAGGGAGGTAGGGAGGAGGGAAGAGGGAGGGAGAGGGGAAGAAGGAGGGATGGAGGAAGGGGGGATGAGGGAGAGAGAGGAATAGAGGGAGGGAAGGGGAAGGGATGGAGGGGGAATGGAGGGGATGGAGAGAGGGAGAGGGAGGGAGGAGGGAGGAGAGGAGGGGACGGATGAAGGTAGGAGGGAGGGGGCAGATAGATGGAGGGGGACGAAGGGAAGGAGGGAGGGGAGATGGAGGGAGGGAGGAGGAAGAGGGATGGCCGGAGAGAGGGAGGAGGGAGGGATGGATGGAGGGGGAAGGATGGAGGGAGGAGGGAGGGAATAGATGAATGGAGAGGAAGAAAAGGAGGGAAGAAGAGGGCAGGGAGGGATGGAAGGGGGAGAGAGGGAGAATGGAGGGGATGAAGAGAGGGAGGGAGGGGTGGAGGGGGGATGGATGAAGGGAGGATGGAGAGGGATAAAGGGAGGGAGGTGGATGGCAGGAGAGAGGGAGGGAAGAGGGATGGAGGAGGGATGGATGGGGAGGGATGGATGAAGGAATGATGAGAATAAATAAATGGAGGAGAATGAAAAGAGGGGGGAGGATGGCGGGAGGGAGGGAAGGGGAAGGGAGGGAGGGAGGATGGATGGAGGGAGGAAGGAGGGAAATAGATGAATGGAGAAGGAAAGGAGGGAGGGAGAGGGGAAGGAGGAATGGAGGGAGGGAAGGATGGATGGAGGGAGGGAGGATGGATGGAGGGAAGACAGAGAAGGGAGAATGGTGGGAGGAGGGATGGAGGAGGGATGGTGGGAGGACAGAGAAGGGAGAATGGTGGGAGGGAGGAAGGACGGATGGAGGGAGGAGGGATGGTTGGCTGGAGGGAGGGGAGAGAGGAAAGGGGGATGGAGGGGGGAGGACAGGGAATGGGGAATGGATGGAATGGAGGAAGGATGGCGAAAGTGAGAGGGGATGGATGGAGGAGGGAGAAAGGAGGGAGGGAGGATGGAGGGAGGGAGGGAAGACAGAGGAGAGAGGATGGCGGAGGGAGGGAAGGAGGGAGGATGTTAGGAAGGAGGGAGGAAGGAGAGAGGGAGGAGAGAGGGCAGAGGGGGGAGGGAGGGATGGATGGACGGATGAGGAGGGAGAGAGGGAAGGATGGATGGCGAGAGGGAGGAAGAGAGGAGGAAGAGAGGTAGGACTGAGGAGGGAGGGGGAGGAAGGGAGGGAGAGAGAAAGGAGGGATGGATGGAGGGAGGATGGAGGGAGAGAGGAGGGATGGAGGGAGGGAGGATGGAGGAGAGAGGAGGGATGGAGGGGAAGGAAAGGAGGAAGGAGGGAGGACTTGAGGAAGGGAAGGGAGGGATGGCGGGAGAAGAGATGGCTGGAGAGAGGGAGAGGGAGGGAGGATGGAGAGAGGAGGGAGGGAGATAGATGAGTGGAGGAGAAGGCAAGGAAGTAGAAGGGAGGACAGGGAAAGGAGGAGGGTGGGATGGCAGGAGGGAGAGGGGATGGATGGAGGGAGGACGGAGGAGGAAAGGAGGGATGGATGGGGAGAGCGAGGGAGGACTGAGGAGGGACGGATGGAGGGATGGATGAAGGGAGAGAGGACGGAAGGAGGACGGAGGGGTGGAGGTAGGAGGGCAGGAGGGAGGGATGGAGAGAGGGAGGGATGGTAGGAGGAAGGGAGGAGGGAGGGATGGCTGGACAGAGGGAGGGAGGATGGAGGGAAGAAGGGAGGACAGAGGGAGGGAGGATTTAGGAGGGAGGGAGGACAGACCATGGATGGAAGAAGGAAGAAGAGGTCAGGATGGATGGAGGGAGAGAGGAAGGGAGGATGGATGGATAGGGGGAGGACAGAGGAGGGGAAGAGGGATGGATGGGGAGAAAGAGGGAGGATGGCAGGAAGGAGGGAGAGAGAATGGAGGAAGGGAGGAGGGGAGGGATGGCTGGACAGAGGGAGGGAGGATGGAGGGAAGGAGGGAGGGAGGACGAAGAAGGGATGGATGGAGGATGGATAGAGGGAGGACGGAGGAGGAAAGGAGGGATGAATGAGGAGAGGGAGGGAGGATGTAGGAGGGATGGATAGAGGGAGGACGGAGAAGGGGAAGAGGAATGGATGGGGAGAGGGAGGGAGAACTGAGGAGGGAGAGAGGGAGGACAGAGAAGGGAGAGAGGGAGGACAGATGGATGGAAGGAGGGAAGGAGAGAAAGGATGGAGGAGAGAGGTATGGAGAAGAGAGAGAGGGAGGACAGAGAAGGGAGGGAGGCAGGACAGAGGAGGGAGGGAGGGAGGACGGATGGACAGAGGAAGGTAGGTGAGTGGAGGGGAAGGAAAGGAGGGAGGAGGGAGGGACGGAGGGCGGGAGGACAGCTAGAGGGAGCACGGAGGAGGGAGGACGAAGGATGGGGAGAGGGAGGGAGGAGGGAGGACGGCGGGAAGGAAGGAGGGAGGAATGACGGAAGGAGGAGGGAGGGAGGGAGAGTGGATGGAGGAAGGAGGGATGGATGGGAGGGAGGGAAAAAGAGAGAGAGAAGGGAGGGAGGAAGTAGGAGGGCAGGAGGGAGGACAGAGGAGGGAGAGAGGGAGGAGGCGAGAGATGGCTGGAGGGAGGGAGGGAGGAAGGGAGCACGGAGGAGGGGAAGAGGGATGGATGGGAGGAGGGAAGGAGGAAGGGAGGAGGGAGGATGGCAGGAAGGAGGGAGGGATCACGGAGGAGGGAGAGAGGGAGGACGGATGGATGGAAGGAGGGAAGGAGGAAGGGAGGAGGGAGAGAGGAGGGAGGACGGAGAAGGGAGAGAGGGAGGACGAATGGATGGAGGAAGGAAGGAAGAAAGGAGAGAGAAGGGAGGGAGGAGGGAGCAGGGATGGAGGGAGCACTCGGGCGGGCGGGAGCGAGGAGCACCGCAGGGCGCACCCCCCGCCCTCCCCCTCCCCTCCCCTCCCCCACCCTCCCCCTCCCCTCCAGGCGCTCCCATCCCGCTCGCTTCCCGCTCGGCCGCCGCTCGGAAGCGCTCGGCTCCGCTCGGCTCCCGCTCGGCTCCCGCCCCCCCCCCTCGGCTACGCGAGCGCAGGCTGCGGCGCGGCCTGGTCGGGGGCGGCCGGGGGCGTCTCACCTCGGCGCGGGCGGGCGGCGGCCGGGGCGGCGCGGCGGGGAGGGCGGCGCGGCGAGCGCGGGGGCCGGGGCGGGCGTGGGCGGCGGCGGCGGCGGCGGCGCGCGGCTGCGGGGCGGCGCGGGCGGCGGCGGCGGCAGCGCGGCGGCTGCTGGGCGCGCTGGGCGCGGACACGCCCCGGACACGCGCCCCGGGCGCCGCGCGCGCCCGATGGGCGGCGGCGCGGCCGGGCGGGGCGCGCATTGGGCGGCGCATATGTCGGTCAAAGGGAGCGGGGGGCTTCCGGCGGGAGGGGGGGACTTCCGGGAGGGGAGGCCACGCCCCGCGCTCCTCCCTACTGCGGCGGCGGCGGCGGCTCGATTCCGCCTCGGCGCGGCCTTACCCCGGATGTGGGTGGTGTGCGCGTTACGCCGCGGGCCTCCCCGGGATTGGGATGGGGAGGGAGGAATGGCGGCTGGCCGAGGGGACCCGGGTTCAGATCCAACCCACCCGTACTTCCGGTCGGGATCCTTCTCTTCCTTTCAGTGACACGGGCCAGAGGGATGGATTTCTTTTCCCTCTCCCCTTCCCTCTCCTTCTGACTTTGATTCTCCTCTCTCTCTCTCCCCCTCTGTCTCCATTTCTCCCTCCCTCCTCCCTCTCTCTCACCTCTCTCTCTCCCTCTCTCTCCCTCCCTCTCTCTCTCTCCTCTCTCTCTCCTCCCTCTCTTGTCTCCTTCCTCTCTGTTCCCTCTCCTCCCTCTCTCCTTCTCTCCCTCTCTCTCCCTCTCTCCCTCTCTTTCTCTCTCTCCTCTCTCTCCCTCTCTCCCCTCCCTCCCACTCTCTCTCTCTCCCTCTCTCTCCATCTGTCTCCTCCACTCCCTCCCTTCCCTCTCTCCCTCTCCTCCTGAGTCTCTCCCTCTCCCTATATATCTCCTTCCTGCTCTCCATCTCTTTCCTAATATTCCCTTATATATATCCCTCTCCTTCTCTCACCCTTTGTCTCTCTCCCTGCGTCTTTGTCCCTCTGTTTCCCTGTCTCTTCCTATCTCTTCTTATCTCTCTGTCTTTCCTCTTCTATCTCCCTCTCTCCTCTCTCCATCTTCATCTCTCTCTCTCCCTCTCTTATTACTCTCCCTCTCTCTATCATCTCTCTCACACTCTCTCTCCTCTCTCCCTCCTTCTCTCCTCTCTCCCTCTCTCTCTCCCCTCATCTCTCTCCACTCTCTCTCTCTCTCCCTCTTCCTCTCTCTCCTCTCTCTCCTCTCTCCCTCTCTCTCTCCTCTCTCTCATAACATATATCTCTCTCTCTCCCTCTCTCTCCTCATTCTCTCCCTCTCTCCTCTCCTCTCTCCTGGCACCTCTCCCTCTCTCTCTCTCCACCTCTCTCTCCCTCTCTCTCTCCTCATTCTCTTATCTCTCCTTTGTCTCTCTCCCCCTCTTCCATCTCTCTTTCACTCTCTCTCTCTCCCTCTTCTGCTCTCTCTCCCTCTATCTCCCTCTCTCTCTACCTCTCTCCCTCTCTCTCTTGCTGACATAATAAATGGCTCTCCCAAATACTCCTTCCTGATCCAGATTGCTGGGAGAGAAAGGTGTGATTAGAGAGAGAGAGAGAGAGAGTGATTGGCCTTGAGCTCCTGTGATTAGAGAGAGGGGGCCTTAATCTCCCTATGATTATCTCTCACAGGCCTGAGTTTCCTGTGATTAGAGAGAGAGAGAGAGGCCTTGAGCTCCCTATGATTAGAGAGAGACAGGCTCCTGAGTTTCCTGTGATTAGAGAGAGAGGCCTTCAACTCCTGTGATTAGAGAGAGAGAGAGGCTTGAGTTTCCTGTGATTAGAGAGAGAGAGGCCTTGAACTCCTGTGATTAGAGAGAGGGAGAGAGAGAGGCCTGAGCTCCCTGATTAGAGAGAGAGAGAGAGAGGCCTTGAGCCCTGTGATTAGAGAGAGAGGAGGCCTTGAGCTCCCTGTGATTAGAGAGAGAGAGAGAGTGAGGGCTTGAGCCTGATTAGATTAGAGAGAGAGAGAGAGAGAGACCTTGAGCTCCTGTGATTAGAGAGAGAGAGAGAGGGAGGCCTTGAGCTCCTGTGATTAGAGAGAGAGTGAGCCCTTGAGCTCCTGTGATTAGAGAGAGAAAGTGAGAGAGAGAAGTGATTAGAGAGAGAGGGAGAGAGAGAGAGACAGGCCTTGAGCTCCCTGTGATTAGAGAGAGGAGAGGTGAGCCTTGAGCTCCTGTGATTAGAGAGAGGGAGAGAGAGTCCTTGAGCTTTCCTGTGATTAGAGAGAGAGAGAGAACAAGGCCTTGAGCTCCTGTGATTAGAGAGAGAGAGAGGCCTTGAGCTCCTGTGATTAGAGAGAAGGGAGAGAGAGTGAAAGCCTTGAGCTCCCTGTGATTAGAGAGAGAGATTAGAGTGAGGCCTTGAGCTCCTGTGATTAGACAGAGAGAGGAAGATTAGAAAGAGAGGCCTTGAGCTCCTGTGATTAGAGAGAGTGTGTGAGGCTTTGAGCTCCTGTGATTAGAGAGAGAGAAAGGGGAGAGAGAAGGAAAGTGAGAGAGGGAGAGAGAGAGAGAGGCCTTGAGCTCCTGTGATTAGAGAGAGAGAGAGAGAGTGAAGCCTTGAGCTCCTGTGATTAGAGAGAGGGAGGGAGAGAAAGGAGGCCTTGAGCTCCTGTGATTAGAGAGAGAGAACAAGACGCCTGAGCTCCTGTGATTAGAGAGAGAGAGAGAGAGAGTGAGGCCTGAGCCCTGTGATTAGAGAGAGAGGGGAGAAAAGTGAGGCCTTGAGCTCCCCTGTGATTAGAGAGAGAGTGTGAGGCTTGAGCTCCTGTGATTAGAGAGAGAAAGGGAGAGAGAGAAGGAAAGAGAGAGGGAGAGAGAGAGAGAGGGCCTTGAGCTCCCTGTGATTACAGAGAGAGGTGAGAGGCTTGAGCTCCTGTGATTAGAGAGAGAGAGAAAGAGAGAGGAGGCCTTGAGCTCCCTGGGTGATTAGAGAGAGAGAGAGAAAGAGAACAAGGCCTGAGCCCCTGTGATTAGAGGTGTAAAACCCCCAAACCCAGCCGAAGAAGCGTAGGTGTTAATTGTTGTGTGTGTTGTTGTCTTTTTCTGTTGTGTGTTCTTGTGTTCTTGTTCTTGTTTGTAATTTCTTTATATTGTTGTGTTTTTTCTTTCTTTGTTTTCTTTGTGTCTTTCTTGTTTTTCTTATTTTCTTTTGTTTTCTTTTTCTTTTTTCTGTTTTTTCTTATTTTCTCTGTTGTCTTGTTGTTTGTCTGTTGTTTTTGTTGTTGTTTTTAATAGGCTCTGTGTTGTGTCTTTTGGTTTTGTGTGTCTGTGTGTGTTGTGTGTCTGTGTGTCTGTGTGTGTGTGTGTTCTGTTGTGTTTTGTGTGTCTGTGTGTTGTTTCTGTGTTTCTGTGTGTCTGTCATGCTGTCTGTGTGTCTGTTGTGTGTGTATTTTGTCTGTGTGTGTGTGTCTGTGTGTTTTTGTGTGTGTGTCTGTGTTTTGTGTGTCTGTGTGTGTTTTGTTTTTTTGTTTTGTGT
>JAEOAE010002771.1:0-22041 GCA_036365155.1 Meriones psammophilus | reverse complement strand
AACAGTGGTATACCAGAAATCAGACTAACCTGTTCCGAGCTCGACCTCTGAGCCCAGTCTGTTGAGGTCTGTTTTCTGGGCAATGCACCAAAATGTAAGACCTGAGTCTCACTGCTCAGGAGCTCAGGATTACACCCTTCACAGGAACACTCACAGACCACAACTTGATGCAATAGCAAAAGGTTTTATTGCTGTTGAGATAGGGTCGCACCTCCAAAGACAGGACATGACCCTGAACATGCAAAAACACAGGGTTTTTATGCCTGAAAATCAGATCACTTTTGCTCTATACTTTACAGCTGATTGTTTCTCAGAACAGTTCACCCCACCCTTCAAAAGCTATCTGCACCTGACTTCAATTCAAATAATCACAGTTATTTTTCTCATTCCCAGGTGGTCCTCATTTGTTCTGATGATGAAGTCACTGAATAATCTCATCTTGCAGGTTTAAGAGTGCAGGGATCTGTTAAGGAGCCTGTGCAAAACAACCGCCTCATTCACTAAGGTAATTCAAGGCCCTGGAGAAGACTGTTCACCAACTTCATACAGAGATTGGGTTAAGCTCAAAGAGGGCAGTACCAGACTGACACCAGATAAGCACTGATGCCATTCTTGGCACATGATACTGTAAATATCACATGTAGGAGAGCATTTAGAGCATGAAGAGGAGGAGCAGCCCCAAGAAATGAATGATTAAGAGAGACACTGCTTTTGGCTCTCAGGAGCATCATGCCGACCTCACAAGACAAGCTACAGCTAGAGTTCCCAGTTCTCAAATCACCCGTGTGCTATTTTGGGTGAATCCGGGAATTTAGAAAAAAAAAAAAAGGTTAAAATCTCTAGAACTCAAAATAGGAGGTGTGTTAACACAGAGGCAAGTGGTCCCTTTATTCACAGAAAGGAACAAGCAGATTCTGGCTCCAAGGGAATGCAAAGGTTCCCGGGCTTCATGGCAGCTGTGGCAAGGGAAAGCACTGGTGTAGGGATCACAGCACCGAGAGGGACATACAGGCTAACCTCTTGCCATCAGTAAACAAACAGAGGGGCCTGTCAGGCTTACACCCTCATGCAATAATACGAGCTGTCTCCCATCAGGCAGCCATGTGGTACTAGGCAGGTAGGAAAATCTCAACTGAGGATTTTAGATTTGATACACACCACTGCATGCAGCAGCACAGCTTTGCATCTGGCTGCAGATAAACCTCTGACCCTATCCGCAAGGGTTCTATGTTACAAAGGAAATACAGCTGTTTATGGACCTGTGTCTTCAGGGATGGTAAAGAGGATCTCTGGAAGAAGCAGAATAACTTCTACAGGATCTATTGTACACCCAGGTACTGTCGATGGGGACTGCAAGAAAAAGTTAAAATTATGGCACATGTAAAACAGGAGATGCAAAAATAAGGCAGGGGTAGAACTGCTCAGCTGTTACTGTTCTCTCCATCTAGGGCAAAGCCACACCCTGAAGAACAACAGGCACATTTGGCAGTACCAGAAATTGTGTGTTCTGGAAAACACTGCCTAATGATCAGAGATCCAAATTAATGGCAGCAACAAATGTTGTTCCTTGAAATGAAGGAAATGACTTCAGTATCCTCTCCCAAAAGTCTTGGGATCCACACTGTGTGCTTCTGAAGGTTCATACAGTTTCTAGAATCTGTAAAATTTCTCCAGTAGGACAAAGTGTATGGTGGATTAAATAGGTGGAACCAGAGGAACCAAGAGGGAACTTGACACCTTCTGTGGCCTGCCACTGAAGGAGAAATTCAGAAATAATTCCAGGAGTCTTTCTGCAGGATGAGTCTACTCTTGCCCAAATGCTTAGACTTGCAGGGTCCTAACCATATTTAGATTGTTGAAATCATACACGGGAGACTGAGCTCAAAGGAACTTAAGGCAGAGGGCACACGCAGAGTGCAAGATCTGTTCTAGCCACGTTCCTCCTTGAGCATCAGCCAGAGCTGAATGAATGACCTTGTTAAAGTAGGCAAAGACTGCTCCTGGCTTATGCCTCTTCTCCTGCCTGATCATCAGAAGCCATGCCTTAGACTCTCCCCTCAAACTCCTTGTGGGCCAACACAGGTGCGCATGTGAGCTAAGCAGTGGAATTTGGGTAGAACGCAAGGCCAACTGTTTCTGGAAAGGCTGCTTTAGGGTGGGGGTATGGGAAAATTCGCAGGAGGAAGGAAGGGTTTCACAGTTTGAAGCAGAAGAGCTGCCCACGGTTTGGCCTGTAATTGGAGGCCTCGAGGGAGTGGGTGGGGCCTCAGGTCGGTATTTAAGGGTGAGCAGCGGACCCTTTACGCATTTGCCATAGTCTGCACTTTCCTGGGTGTTGTTGTGAGTACACACTGAGAGGAAGAACTCCTGTCAAAGTGTCCTCGCAGGATGGAAGATCAGGCAGATGTGGGTGGCTGCAGTAAGACAAAGACATCCCGGCGCCAAAAGACTGTTTGGCAGGCCACAGAAGGAGGTCTTGCTCAGTTTTCGCCAAGACACCTTACCCGAGCTTCAGGACCAGGCAGGAACTGGCCAGGGAATTGG
Organism: Meriones psammophilus; assembly: GCA_036365155.1. NCBI lineage: Eukaryota > Metazoa > Chordata > Mammalia > Rodentia > Muridae > Meriones > Meriones psammophilus. Next base: position 19,497 of record JAEOAE010002771.1, on the reverse strand, counting down.
AGTTCCAGAGTCCTCCATCCGCATGTGGTTTCAAAAACCGCAGAACTAGAACTGGCATGTCGAGGAAGACCTCAAAGCAGACCACCGCAGGCTCCAGCCATGAAGCCTCCCAACAGCCTCCTGAAAAGCTTGTCGCCAGGGTACAACAAGCAAGAGGCCTGCCTCAGAACGGAGAAGGCCTCGAACGCGCTTAGTCCAGCACAGATCAGCATGCTAGTGCAAGCTTTGAGATCTCTCCATCTCCAGACTATGCCACGAGGGTGCAACTGGCACTGAGCACAGGTTTGCCTGAGGACACCGGGCCACATATGGTTCCAGAACAGAAAGGCCAGGCAGAAAGGCCACGCTGGAGGGAGCACAGCTAAAGGTGAGGACCTGCCTGCCTCTCCTGGCCCGGAAAGGGCTCCTGGAGCATTGTGTTGCATTGAGCAGGAGGCTTCCCGGGACAGCTTGTTGACACCGGGTTCTGCAGGAGGCCAGTGTGCAGAAGCCTTGATGTCAAGACCCGAGCTCACCTTCTTCACAGAGGCCTACCCAGAATCCAGCGACTCCTGCCCTGTCCAGCTCTTCCTGGAGCAACAGGTGAGAACAGTGGAAGAGGAACAGGGACCAGCCACTCTGGACCCAGATGTACCATGGGAGCAGATCGAACCAACACTGAGGCTCCTCTCACAGAAGAAGAATATCAGGCTCTGTTGGACGATATTTGACCCCATTGAGAATGCCCAGAATTGGGACTGTAAAACCCCGCTGCCTGGACCCTAACCTGACCATTGTCTCAGAGACTCCAGCCAGAAATGAGCTTGGACAGATGCTCAGACTTGCACCTAAGAAAGGTGCAGAGCCTAGGGATCCTGAGTAAGTGTTGGGGAAAAGATGGAAGGCCCTGGAGGTGCGAGGAACCTCACAAGAAGACCAACAGAAACAGCTGACCCAGACCCCAGGGGGCTTGCAGAGACTGAGCCATCAAATAAGGAGCATGCTTGGTCTGGGACCTAGGGACCCTGCACACACGTAGCAGGTGGGAGGTGAATCCTTGTGCTTAATGTGGGTTGCCCTACGAGGGAGGTGTTGTGGAGTGGCTCAACGGCGATGCAGAGTTGTTTCTAACCTGACTGTTTTTGAAGGACAGTTATATCCTAGCTTCAATTATGATCAGGATAAATTTTGTCTGCTAAGGTACAGTTATTAAATTATTTTAGGCATTGCTATGACCTGGTTATTATTTGGAAATTAATGTAAAGAGGAGATAAAAAAGAGGTGTCATGAGTCTTGGTTTTTAACTTGACTGCATGTGTACAAAACACCCAAATTAAGGACACATTAAATTATTTGAAGTAGTCTTCTACTTTCTTCTGAATCTGTAAGGCTGAAAACACACCTTTAATCTGTGACTTCATACTGCAAAACCAACCACTACCTTGCCTCATCTTACTGGAAACCTATACAAGGACATAGAAGAAGGAATGAGATTACTCTTTTGCCTGTTCCCTTTGCTTTGAAGTCTATTTCTTCATTGACTATAGAACCTTTTCTTGAGGATTTCGTGTTTGAAGGTGAGTTGAGGCAACCAGCCTCATGGACTAAGCCACTGATAGATTCCTCGATTTTCCATTTTTAGCCATCCACTGTTGAATTAATTGACTCACAGATTGTAAATCATTCTCATAAATCCTTTCCTATAAAGAGAGAGTTAGAGGGAAAATAAACTATGCATATAATCATCTTCACATAGAACTACCAAATTTTCTGCTTTTAATAATGTCATGTAATTCATTCAGAAATCACTTAAACAATAGTAACTGACATATGAGGAGTTATAGAAAAAATATTCATCATCATGCAAAGTCAAAATGCTACATAAATTTTTGGGTATATTGATGGACCAGGAGTTAACTTTTTTGATGCAGTTGCATTCTAAAATATCATAATTGAATTACAAGTATTTTAATTTTTGCAGCATTTATATATAGTTTATTTTTACCTCAAATTAGTCCCTTCTTTGTCTTAATTTCCTCAACACACATTAAAGTTTGTGTTATTTTTCATTTTCTTAGGTTACAGAGATTTCTATTTTATATGGGGATGACATCATGAAAATTAACTGTTCTATGCATGACACTGCTAATACCAAAACAGCATTCAAATAATAAGTAGACCTATCAGAATCACACTAGAATTCTCAGCAGAGATTATGAAAATCCAGAAGGGCTTGGATGGATATCATGCAGAAACTAAGAGACCACTGATGCCAACCCAGACTACTATACCCAGTATATATGCAGCCATCCAGCCCTACAGAACATACTAGAAGGAAATCCCCAACCTAATAATATTAAATACACTCCAGAAAATACATTGAGGCCAAGACCAGGAGAGGAAGTCCATGCCTGACACTGCCTGGATGAACCAGAGTCAGGACAGCCTAGAGACCCAGGATATATGTAAACATGGCAGGCAAAAAATGTCAATGAAAGATATTCTGCTATAATCATAGATTTGTGCCTAACCCAGTTATCATTAGAGAGACATCACCAGACATCTGATGGGAGTAGATGCAGAGACTCACAGCCAAACACAACGATGTATCCAGGGGAACCGCACAAATGAAGAAGGAAGTATTGTAGGAACCAGAGATATTGAGGACACAAGAACATGGCCCACTGAGTCAACGGGGCTCATAGGGGATCACAGAGACTGAAGGACAAAAACATAAACATGCTATGAGTCTTGTGACCTAGGTTGTTGGCATATACCTTATGATTATTATCCTGATGTCGCTGAGGGACTTCCAACAGTGAGAATGGGGGTGTCTCTCACTCTTTTTCCTGCTCTAGCTACACTTTCTCTCCTCATGTATTGCTTTGACCAACTCTGATGTGAGGGATTGTTCCTAGGCTTATTATAACTTGCTATGCCATCACATTTTTTTTCATTGAAAATAAAGAAGCAGTGGATGAAGGAGAGGTGAGTTGGGCAGAGTAGAGGTGGATAGATTGTGGCTGGGAGGAGAGGAGGAAGAGGAAACTGCAGTTGGGATGTAGTGCATGAAACAACAACAAAAATAAAATGCTAAAACAAAATAAACTGTCAGCAGCTCAGGCTGTTGGTGATCACCTGCATTCCTAGCACTCAGGAAGTTTAAGGTAGGTGGATCTCTGTGAGGTCAAGCACAGGCTGTTCTATAAAGAGAGTCCGGGACAGCCAAAATTATTCAGAAAAATCCTGTCTTCAAACAAACAGAAAACTGTCAGCATTTTGTGTTTCATCTTTAGGAACTTTGTTTTATGTTCCACTTTTTTACTTTTTATTTTTTTAATATTAGATACAGTTTATTAACTTTGTATCCAAGCTGTAGACCAGTCCCTTCATTCCCTCCCTTTCCTACCCTCCTTCCCTCATCTACTACCTACCCCTTTCCAAGTCTACTGATAGGGGAGGGCCTTTGCCTTTTCCAACTGACCCTAACAACCTTATCTGAACTGTTTTTTCCTATACACACATACCTATATTAAATTTTAATTTATTTGTAATTTTAATTTATAGGTAATTTATAGTAATCATTAATAAAATAGAAGTTAGGGCTTGTGGTGGAAGAAGCCCAAGAAGATGGCGCTCACCAGCTTTTTACCTGCACCTACTCAGCTATCTCAGGACCAACTTGAAGCTGAAGAAAGAGCAAGATCTCAGAGATCACGGCAGACCTCACTGGTCTCCTCTCGAAGGGAGCCTCCCCCATACGGATACAGGAAAGGTTGATTCCACGCTTGTTAGAGGATTTTGGAGATGGAGGTGCTTTCCCAGAAATCCACGTGGCCCAATATCCACTGGATATGGGCCGAAAGAAGAAAATGTCGAACGCACTGGCCATTCAGGTGGATCCTGAAGGGAAAATTAAATACGATGCAATTGCTCGACAAGGACAGTCCAAAGACAAGGTCATTTACAGAAAATACACTGACCTGGTTCCAAAAGAGGTTATGAACGCAGATGATCCAGACCTGCAAAGGCCGGATGAAGAGGCAATCAAAGAAATAACAGAAAAGACAAGAGTAGCCTTGGAGAAGTCCAGACAGAAAGTGGCTGCAGCCATGCCAGTTCGGGCAGCTGACAAGCTGGCGCCTGCTCAGTATGTCCGCTATACACCATCTCAGCAAGGAGTAGCATTCAACTCTGGAGCTAAACAAAGGGTTATTCGGATGGTAGAACTGCAGAAAGACCCAATGGAGCCTCCAAGATTCAAGATCAATAAGAAAATTCCCCGGGGCCCGCCATCTCCTCCCGCACCTGTAATGCATTCTCCTAGTCGGAAGATGACTGTAAAAGAACAACAAGAGTGGAAGATCCCCCCTTGTGTTTCCACTTGGAAGAACGCTAAGGGTTACACAATTCCCTTAGATAAACGGCTGGCTGCTGATGGAAGAGGACTTCAGACGGTCCACATCAATGAACATTTTGCCAAGCTGGCTGAAGCACTGTACATTGCTGATCGGAAGGCTCGTGAAGCTGTGGAGATGCGAGCCCAGGTGGAGAGAAAGATGGCTCAAAAAGAAAAGGAGAAGCATGAAGAGAAACTTAGAGAAATGGCCCAGAAAGCCAGAGAGAGGAGAGCTGGCATAAAAACCCACGTGGAAAAAGAGGATGGAGAGGCAAGAGAAAGGGATGAAACTGGCCATGACAGGCGAAAAGAGAGACAGCATGACCGAACCTTTCCAGGGCAGCTCCTGAGAAGAGGTCAAAACTACAGAGAAATGAGAATCGAGATATCAGTGAAGTCATTGCTCTCGTGTGTGTCCCATCCTCGAACTTCCAATGAAGTTCAGTATGACCAAAGGCTCTTCAACCGATCCAAGGGTCTGGACAGTGGATTTGCAGGTGGAGAAGATGAAATTTACAATGTCTATGATCAGGCCTGGAGAGGTGGTAAAGATATGGCTCAGAGTATGTACAGGCCCAGTAAAAATCTAGACAAGTATGTATGGTGATGACCTCAAAACCGGGATAAAGACCAACAGGTTTGTTCCTGATAAGGCGTTATCTGGTTCAGACCGTAGACAGAGAGGCCGAGAAGGACCAGTTCAGTTTGAGGAAGATCCTTTTGGTTTGGACAAGTTTTTGGAAGAAGCAAAACAGCATGGTGGTTCTAAAAGACCTTCTGATAGCAGTCGCCCCAAGGAACATGAGCATGAAGGCAAGAAACGGAGGAAGGAATAGATAGGCGTCTCTTCAAAGAAAATGAACTCTTACTCACAGCCCTAATGATGCAAGTCACTGGGAAACCCTTTGTAAATGATCAGGATAAAAACCAAATCTGGGTAATAGATCCCAGCACTACTTTTTATTCCGGGAGACTGGGGGTTGAATATTATACTTTGGATTAGTTTTTTTTTTTTTTTTAAAGAATGGGTTAGGTTTGTGCTTCTCCCATCTTGCAGCACTTAAATACTGCCCCACACAGAATTAGGACCACTTCCTTGTGTGTGACACTTACTGTGCTACCAAATACATCTGCCCTGTTGTGCTGTCTTACCTTGCAGTGGGGAAACTAAGGACTTGCTTAGTGCAGCTTTTGTTTCAAATAAAACCATTTAGGAAAAAAAAAAATAGAAGTTAGAACCCCGAAGTCATTTTTTTCTTTGAATGAGTGTGAGCCCCCCCACCTCCCCGGTTTCAGGTCCAAGGAGAGGTGCTGTGTGCGCCCATCCGCGCCCAGAGCGCTGTCCCTGCCGCGCCCGGGAGGGGGCCGGGTGCCTACTCACCCCGGTTCTGCTGAAGGGCCGCGGGCCGACTGGGTTTGCTCCTCCACTCCTGCGCAGGCCTCCCGCGTAGGCTCGCACGGCTACGCCACCCCGCAGGGTCGCGGGCGCCCATGTCGCGCCCGAGCCCGCCAACCGATCCTGGCCCCGCGGGCGCCCAGCTGCCGAGTGGAGCAGCGCCCAGTCCGGCACGCCCCAGGAGCCCGCCGCCGCCCCCTCTCGCCGCTGCCTGCCAGCCGCCAGCCAGCTCCTTCCTGAATTTAAAGCCACAACCCTGAGCGCCTCCCTACTCTGGGGAGCGGATCCGAGTGGGAGATCCCCAGGCGGGAGGGTCCTGGGGTCCGCCAAGCCCAAAGCCCGGTCCGCGCAGGCCAATGAACGCTGCGGTAGGGAGCCGAGTAGGGGCCAGGGACGACTTTACCCCTTTATGTTGTTCTGCTTCTAGACCTCAGTTTCTTAATCTGTGACATGGACTCAAAGGAGCCTAGAAAAGGCAGGCCAACTGCATGCAGTGCAGTCAGCGTATTTTTCCTCTGGATGAATAATACCCTTCCTTGGTTGCATTGTGACTCTAGGCTATACCAGTCCAGGTCGCCATCAAATCATTGCCTGTAAACTCTGCAATGACCTCATCCGTGGCCACCCATTATTTATTTATTTATTTATTTATTTATTTATTTATTTATTTAGAGAGGGATCTCACTATATGGCTTTTTGGGGTGTCCTGAAACTCACTATGTAGATCAGGCTGACCTCTAACTCACAGAGATCCACCTGCTTCTGCCTCCCAGCTGCCGAGATCACCACCTGGTTCTTTTTAACCTCTGAAGTGTCTTACTTTCCTCTTCCAGAGGAATGAATGAATCATTCAGGAGATATTTATGACGCCTCACCCAGGCTTTCGGGATTGTGCTAGGCCGTGGGCGATCTTCCATCTTCCGGGAACAAGGGACAGGTCCTTCCTGCCTGCGCAGTCTGGCAGGGAGAGGGGCCGGGTGTTGCACCCAGAGGGGAGGGGCGGAGGACATGGGTTCTGCACACAGAACTGCCGGCTGGGAAGGCACCTGACTAGGTCTGTCTCAGGGGGATCTGGGGTCTGGGGAGAAGTTGAGACTCTCACGGAGAGACAAATGTGGAAAGGCTGGGCTGTGGGGAAGCAGGATGGAGAGCAAGCCTGGTCCAGAAGACCAAAAGGAGGCTGCGACTTCACCTCGCTCGTGGGCACCATCGCTTCCACCGCATTTTCGGGACCAGAAAGAAAAAAAAAACACAGTGTTAGTTACGCAAGCAAGCGCCGAAGAGGATGACAGGCCCTTGGAACTGCAGTTGCAGGTGAGCTACCCCAAGTGGATGCTGGGAACTGAGTCCGGTCCTCTCCAAGAGCCACTGCTCCAGCTCCAGCTCCTGAGTCCATGTTCGATGAGCACAGGAAGGCCCAGGGACTGAGGCAGACTTCAAAGGGCTTCTGTTGGAGGAGCCAAAGAAAAGCATCTGCTGGTTCACTTCTGACTCCGAGGGGGATGCCCTAACTGCAATGACCTTGAAATGAAATCTCACTTGAAACCCTTCAGGCACCACAGACAAGTCCATACGCACATCCACAGGGAAGAACGCTGGCAGCGGCTCCAAACTGAGACAAGAAAGCCCACCAACAGCTGCACGCAGGGTCGCCAGGCTTGGCAGCCAGTGCCTTTACCTACCCAACCGCCTGTCTCACTGGCCCTCACCTTCTTTGTGCTGAGATGGGTCCCGCTGAGGCTGGGCTTGAACTCAAAGTCCTCCTGGGATTGCAGGCACTTCAGCACTGACTTACATCTCTTTTACACATTGATGGACTAAGACAGGATTCTGGCGTGTTGTTCCTAGCTCAGATCTCAGTGATAGTCTTCCACAGATGTGCCCCATGGGAAACCCCATGGTACCATACCCTTTTTTTTTTTTTTTTTTTTTTTTTTTTTTTTTGCGCGTGTGATATGCTCCGATGCAAAAGCCAGCTTAGTGCCACCACAGGGCTGCCCTTGAACTAGAAGCCAAACGCCTCCTGTGCCCCACAGATCCTAGTGAGAGGGTCCTGCTGGCCTTTCTCACCCATCATGCCGCCATCCCTCTCACCTGCCAAGGCCCTGCCTCCCATGCCTTCCGGTGTTCTTGACACCTGCCAAGCCATTTTCTGCCTCAAGCCTCTTGCATGTTAGTACATCTCTCTGCAAAGTGTTTCCGCTGCTCACGCTGAGAACTCTGTCCGGTTTTGTTTTGTTTTTAAATAGTCACTATATACACCATGCTGGCCTCAGAGGCCTGCTGGCCTTTGCCTCCCCAGTGGAGGATTAAAGGGCTGTCCTTGAGCTCCTGATCCTCTTGCCTGATCCTCCACTCCTGGCTAGCATCCCTGTGCTTAGTTCTATGCTTGGACTGACTTTGATGGTCTTCTTGGGACAGATGCTAGATAGTGCTGAGCGTGGGACAGGTTCACCATGAACGCTTGTTAAGTGACTAAAGTACTGGAGGAGCAGAGCTTGGACCCCAGCGTGGGACAAGGGAGGGATGGGCACACTTAAGTCTCACTAATGAGGCCACTGGGGACCTGAGACACTAGGAATTACACACAAGTCATGCTCAGGATCAAGCTCTCATCTGGGGCCTAGGAACACCCTCCCTACTGCCAGCATGGAGGGCACTCTGCCCCGAGGGCCCACACTCTGCTGGGGTCCCTTGTCGTGTGTAAGTCCCCTGCAAGCTCTTCAAGTGCTCAGACTACAGTGGCCTCAGAGAAGACATCACCTCTGGCCAGAAACTCTGGACTTTTGGGATGTCCTCAGCAAGAGAAGGTCCCTTGGGACCTAAGGTTGTGGGCAGGGGCGCTGAAACCTGATCACTGTGGTTGTGATCATCCCAAGCTCCACATTGTGGAAGAACAGAACAAACTCCTGAAACCTGTCCTCTGACCTCCACACACATAAACACAAAAAACTAACTAAATAAAATGTAATAATAACAAAAATCGAGCCCAGGTTATAAGCCAGGTAGATGGAGGGTCAGGCTTCAGTGTAAGCAGCCCGTGAAGCACAGGGACACCACAGGTAAGAAAGTCCAAAGGGCTCCTTGTCAGACCCATGCAATGGTAGCGTGGGCTTTGCCTCCAGAGGACTAGCCAAACCCTGGGCTACCATTGTCTGGAGACAGGACTGAATGTGGGCCATTCCCAGACCCCGGGCCACTTGTTGAAATAACCCTTGATGGCCCAGCTCTGTAGTGTTCACGATACTTCAGATCAGGCGGATGGAACTTGAATTCACACACCAGGCAAATGGGTTCTCTGCCCCGCCCGACTCCACTCCTTCCTCTACAGGATGAAAGGGAAGCCATTGGTCTGCTCTCAAGCAGCAGGTGAATTGGGTGGCGTTGGCACATCCTCAGCAGTCGGGAGGCACCACCACCGTCTCTTCATATCTCCTTTGAAACAATAATAATGGAATTTAGGAGTAGAGTGTGGCAGCACCCTTCTAATCCTAGCTCTTAGGAGATGGAGGCAGGAGCATCAGGAGCTTAAGGTCATCCCCCACTGCATAGGGAGTTCGAGGCCAGCTAGGGCTGTATAGGTGATCCTGTCTCAAAACAAAACAAACAATAATGAAATGTAGATAGTGTTTGCCTCCGTGTAAGGGTCATTCTTTCATGTAATTATAAAAATACTCAGAGAAGAGCTGTGTCAGGAAAGTGCACAGCCCTGACTGTGGCACCATGGAGCCCATAATCCTGGTTTCAGATCATGACCTCTTTTACTCCCAACGGGACCTTCAATTTACAGTAAGCAACATAAAACAGGTGAAAGTGGTGACATTTAGAAATTTCCTTAAAATTGTGACAGGTGTCCACTGCAGGGTGTCTGGGCAGCCAGTTAGCATAGAGCCGAAGGGGCCTGGCAAGACAGAGGGCATGAGCTCAGGGCTGAGCTCAGGAGACCCTAGGGCTGATAAGGCTCAGGCACTGCCCACCTAAAGCTCCATCTCAAGGCCCACTGCCCGGACACTGTCCCCTCTGGGTTCCAGTCTGTGTTCCCCACAGAGCTGGAACCCGGCCAGCCTTGGGTGAGGTGATCACAAGTTACGCTGACATCTTCTCCCCATGAGGCGGGATCAGAGCAGAATGAGCCCAAGTGTTTCCATGATGAGGAAAGAAAGGAGACAGGCAGAGATATCCCAGTGGGTAAAGTACTTGCCATGCAAGTGTGCAGCCTGAATTACATCTCCCAAACCCACATAAAGAAGCTAAGCGCAGACATCCACTTGTAATGCTGGCACTAGGCGGGCGGAGGCAGGCAGTTCCCTGGGTCTACCTGGCCAGTTAACCTAGTCTAACTGGTGAACTCCAGCCAGTGAGGGATTGTCTGAAGAACAAAACAAAACAAAACAAAACAAAACAAAAAAAAAAAACAAAAAAAAAAAAAAACAAAGCAAGAAGAGGCTAGAGACATAGGCCAGTGGTTAAGAACGTGTCCCGAGCCTCCAGAGGACCTGATTTCGGTTCCCAGCACCCAGCACCTACTTTGTTGAGTGGCTCATGATTTCTCTAAGCTCAGCTCCAAGGGACCCAGTCACCTCTTACGCCTTCCACAGGTGTTTGCACTCAGGAGCACATACGCACTCACATTTACACACAAATTTAAAAATAAAAAAACTAAAGGCAGGATGCACACCTTTAGTTGCACCACTTGGGTGGCAGAGAGAGGCAGGCAGGTCTCTGTGAGTTCAAGGCCAGCCTGGTCTACACAGCCAGGGCAGCCCTGAACAGTACAAAAGAAAGAAAGAAAGAAAGAAAGAAAGAAAGAAAGAAAGAAAGAAAGAAAGAAAGAAAGAAAGAAAGAAAGAAAGAAAAACTGAAAAACTCAAATGGAAGGCTTACTGAGGGACAACAGCCGAGAGTGGCCCCTGACCACCCCTATGTGTTCACACACATATACAAACATACACATACATGTGCACACACACAATTTATACATGTGGAAGATTCCTCCTGATGGTAGTTCCTAGGATTCTGTTTCTTTTCCAGCCTAGAAGATAACAAAACACTTTCTACCTATCTGGGGATAAGTCAGAACGCCCAGGTAAACAGCTCCATTGCAGTCCCTCTCACCTGTCACTCAGCTGCTCACCATCCTCAGGCCATATGCTTGAAGCCTCAGCCAAAACCCGCCTCACTCACTGCTCCCTAGACACACTGAACCCTTCCCCTGTCTCCACACTCTGCACAGTCCTTAGTTCCTTTTGCTTGAGATTCTCTCAGTCTGCCTTTCCCCAAAGGTCTCAATCACACTTTTCTCAGTCCTTCAAAAATCCCTGTCCTGTTGCAGCTGGGTAGGATGGTGTACCCCATTAATGATAGCAGAGGCAGGTGGATCTAGAGTGAGTCCAGGACAGCCAGGCCACCACAGAAAAACCCTGTCTCAAATAAAATAAAATAAAATAAAATAAAATAAAATAAAATAAAATAAAATAAAATAAAATAAAATAAAATAAAATAAAATAAAATAAAATAAAATAAAATAAAAAGCATGAAAAGTCTTCCATACTGCCCCAACAAGCAGATTACGCCACTTTTGGCGCTTGTGCCTCCCACCAGGATAGTCATGCTCAGCATCTATTCTGAATTATTCATTCTCGGCTACTCCTACTGGATGCTGGATATTTGAAGACCTGATGTCATGCCTTACTCATCTCCAGGTGCTTTCAGCCATCATATGCCAGCAGCTTTGCCAGTATTAAACAAAACAAAAAAAAAAAAAACAGAGCAGGCACCATGGCCCATGCCTTTAATCCCAACGCTGAGAAGGCAGAGGCAGGCAGATGTCTGTGAGTTCAAGGCCAACCTGGGCTACATAGTGGGACCCTGTTATACACACACAAAATCAAGAACCCATTTGCCGCCCACACACATAAAAATCTTCCTGTGCCGGGCAGTGTGCTGACTCATGTAATCCTCCCAACATCCTCATGACAAGGTTCCTTGAACAGCCCCTATTTACCCATGAGAAGCAGAAGCCCAGAGAGGCTGGAAAGCATGGGCAAGAACAAGCGCCAGCAGATGGCAGAGGTGGGATCCAAACCAACAATAACAGTAAGAATAAGTAAGGAGCTGATGATCCAACAGAGCAGGAAGGAACCAGAAGGAGGAAAAAGTGCCCTGGCTTTTATCCCTGCGACCTCATGGTAGAAAGAGAACTGACTCCGACACTGTCTGACTTCCACATGTACACCATGGCATATGTGCAAACGCACACACACACACACACACACACACACACACACACACACACACACACACACATATACAAAACGGACTAAACAGCCGCTTTTGAAAAGTGCTATGGGTGCAGCTCTTCTGGATGGGGAGGAAGTGTCCCCACCTCTCCCTGAGGACTTAGAAGGAAAACCCTCCTCGCAAACCCAGTGTCTTCATAGAGAAGCAGTCTTCCTTCTCCCTCTCCCACGCCTTATTACCGCCTCCCACTCAGGAACTGAGAGCTCTGTAAAAATAGAAAGCCTGGAGGAGTTTGAAGGGAGCACCAGGCAGAGAGCCCCACCCAGCTGTGACCCCCAGAGGGTGGTGGCTCTGAGGTTCCCACAGGACCTGATGGGGAGGGTTCTGCCTTGTCTTGGGGGTAGCCTTTGGGGATCACAGCGCAGTGTGTGTGGGCTTCCTGCTGGGTCCCTTCTGTCTCCTACCTACTGGACCACATCTGCCTCATCATCAACCCGGGTCTTGGCTCCAGCCTGTCTCTTACTTGGCCACTTGGCACCATAAACCTTCACACCTAGTTCTGGTTCCTCCTTTACCCCAGCTCATTTGCTTCCTGGGACTTTGCTGCGCCTCCGCTGATCCTGGTCCTTGCTATCTCTGGGGAGTGACTTCAGATGAGACACAGAACACGGTGTAGAAGCCAGGTGGGATAACATGAGGTGCCCTTGTGTGGGAGTAGGGGGCAGTGATCAGAGCGGCCACTGTGGAGGGGCCACCCTGAGGGGAGAGAGTAGACAGTGCCCAGGGAGACCACGCTATAGACCTACAAGCTAGGCAGTATCCCAGTTTGCTCTGTCTGGCGTGGCAAACACCACCACCAAAAGCAACTTGGGGGACAGAGGGCTCACTTGGCTTATGCCTCCAGGTCACCTGTATCCTTGGGGGAAACTCAGGCAGGAGCTCAGGCCACCCCCCGAGAAAAGGTGCTTGCCAGCTTGCTCTAAGGCTTGCTTCGCTACTACCCTTCTTAAAAACAGCCCAAACCCATGTGCTTACAGATGGCATGCTACCTACCCTCTGTGGGCTGGGCCCTCCTGCTTCGATTAGCAGTCAAAAAAAAAAAAAAAAAAAAAAAGCCCTATAGAAGAGCCGGGTGGTGGCACATGCCACTTGGAAAGGCAGAGGCAGGTGGATCTCTGAGTTCGAGGCCAGCCTGGTCTACAAAGTGAGTCCAAGACAGCCCAAGGATACACAGAGAAATCATGTCTTTGAAAAAAAGAAAAGAAAAGAACGAAAGAAAGAAAGAAAATAAAATGTGCGGTAGACACATCTGCAGGCCAACCAAAAGCTCTTTTTTAGATTACTTATTTTATTTCATGTGTATGAGTGTTTTCTGGGAGTGTCTAAATGCATGTATGTGCACCTTGTACATGACTATGGATGATCATCAGCCACCGACTGGGTGCTGGCAGCTACCCTGGTCCTCCACAGGAACAAGTACTCTTAACTGCTGAGGCATTTTTCCAGCCCCACAAGCCAACTAAAAAGATGTATTTATTTTTATTTTCTGTGTGTGAATGTTTGCCTGAATGTCTGAATGTGTACATCATATGTGTGTCTGGTGCCCACGGAGGGCAGAAAAGGGCATCAGATGCCCTGGAACTGGAGTGACAGACGTTGTAAATAGCTGTGTTGGTGTTGAGGACTGAACTCGACTCTTCTGCAAAAGCAGCCGTGCTCATTTGTAACTGCTGAACCATCTCTCTAGCCTTCCAAGAGGCCAGTCTGTTGGAGGAGATTCCTCATCTGACAACCAAGATTAATCATCTCAGCGAACCTTTAATACTATTTATTTATTTTTAAAGATTTATTTACTTATTATGTGTACAGTGTTCTGCCTGTATGTACACCTGCATGCCAGAAAAGAGCACCAGATCTCATTACAGATGCTAATGAACCACCATGTGGTTGCAGGGGGACTTGAACTCAGGACTTCTGGAAGAGTAGTCAAGTCAGTGCTTTCAACCTCTGAGCCATCTCTCCAGCCCTTTTATTTATTTTTAAATTAAATTAAAAATTTTTTTCGTTTTGTTTTTTAGTCAGTTTTTCTGAGTATCCCTGGCTGTCCTAGAATCTACTCTATAGACCAGGCAGGCCTTGAACTCAGAGTTTACCTGCCTTTGCCTCCAGAGTACTGGAATCAAAGGTGTGCACCACTACTGCCTGGTTTAAGCTATTTCTTAAAGTTTTGGGACAGACAGCATCTCTGAAGGGAGTTTTCCTGAACACATGACTGACAGGCTCATTGAGTTAATTCAACTTAGGGAGGGGCCAATAGTATGTCTCTCTTTTTTTTTTTTTTTGTTTTGTTTTGTTTTGTTTTACCAGAAAGCCTCTTGCTAGATAGTAATCTTATGATCTTTTGGACAGTTAGAAAGCCATGTGTTCTCCCGCCAGGGAAAAGATGCAGATTTTACTCTTTTCGACAGCAATCAAAGTTCCATACTTTCATTTCCTAGTTTCACAAGCTGCTAATTATGAGGGATTATAATACGATGATTAATGACTTTCAAAGCCTTTAATGTCTGGCTGGCTGCCTGGCTCCTTGCTCTACTTCTGTGGAGCGGAGTTTGATTCTCCATGTTCACATAGTGGCTCATAATCATCTCTAAGTCTAGTTCCAGGGGATCTGACCTCTTCTGGGTTTGATTAGACATAAGTTGAGGATCACAAAGAAAGAGACCACCGCTTAACTCAAGTGCCCGGACAAGGCAAACTACTTTGATCATGAGGGTCTGCTTGGAAAGAGGGCACTGCAAAGACTAGAAGTGCATTTGGAAGGCCAGGCCAGTGAGTTTTTGTTAAGCCCTGAGATGACCTTCTGTAGTTTTGTCAGCACTGATTCCAGAGATGATGTTCTGAGTAGCCTCATGGCCTTCACAGGGCAACTTCCCAGAGGGGATACCCACAGTCTTCACGGTGACAGCGATGCCCTGAACGGTGTCATGAGTCCTTTCACAATGCCAAACTTGTCCTGGATGACCTTGGCCAGGGGTGTGAGCAGTTGGTGGTGCAGGTAGCATTGCTTTCAGTCTTGAGTGAGCTGCCATACTTCTCATGATTCACACCCAGCACACACATGGGGGCATAGCAGAAGGGGCAGAGATAACGATGCCATCCTTCAAGTGGGCTTCAGCCTTCAATGGTGGTGAAAGAACAGACAACACACTTGGTACCAGTCTCACCCATATGATGTCAGCTGGATTTCACTCCTGAAGGTGGAGATGCCCTTTCCATTGATGACAAGTGCAGAAGAATTTTTTAAATGAATATTCATCCATATAGTAGTAATGTCTTAGTTACCCTCAACCAGCAACTTTTCCACATAACCACACACTGAGACTATGATTTATTCACAAGCTTAAAGCATTGGAGTTGGACAGATCTCAACCCTTTAAGCTATTTCGCCTCTCTCAGCCACGTGACCCACGCTACTTTCCAACAGGTCGTTTTTCCTGGGGGATCTGCTCCATCAGATCTTCCTACTCTGTCTTCTGTCCTTCCTCCTCTCTCTACCTGCCTCATGATCCCCTGATGCCAGGCCTGGGAACCTCCCTCTCTTCTGCCAAATCCGAAGCTTCAGCATTTTTTTTTTAATTAACCAATCAACTTTAAATTAGGTAGAGCAAGGCTTACACAACAAAGACAGGTACACGTGAGAATGTGCTCCTCTGGGTGGCAACCAGACCTTGGGGGCCAGTAATTAGCATTAGAATACAGCACCAGACCAACCCCAGCAGACAGGTTTCCATCCTCAGCCTCAACTGTGCTTTCAGCTTACCAGGGGTAGAGTCATACTGGGGCACGTAGACCATGTGGTCGAATGAGGTCAGTGAGGAGGTCACTGATGGCAACAATCTCCACTGTTCCAGAGTTGAAGGACGCTCTGGTAACCAGGCACCCATATGGCCAAATCCCTTCGCTCTGCCCTTCACCATCATGTCTCAGGCATGAGGCTGGCACAGCACATGAAGATGTGGCTGTCTCTCAAACACAGAGGAGGAGAGAGCCCAGCACACCGTTTTATCACAGTTTGCTTGTTTTGTTTTAATGTTTTTTTGGTTTTTGTTTTGTTTTGTTTTGTTTTGTTTTTGAGACAGGGTTTCTCTGTGTAGTCTTGGCTAGCTTCAACTCAGAGTTCTGCCTGCCTCTGCCTCCGGAATGCTGGGATTAAAGGTGTGTGCCACCACTGCCCAGTTTTATTCTTAGTAGATAGATAGATAGATAGATAGATAGATAGATAGACAGACAGACAGACAGATAAGTATTTTTGCCTGAATGGACATATGTGTGTACCTACCGTGTGCAAGTCTGGTACTGTGGAGTCCAGGAAAGAGCATCATATCCCTTGGTATTGGAGTTACAGATAGTTGTGAGCTGCCATGTGGGTGCTAGGTCTTCTGCAAGAGCAGCCAGTGTTCTTAATCACGGAGCCAATTGTGTAGCTCCTTGTTTGGTTTTTGAGATAGTTTAGAGGTCAGAGGACAACTGGTGGAAGTTGCTGTGTCCTTGGCTTGAACTCAGGTCTTCAGGCTTGACAGCAAGTGCTGAGCCATCCCTTATTTTGTAACCATCTTTCTTTGATCACAGTTTCATCTAGTTATTTTGTGAGACTCTATCTCACAGACTTGCCTGAGCTATTTTCTTCTCATTACACTAGGGCTGTAGGTTTGGGGGTGAGGACCACAGGGAAAACACCATTTTTGTCATTGACATCGCCCTGGCCACCTGGCTGGGAGAGCGCCGTCAGGCTTTGCCACCTAAATCTGCCCCTTTGTTCCTGTTTACTGTGCCTTTCTCCATAGAAGTCTGACAGGTTCCTTCCTCCATAGCTGTCCCTTTGTCATTTAGGGAGAGTAAGTTGCAGCTGTGATAGATGCTAAGTAGCCAGCCTGCCTAGAACACAGAGCCTATACTAAGATCTTCCTTATGTCTCTCCTTTTGACTCCTCAAAATACCCTATTCGCTTGGTGCTGTTGTCTCTATTTGAAAGATAAGAGCAGACTCTTCTAGCATTAACCACACCACAGCAGTAAGATCAAGTCACGAGAGATGCACATCAGGCCTGTCTGACTTGGGCCTAACTGCCTGTGGCAGAACACTCTAGTCAGCCCAGTGGGCCACTCTCTGGCCAGGCTACTTTTTAGCACCAGCTCTGCAGTGGTTTTCCTCCCTGGCTTCAGTCCCCAAAACAGACCATTCCTGACCGCCCCACCGGGCATCTGTCAAGTGCCCACAGGGGAGTGGCCCAGACTTCCCAGCAAATGAACCTGCCCACGGATTTCCATATACAGAGAGGCAACTGCTTCTCTCCCCACAGCTGGGAAGGCCAGGACACCAAGCATCCCAGCCCACTTGATCCTCCTGGGGAAGGGGTCTAGGTCAGAGTCCTTGTGGGAGGGAAACTTGCTTTGTGGTGGGACAGGACAGAAGTAGCAACAAACTGTTACAGCTTGCAGCCACACTCACAGACCTAGTCTGGATACATGGGATTCCATTTTCATGGTGCTGGGAACGGAACTCAGGGATTCACACAGGCAAGGCCAGCTGCTCTATCACTGAGTCACACCTGAGACCCCCATACATTTGTTTGGTCTAATTCTTTTGAGACTATGTGAGAGCTCACACAGCCAGGGTTAGCCTCCAATTGCCTCACTTAAAGGACTGACTTTCCTGCCCTAGCTTCCCAGTGCTGAGATTACAGACTTTTACTTTCAGGCCCACAAGATACATTTACTAAACCTTACTTCGTTTGGGCTGTAGAGATGGCTCAGTGGTTAAGAGCCCTGGTTGTTCTTCCAAAGGACCGGGTTGGTTCACCCCCCAGCATCCACATAGCAGCTCACTGTCTCTGTCTCCAAGATCTGATGCCCTCACACATACAATGTACATGAAATAAAAACAAGCTTAAAAAGTTCACCTTATTTGGGCCAAGCATGCTGGCCCACACCATTAATCTCAGCACTTAGGAAGCAAAGGAATCTCTGTGAGTTCCAGGCTAGCCTGTTCTACATAGGGAAACCTTGCTTAGAAAAAAAAAGGAGTACAACTCTTGGCTTGTCACTAGCAGCTGACCAGAAAGCCAGGTGGAGCTTGGGCCCGTGACCAGGCCAGATTCAAGAAATTCTCAACTGCTGTTTGGTTTCACTGAACTCTGTCCAGAAAGTGGGTGGCTGGTCTGTGTGGGGTCGAGGGGTCAAAGTTGACACTTTCATAGTGTAAGACCTGGGGTCTCACAGATCAGGAGTTCAATCACGCCCTTCCCAGAAACTCCCCCAGACCAAAAATCCTTGCAAAAGCAAGAGGCTTATTAACCATTGTACAACGGGGTCACCCCTGCCGGTCAGCAAAGAGTGGCACCGGGAGACAAAGGCCTTTAGGTTTTTAAAAGAAAAATTATGGAGATTTGAAGTTTTAGTTTTGGCAATTTAGAATTGGATGAGGAAGCTATAAAGTAAGATAATTGGTTAGTCTTAGGTGCTCAAGCTTGGCCAGTCCTGCCAAGTGTGGATGCAGCTGCAATTGAAGGTGGGGGTGGTTAGCTCATCCTTGAAGATTAGGGGCTACAGACTTTTGGCTGGAGGTCAAAAGCTACTCAGAAGAAGTCTAGGTTCATTGCTAAGAAACGCTATCTCAAGGACAAGGGTCTGGTCCTCCTTTTGCTGAGTGAAGGTCATTGCTTGCTTGCCCTTTTTTTATATCTGTCCTCACAGATAGGGTCACATTCCTTTACTCTCTGGAAAGGTACTAAGAGGCTTTAGCTCAACCTGGACCTAAAACTCAAAACTATAGGCTTTAGAAGACATATAGGTTACAAAGTAAGTCTAACCCTTTCAATAGGCCTTCTCCTCAGGCCCATGGAGGTCTTTGCTAAGAGTTAGCTGCCAGAGCCAAGAATGGCAGCCACGCGGGGCCTTGTATGATCTGCTGACAGAGGCTTCCTTGGGTCACAAGACAGAACAGGTCAGAGTCTAGAACTACATGAAGAGGCAGATGAGGAGACACAGGAGTCCAGCCGACGGAGCGAGGACAGTCACAGCAGCTCTAGCTGTTGGCATCCAACGAGGTCTCTGAGGGGGCTGGTCAATTCAGGGTGAGGCTGGGGAAGCTGGCCACGAAGCTCCTCCACCTCCTCCTCACCTGCTGGAAGACCAAAGCAGGGAAGTAAAGGTGGTGGGCTTCCAGTGCTGTTCCGCTCTCAGCCACCAGGTGGGAGTAGAGCCATGAAAGAGAAGCCAAGCTCCTGGGGCGGGAGACCTTCCCCCGCAGAGGGACAGGGCCAAGAGGGGCGGGGGAATCCGCCTCCTTCCCTGGTAAGAGGTACAGACCATAACTTGCCACAACTTGCGCTGGCCAATGCCCGCCTCCTGTTCTAGCCCTTCCAACACAGTACCACATTAATCATCTTGACAGGGTCACGAATGGCTGGCATGGCAGTGTGTCC